>JADRCH010000119.1:1960290-2016783 GCA_019843965.1 Rhynchomys soricoides | reverse complement strand
ACACCTGAGATGGACAGGAAGAGACACCTGGTGAGACACCTGAGATGAACTGGAAGGGACACCTAGAGTTCTGGCAGTTGTTCCGATCATGTTTTCAGCTGGAGGTCTTTCTTTTGTGAGGCTGATCTGTCCCGGCTCTTATCGCAGCCTTCCTCCAGCCTCTTAGAAACTCTGTCAGGTCTCTCTACTCTTGATCATACCCACATCCCATCAGGCCACATTTTCCACGGTTTCCCATGACCTTGGAATTTCTGGGAACCATGCTTCCAAACTGCCTTCATGCAACCTTGAGTCCTTTAGCACAGGTTCTAGGCAGGCAACAGCAGGAGAAAGCTCGGACATTCCATTTCTGTATCCTAAGACTGGATACAGCCACGCCTTTCCTGCTGTGATAAGCTGTCCCCTCAGACCCTCAGCCAAACTAAACCTCTCTCTTCTTTTCTTACATTAGTTTTTCAGTTACCCCTGCTCTCTCCTTGATATCTCATTTTCCCAAAGCAAAATAGCCTCAGTCCATGAACACAGAGAATGTTTCTTACACTCCCTTCTTGGAGAATCCAGAAGTGCTTCCCAGCATCATTGTTAGATAACAGATGATAGATGCTACTTAGCATAAAATAAATACTGTTATCGGAAAGGGTGAAGATTCATTTTATTTTTATAGTGTGTGTGTGTGTGTGTGTGTGTGAGAGAGAGAGAGAGAGAGAGAGAGAGAGAGAGAGAGATAAAGAGACTTCTTGTACATAACACCCTTTAAAACAATGGAATTAACATCCTTTAAAATTACGAGACTACAACAAAAATACAATTTCTAACTATACTAAACCTAATCTGTTTATTCTCAAAAAGCTAGATATTTTAGCATCAAGAGTATCTTTGCTTTCTATATGTTGCATTCCAAGATCACATAGGCACTAAAAAAGTATTTTCAAATGCTAACACTTCTTATAGAAGAAAGTTTAGACACTACCTGATAAATGTGTTCTGAACTATACATGAAGGTATTCACTAGTTACAATCGATGCAAAGCTCGAATAGTTGTTCCAGAGGAAGATGAATGTACAGACAAAACTCTGGCACAAAGCTGGACTCCATATTCATAGATAGGACTGTGGTCCATTTGCTCTGGGCTTTAGTATGAAGACTGCCTGTTGAACAGCCAGGAAAGAGATGAGCAATAGATCTTAGGCTGAGATGTACATAGTGATGTACATCCCTGGGTTTTAGAAGATTTTCCATTTCAAATTTCTCCTGAGAACTGGTGGCAGATACATATTTTAAATTCAAGCGGGCCAAATTCCACATGAATTTTCCACCCTTGTAGACGAAGCCCTTATTTCTCTTTCCACATTTATTTTGTTATATTGTATTGCTTCAAATTATTTCAAAATGTTTTTAATGCAATATTCTAGGAAAAAAAATAGTCTTGAATTCATAAGCAATCCCTATGGCATGCTCTTGGCATTAACTGTAAAATTCCAAAGTACCTAATTTGTTTGATTGATTGATTTTTCAGTGTTTTAAAGGATACCAAACCCAACAGCATATAAATTTTCTCTTACCAAATGGAATATGAATGAGGAAATTATAAGTGCTTTGAACGTGTGTTATATGTTTGTATGTGACGGCTTGCTGTCATTATGCGGTTTCATTTCCTTCTTTGCACACATCTCTGGGGTAGATGAGAAAGCATCCTTTCTTCAGCTATCACGACTCATCGTGTTTCCTTGCTCAACAAAGTTGCCATGCGGAGTGTGCTGATGGCCTTGCTCTTACGAAACATCTCCTGGTGTGCACGCTGACCGTTGCACAGATAAGCCAAGGCATCAATCAGCACAGCACAGACATGGAAGTGATTATTTAGTGGAGAAAAGAGTTCACCTCCAAGGCCTTCGGAGGATGTATTCCCGTTTTTCTAAAGCTTGCAGACTGAAGCACAATGCAGAGGTTAGGGTTTGTTTTTCCAAGGAAGCAGTTGGATAGAACCTGTGCATTGTAGATTGGCCTTGAAGAGGAAACCCTCCTTACATCTCTCCCAGCAGCCTTCAACTTGGTTATCAGGATGGGGCTGGCCAAATAAATAAATAAATAAATAAAAATCTGTGTTCCCTTATCTTGCTGACTACAGCAAACAGTCTTTATAATCCTATCAGCAGGCTGTCAGGTTGTCCTTAAGGAGCCAGAAAGCTGGGGGACAGGAGAGTGTTTCTATCGAATGCTGTCCTTTACATAGCTTTATGAATCTGTCACCTAAGCAAAGGTTGGACAGTGTTGGGGTTTGTTTCTAGGGAACTTTCTGGAGATGATAAACTCTTTCCAACATTGAATCTGAGAAAACGTCTTACCCAATGATCACAGTCTGTTTGAAGGAGAAGGGGGCTGGTACAAGCAAAATCCTTCTCCCAAGTGCATTCTGGGTTGCAGAACTGATGTGTCCTCTAACGTTCTGCTTGTCACATATGTAAAGCAACACAAGACATACCCTTTGTAGTACAAGAGTAATGACTTAGTTCCTTTTCATTTCAATAGTAATAGTAAGCCACATTAGGGCTGAGATTCAAGGAAATGATTCTCTCATTTGCTTTGCAAGTCTCATGAAGGAGAACCGTTCAGTTGTCAAATGTGGCGCGAATGTCAGTACTGTGCATTAAGAAGCCTCTGTGTGATTGTGAAGGGTCTCACAGTCTCCTGAAGATTAACCTTCAGTATCTATACCTCTGCTGGCTGGTCGTGCAGACAAGCAGTGACCTCTAGATTGGGACAGGGGGATAAAAACAAAGTGTGTCCCTTTCCAAGTCTATTGCATCACAGCTGTGGGGAGTTGCAACTGCACAGTTTGGCTGCATTGAACGTAACCCAGTGGACAAAGCCAGAAGCCCTTTCCTCGGGGTTATGTGCAGGTAGTGGAAGTAGATTCTATGAGAGAGAGCATCTGGGGAATGTGCTGATGGCATGGTATACTGACGGCCTGGGGAGGACACCCTCCAGGAGAGAAGAGACTACTCAGGGAGCACTCAGTGCTTTCAAGTGCTTACATGTATCAGCACAAGGAGGCACGATCCTCAGAATGCCTCTCCAATATCCATGAAAAATCATTTCCCCATGACGTCATGATGCAATTTCAGCAGCAGAATGAACAAACAGACTTGTTATGACTTTAGAGTTAAAAACAATGCCTATTAACTCAAACTCACTATTTGCCTGTGAAGCAACAGTATGGCTCCCTCTATTCTGCCTCTTTTGTTTAAAGAGAAGACACCCTCAAACTATAAAGGGGGGACCCAGTACACTGCTGCTCTCTTAAAAGTAGGAATGTGTGGATCTGTTTATGAAATAGATCTTTTGTGCAGAAATCCATCTTAACAGTCAAGGAGGAAAAGCTGAAAATAGAAATTCTGCTGCAAAATGTGTCCTACTGTGTGCCGTGCTATTTCATTCTCTCAACAAAGTCTCTCACATCTAAAAGTTTGTAACTTTAGGGAGTCAGAGTTGGTTCAGTGGGGAAAATATTAGCCATCTAAACTTGAGGACTTGAATTCGAGCCCCCAGAACCATGTAATAAAGTGCAGGCAAGGTAGTACACACATGTAATTACAGTGCTTCTATTGTAAGCTTGGGCACAGAGATAAGAAAACCCCCAGCAACTCCTGGGCTGGCTAGCTTGACAGGGGCAACAGTAGCTAGAGAGGTTCTATCTCCAACAAGGTGGAAAGCAAAGATTGGGAAAGCCAAGGTTATCCTTTGACTTTTATATGTGGAGCATAATACATGTGCCCTCACACACACTTCCTATACACACACACATCACAGTCCTCCATACACAAGCACACACCTGTATACTCATACACACGTGCATACAAGAGTGATGTTTTCAAGATAAACTTAATGGTTACTCTTTTTTATTAATTATAGGTTTTCAATGTATTTTAAAACTCATAATTAGATCCAAAGCTATTTACCTTCTCTCCCATGTCACGTTCTGGGAATGTTTTCACTTTTTGATTGTTTCTAAATCTAAATTAAATCTAGAAATCTAAGTCATTCTGAGTCATTTTTCTTGATCATGTTGCCTTTATTACTTTATCAAAGCTCAGTCAAATGCTTCTGAGAGTTTGTAATGGGAGCATCTTGTGTACCAGTTTAGCTTGCCTTTACTGCAATAGTTGTTCATCTGTCTCTGCAGATTACAGAGTGGCTGTTCTCCTGATGGCAATACCATGAGAGGTCTGTGAAAAGCGTGATTCTCAGCTTCTTGTTTGTAAGGATGGAAGTAGTGACTGCCAAGCCCTTTACATGAAGAAGCTGACCTTGGAATTAAAAAGTCTCTAAACTATGGAATTAAAACAACTACTTTTTTTTTTTTATGAATTCCATATGATGATATCAGATAAGGTCATCTTACATATGTATCTAGAGCCATGGTTCCATCCATGTATACTCTTTGGTTGGTGGTTTAGTCCCTGGGGGCTCTGTGTGGTCCAGTTAGTTGATACAGAAGGGGTTACAGTCCCCTTCAGCTCCTTCAGCCCTTCCCCTAGCTCTTCCCTTGGGGTCCTCGGGCTCAGTCCAATGGTTGGCTGTGAGTATCTGCATCTGTATTGGTCAGGTGCTGTACCTCTCAAGGTACAGCCATACCAGGCTCCTGTCAGCACGCACTTGGCATCAGCAATAGTGTGGGGATTTGGTGTCTGCAGATGGTAGGATGGTCTCTGGATGGCCTGTCTTTTAGTCTCTGCTCCATTTTTTGTCCCTACCTTTCCTTTGGACAGGAACATTTCTGGGTTAAAATTTTTAAGATGCATGGGTAACCCCATCTCTCAACTGAAGGTAGTCTCTCTACAGGCTCTACCTCCCCTTTGTTTTTTATTTCGGCTAAAGTCATCAGAGTTGGGTCCTGTGAGCCTCTTGCTTCCCTGGAGTCTGGGACTTTCTGGTGACTACCCTCAGTTCCCCATACCCCACTGCTACATGTTTCTATTCAATTTCCTGAACCCTTGGTCCTGTGGAGGCTTGATACACCAGTGCAGGGGGATACTGGAGCTTTGAAGCCAGAGTGGGTGAGTGGGTGGAGGAGCACTGTCATAGAGGCAAAGGGAAGGGAGGGGGATGGAATGGAGGGTTGAGGAGGGATAACCGGGAAGGGAAATATCATTTGAAATGTAAATGAATAAAATGATTAATTAAATAAAAAAGAAGTCCATACAATGCATTTTGATCCTATTCACACATACCCTGCTCTTCCCTCTAAGTCTCTCCAGATCCACTCCCAGCTTTACACCTGCCCTCAAATGGGACATCCAACTCACTGATACCCCCAGATCAGGGACCCTCACAGAAAAGACTGTAAGAGTCTCAAGTGGGAAAGACCAGAGTGAAACAGTGTCTTTTAACAGGGCAGGACCACTGCAGTCATGAACCCACAGCAGCTGCAACATTCCGGTGTGACGTGGGAAGGGACCCATGAGCCCTATCCCTAACCAAGAAGGTGTTAAGTTGACTGTTAGTGGCTTATGGGGGAGGAAGTCAGCTTCCTTAATGGGTGTGGCTCCTGGTAGGTTGGCCATGATCCAGTGGATAGTACACCAAGAAGGAGATGAGTAGCAAAATTGGACTTGATAGGTCATTAAACTTTGGGATTTTTAATAAGCCAGTACCTATAATCTTACACTACAGCGTACTTCTCTGTACTCTTGGTTAAGATCCTAAAAGTCACTATATTTAATTCTGATTTGGATATTAACCCTGTAAACTGAATATGGAATAGCTGGCATCATAATACTTATTCCTGTGTTCCATATGGCTCACTGTTCAGTGTTTCTCATATTTCTTAGTTTTTATTTATAAAGTCCTCATATGCTATTAATCTGAATTAATTACATGACGCATTCAAATGTTATACTCCAGATTTTAGCTTTTTGGATATCGAGGATGATAGAAGTTGAAAATGGTGCACTCAGTTCCCTCACTGGAGTTCTGAGACCTTCTACATAAGATTTTAAGGTTACTTTATTTTAAGATTTTTTGGAAGTTTTTTATAAACAGAGACAGGTCTTTTTGTATTCCAAGAGTTTACACCTCCATGTTTCACTTGCTGTTTTTCTGGGGGCTTTCTCTTTCAGTCTCATGGAAGGTAGGAACATGAACAGATGTGTAAGAGAATAAGGGCCACATCCAGCTTTGGAAGCTCTTTTTTCCCATCAATTTTTCTGGTGAAATTTTTTCCCAGTCTCTACTTAATTTTTATTCATCCATTTGTTTGTTTAACAAAATGAGCCGGTGTCTGACCATGTTTCTGCCTCTGGACTATGTGTTCAGAGTACATAAGTCCTTTCATATATTGTCCCAACAGCCAGAAAACACAGTATCTCGGCAAAGATAGGGAAATAAATGAATAATTACATTATTCAAACTACCATTCAACAGTACGGCAAACTGACCATTGAGTCTTAATCACACCTCTCTAGATGTCCACTTATTGCTCATTAAGAAGGTGACAAGAACATCCCCCATATCCACAGAGCACTGTGGGGAGCAGAGGAGGACAGTCATTTAAGATGTGGGTCTGGCTGCCTGGTGTGCAGCAGCTGCTGAAACTGTTTTAACATGAGTCCTGTCATGAATGGCTCGGTCAGATGAAGAGAATAAAGAGGAATTGAAGAAGAAAATGTTCGAATCGGAGAGAAGGCCTGTGCAAAAGAAGAAATAATGCAACAATGAGTTGTTTAAGTAAAAATCAAACTCAGGGAGACATGGGAGCAAAAGATAGCAAGTATGTTACGGGTACACCTGGGCCAGTTGGGTGTACTGTAGTACTTACAACAGTCTTGCGTGTTGGAAGAAAAGATAACAAGTTATAGACATGTCTATCAAACCCACCAAAGCTGGCATTCTGTTTACTAGTGATGATGAATGGGGGATATATGTGTCTGGTGGCCTGGAAAAACAGGGATGCTTCTGACCATTGAGTCACCCCATTAAGCATGAATCCATTGCTTCAGACTTAAGGATTGCAAGCTCTAATCAACTGAGGATGCCTATCTTGTGGATAGCTTGATCTATGGCCTTTCTTGAGAGCAGCTCTTCTTCAAAATGATGTCATCTTTGTCTATTTTGTTTCAATAGATGTCAAAGATGTGCCACAAAGGGATTCAAAGATGGCCTTAAAATGCTAAGAAATGGAGTGATTATATCCCCGAAAAAACTATGGTGGTACTAGTAAATAAGAATTAAATTTTATGGTATAGCCTCCTGATGAAAATTTATTATTTAGAGATAAAGATCAATAGAAAGACTAGTATAAGGAAAGAGCTCCCTGGGCTTTCTGTTTGTTGCTTAACCAGGGGCTAAGTCCTCCAGAAAAGCTAACCTTAAAAGTAACAGTGATAAATTCATCTTCCTGCCAATTCCTTGTGGGAAGTATCTACATCAAAAACATTTAAATATAGCAAATTCCAATTTTCCTGTGAACTTCATGCTTTTTAAGACAATGAGAATATTGGTTTACAAGTCATTTCTAATATCAAATAAGTTATTCTTTGAATTTTCTGAGATACTGAGCTGAGCATATGATAGATTGATTGCCAAGCATGTATGAGACAGTTGATTTAATGCTCAGCAATGCAAGGAAATAGAAAACTTTGAAAGGGTCTGGATTGGTAGCCAACATGCACACTTCTGAGATAACAGTACTTGTGATGCAGAGGCAAGAGAATTATGATTTGAGGACAGTCTAGTTTACTCTGAAATTCACTGTCTCATAATTTAAAAAAAAAATAACCTAGGATAATTTTTGAATGAATCCATTTATCTATGCATCAATAGTTTATAGAAATCTTGCACACAGAAGGTCTTGTATACAGTGACTTTATAGCCACTGGCAGAAATAAAAACAAAAACAAATACATGATCTGTTAAGGGCCACATGATGTCTACTGTAGGGTATATACAAAAGAGTGACAGATTATGGTGCAATCTAAGTTGAACATAAGCCCAGATAAAAATGACCTCCTTCGAGTATCTGTGAGTAGTTGTGCTCAATGTTGTAATAAAAATTAAATAATGTCATTTTGCCACACCCCAGAATGCATGACCTAATACACTACCAGAATGACCCAGTCTACATCACAAGAAGTTTCCCTCATGGAATCTCTAACTGAAACAATTGAGGCAGGGAGGAAGCCAGGGTAGCCTACCAGAAAGCATGTGTTTCCCCCTGAAAAGAGCACAGCGGAGCTACCTCTCATCCCAAGGCTTCTGATAACACCACTGTCAACATTTCTTAATCTATCTAATCAGTGATTCTACAGCCCCATCTGAATCATTCACTTTCCCCTGAGCCAAGGAGGTGAACTGTAAAGTGTGCTGACAAATGCTTGCAGAAGGGAGATCTGAGCTTTAAAAACATGGTGACATTTATATTATTGGTGGGTGTTCAAGTATCAACCAACCTTCTGCTTGTATTTATCCTCTACCTATAAAGACAGTTGTTATTATCTCTAATTTGCAACAGGCAAAACTGGGACTCAGGTATCCATGTACATATATTTCTAGGGACATACATGTTTTGATAACTTCTTACCCCAATAAGCCCATATAAAAGCGTATAACCAGTTATTATACGTATAGGCTATGTGCCTAGGTTGGGCAGATCTATCACTATACTAATTTATTCCCAGCTATGAGACCCCCTGCTACTTGCAGCCTCTCCAGGCCATCTCATTCTGCTCCCTCTTCCTTCCTCCACCTCTTTCTCTCCCTCTTTCTCTCTCCCTCTCTCTCCCTCCCTCCCCTCTCGCTCCTCCAGTCTCACCTTTCCCCTCCACTGCCCAATCTTTGGCTCTAGCCTTTGTTTGACCAGTCAGAATGGGGAGAAGGTTCAGTAAAATCACCTGAGTACATGATCTACTTCTCGTTGGGGGCAGGCCCTCTTGAGGAAGTAGAATTAACATCAAAATACAAACAGCACCAGGGCAACTCACCACACACATATGCTTATTTCTATTGTATGTACATATTGTGTGTCTCTACCATGGGCCCCTTTTCACTCCAGTATGAAAAAATATTATAAACTTCCAGACACAGTTCAGATCATGACAAATCACAGTAGGTCTGCTACTGTGGCTTTAACAGGCTTGCACAGGTACTGTCATTACTATGATTGTTACCTAAAATGTTTTTTGACTACCCCAAAGAGTTAGAATGGACTGAAATTGAAACAAAGTTGGACTCATTACCCTAGAAGTAAAGAACCAGGTAGCCAGGGCTCTGGAGACGTGACTGGGCAAGCCAAATGCCACTAAGGTAAGTGAGTAGCCACAGAACAGAACATAGCAGGGAGGCCCAAGGATCTCCATTGCTTGTTAAGTTGCATGAAAGGAAGACTGTCGGCGTGCTGAAGAGCTACACATCTAAGATTCATTTGAATGATTATGAGAACAAAATAAAGTTTACCAAATAAGCATTTATTAGGAGAAGGGAAAGGATCACAGCTTTCTTCAGTAGAATCTGGGACAGCTGCAGTCCCTCACAAGGATATCCCCTGTGAGTTGCAAGGCTTCTGTAACATGTGACCTTAGACTATTTATACAGAAGAGAGTATTCCTCTAAGAGGCAAGATCTAAGGCGTAAAACACAATCGATGCTTTATAGACTTTAGAGGGAGCATAATGAACCTCTGAAGTCAGAAAATATACCAAGCCTGACCTTTAGAGTTCTGCAGTGGAATCTGGCAACAGATGAGACAGAAATTGGTACAAAATTAATCCGAGTGTTTCCTTAAACATATTATTCACTAACTCTGTCATTTTGTCTTTGGACTGCATTTATTTATTTATTTATTTATTTATTTATTTCCTTATTTGCTGTGTGCTTTATGTCTCTGGGGTGGGTCATGATGACATACTTAAAAATGGAAATCAGAAGACTAACTACTGAATCAGCTCCTACCATTTATCTGTGCTATGCAAGGCTCATTTCCTTTGATGCCCCTTTGGGTCTGGCATTTGGCTGCTAGAGATAAGAAAGACAAGACAAGGAGAGGATGGTAGCTGGAAGAGGGCATCTGGGGTACTAATCCCAAGTCTTCTGTTACCAAGCATTGCACCACACTAACTCAAGACTGAGAGGCTACCACCTGCTACCTTAAGCTCTCCTTTCCAGTAGCCCTTTAAAAAGATGGTTAAACAAGTGTCAGAAGACTCTAATTGAATGGCAGTGTTCCATCTTAAAAAGCAACAGCTAAGTAGGCATAGTAGCTCACACCTATAATCCCAGATTTGTCAAGTAGAGGCAGGATCAAGGGTTGAAGACAGGCCTCGGTTACATAGTAAAACCCAGTCCAGACTGGGCTACATGAGACCCCATCACACATTTATTTTAACAAGTAGGTAATATGCATGATTACCCTGCATTCAATGCAGAATACAGAACAACCACACAGTAGGTCTGCAAGTTATCTGCATTTTAAGAGGTTGAAACAGCTGGCAACGACAGGAGCGGAATGGTGCATGCTCTAACAGGCATTCTATGAACCTTGGCTCGATGGCTCTATGATGCAGGTAGATAATACTGGCACTCTTTCCTGATAAGGAGACACATGCCGAGGCAGAAAAGTTCCTTAAGGTAGAAACCAGATGGGTAGCCAGTGGGATCTGAGACCTAGATACCTCATTGCCCTGGAATGATTCACCTTGGTTTTCCACTACAAATAAACTCATACTAGATTTGCTTGACTGTTGAGAATACTACAGCTATGTCTCATACATTTGAACCTGGAAAGGGAGAGACCTGAGAATTTTCTCATCTTCTTAGAGGACTGTAACAGTGTAAAACCAAAACCCCTGACCAAGGAGGACATTATCAGTGGTACCAAAACTGTTCTGGGCCATTTGTCTTGGGTACTTTTTTCCTGCTAAGGGGATGTCCCAAGAACTCAGCATCTCTTGCAGCTGAAATGTGACAGGTTTTTATTACCCATGCAGTTGGTTGTTCTGAGTCCTCATTTGGGAAATGGATTCAGCTGCTTGTTCCATTCTCAGAGTTTTTAGTTATAGGAAGTGGAAACTTAAGGGCTCTTTGGAAAGTCAGTTTTATGAGATGATGTTTTGCTGGGGCAAGCACATGAAGGAGTGTTTTCCTGAAGTGGACACAGCTGAAAGGCTGAGACAAACTCATGAAGGAACGTTTGACTGAAGCAGACATAGGTGAAAGGAAGTTCTGCTAAAGCAAGCATGTGAAAGGACACGTGATGAACGATTTTTTACTAAAGACACGCAAGTATTGGTCTGCCTTACACTGTATAGTTGAGCTCCATTTGTTGGGACTCCATAGAGAGAAATGCACCAAAAAACTTCTGGTGGTAAGCTGTAGTTTCTTGTCACTTCTGAGGACTTGGGCTGATTGGCAGGGTGATGTCAGTTGAGACAGACACATGTACTAAGGCAAGACATGTGGTGAGGCAAGACCCATAGAGGACATGTGATATTTGAAGGGAGTATAGACAGAACTCAACAGATGGTGACAGAGGCTGAGCTGACTTGCTTATAGAGCTAGCTGTGCAGTGATTGTTGGTCTCAAGTCTTCCCTGATCTTTACTTCACTGAGAGAGGCACAGCCAAGAGCTTCTCTTGGTGTGCCTTCCGTGTCCCTACTGCTGACTCCTGCTGAGGCTGAAGCCCGTCTGTCTCTGATAGGTAGTGCCACCACTGCTGATTTGTGTTTATTATTCTGACTTTACATAACTAGACTGCTGGCGTGTCTGTGAGGTGTTTGCGAGTGGATTGAGCTGCCACTGCCGACCTGTGAACTGAACTGATGATTTCCAGACAGCACAGATGTGAGTTGCTCCACAGAACCTTTCTAAACAGGTCCACTTCCCCACCCATCCCCCTGTCTTTGTTTTCCACTACCTCTGGAGGGTGGTGGGCTCAAAAGAGGTTAAAGCATTTAAGAACCATCATTAAAAGTAGGATTTAAAAAGTTACAGAGACACATTCATACTGAGAAAGAAACTATAGACAACTATGAACGACTACATACGACTAAGGACATTTCCACACAATGGGACTTTGACCATATCCCTCCACCTTCACCTCCCCCACCCCCACTTTCTCTTCCTTCCCCACTGTTAGTGCCTCTGTCCCATAGATATTTTTGCTTCTGTTTTCATGTCATATAGCTATATAATTTCATGTATCTATATGAAATCGAGGAACCACAGATGAGAAAAAGCATAAGATATTTGTCTTTTTATTCTTGGTTAATTCTTGGTTTATTCTTGGTAACATGATAATCTCCAGCTGCATCCTGTTTTCCACAATCAACATAATTTTGTTCTTTGTAGCTAAAGAAATTCCATTGTGTACGAACACCACATTTTCTTTATTTACTCTTCTGTTAATGGGTATCCAGGTTAACTCCATAACTTACTGTGACAAGTGCTGAACTAAATATCTATGTGCAAGTGTCTCTGGGGCATGTTAGTTCAGAGTCCTTTGGGTAAATAACCAGGAAGAAATACTGCTTTAAAAATTAAAAATACACAGAGAAACCCTGTCTCGAAAAAAACAAAAAACAAAAAAAAATTAAAAATACAAAGTTGAATGGTATAGGCCAATGTTCCCCAGCAATGTAGGAAGCTGAGGCAGAAAGATCACACATTCGAGACCTGCCTGGGCTGCAGACTGTGTCCAACACCACTCTGGGCTCTTTTCTGTATCGCCTGTACTATTTACGACATCACTACCTATAGCCAAGAATTGTCTTTTTTCTCTATACATAGGTAGGAACTCTTTTCATTACTGTTAGATAATAGCCCTTCAAATTGGGCATGATGGCAAATGCCTAAATGCCAGCACTTGGGATGTAGAGAGCAAGCTTGTGAGTTTGAAACCAATACGAACTACACAGAAAGAGCCTGACCCAAAAGTAAATGCATAAACCATAAATATACAACCACCTTAACAGGTATGGGGTGATATCATCTATTTTTCTGATTGTTATCATTATCAATATAATGCTTTTGGTTATGTTTGGGAAACTAGGTTTAGAATGTTTTCTCGCCATTTACAATATATCGATTGACCCATAATTCTGTCTGCATGCAGAGATGGTTAGGTCCTGTTACCAATGCTCTTCCCAGTGTACCTTAAAGGTCTCTTCTCGCAATGCTTCTCCAAGGCAGTTTAAAGTGTGATTTACTTATTTTAATTTTATGTGTCTGTGTGTTCGGCTTGTATTCAAGTACAAGTACTATATATGTGTCTGGTGCCCTTGGAAGCCAGGAAAGGGTGCTAGATGCCCTGGAACTGGAGTTAAAGAAGGTTGTCAGTCACCTTACCAGTGTTGGAAATGATCCTGGGTTCTCGACAAGAATGGCACATGTTCTTGATATGTGAGTTATCTGAGAAACCCTACAGTGGTAGTTTTATCTGGTGCCTTCATGAAAGTAATCTTGCTGAGACACTCGGTGTTTTATGATGTTTTATGTAAATCATGTTTCCCTTCAAAAATTGACTCCATTTGAGTTTTTCCAGCTCTTGTCCTGAGTCTTTAATTTCTTCTGCTCCACACGACTGGTCTCAGCTGTGTTGTTCAAGGGAGAGGCATCAAGGACTGTTTCCTATCACACATGTTCTTTTCTGAAGCTAGCGGCCTGCTCTCTCCCATCAACCAGCTTTCTCTTTACCTGTGCTTTCTTTTCCATAAAGAAATGAGCGCCGAACCGTGTGTTGCACTATGATGCTTCCATACATAGGTACTTCTCATTTTGACAGCTCCCAGTTTTCTTTTTTCTTTTGTTTTTTCCAGACAGGGTTTCTCTGTGTAGCCCTGGATGTCCTGGAATTCACTCTGTAGACCAGGCTGGCCTAGAACTCAGAAATCCAGCACTTGTCTCCCAAGTGCTGGGATTAAAGGCATGCGCCACCACTGCCTTATTTCTTCTACAATGCTCTTTATCTCTTATTAGTACCCTTTCTTGTGCCCCACCATAGTCTTCACTGATCTTTCATGTTAGATTGGTAGGTGATAGATGATGATTCTAGGTAGATTATAGAGAATTGATAGATAATATATGATAAATCGATAGATGATTGACAGATGGTAAAATATAGATATAATAAAATATATAAATATATTTATAATTAATAAAATTATATTTATAATTAATTTATATAAAATTTATATAAAATTTATATAAAATTATATGATTTATTATAAAATATATTTATAATTAATAAAATATAGATATATGACAGAAAGATAGATGGATAGATAGATAATAAACAGACGGATGATTGATAGAAGATAGATAATAAAAGGTAGAGATATGGCAGGAAGATTGATGATAGATCACAGATAGAAGATAGATATGATATGAATGACATGACAGATAGATATAGATGTTTGAATGAAAATGACTGCCATAGGCTCATATATTTTAATGTTTGGCTACTAATTAGTAACCAAAAAGAAAGGGTTAGCAGGTGTGGCCTTATTGGAGGAGATGTGTCACTGGGGGTGGGCTTTGCAGTTTCAAAAGTCCACAGCAAGAGTAGTCTTACTCTCTGTTTCCTGCTTGTAGAACAGATGTAAGCTCTTGGTTACTGTTCCAGTGTTGTGTCTGCCTGCTGCCTTGCTTACTACCATGGTGGTCATGAACTCACCCTCTGAGACTATACACAATGCTCCAATTAAATGCTTTCTTTTACATGTTGCTTTGATCATTATGTATCTTCAGAGCAATGAACGAGCATCCTGTATAGATACCTGATAGATGGAAGGATAGATAAATGATAGATGTGACGTTTAATGATAGACTAAATTTTATACAGAAGAGTCTTGGTTTTGTTTCCCCGGTGTCTGCTCTCAGGTATCCCTCCTCTACTTTCATGTTATAAGTTATTTGTTAAACTACTAGAGTCCTTTCCAGAAAGTTCTTGCCTGTGCCTAGATCTTCAAGTGTCTTACCCACATTTTCCTCTAAGGGTTTCAAATTTCAAGTCTTTACACCACGCTTTTGAAAGTCTATTCTGAATTTATTTCCATCCTTGGTGGGAGTGAGGACCTAGTTTGGTTTTTCTAACTGTGAATATTCAGTTTTCTCATCAACGTTTTCTGAAGAAACCAGCTTCCTAGTGTGTACATTTGATATCTTTGTAAAAAAAAGAAGTAAACCTATCATATTTCTACTTCTCCTAAATTAGAAAATATGAGCCATAATATCTCTGTCAGAATCCCTTCTGTCATTGTGACACATTATGACAGCCAGAGATGGCATGCAGATGAATCAATGTAGCTGATCAAACAAATTTCCATTATTGAATTTCATATAATTTTCATGTCATGAATTTTTAAACCATTCAAAGTATAAAAATTGCCTATATTGTATAGGATATACAATAAGGTTAATCTATAGTTAGTGATGATGTGTTGGTCTCTACCTCATCTGCTATCCTCAGATATATGTTTCTTTATAATTTATTTTATTTCTTAAATATAAACAATAAGAAAAAATTGTCTGTTATCTCTCTCCGTCAAGACCTTTCCTCCTCCTCCTCCTCCTCTTCTTCCTCCTCCTTCTTTTCTTCCTCCTCCTCCTCTTCTTCCTCCTCCTCCTCTTCCTCCTTCTCTTTCTCTTCCCTCTCCTCCTCTTCTTCTTCCTCCTCATCAGTAGTTACTTTATAGCTTGCTGGATTCTACAGGTTCTCCAACCTAAACACACACACTGATGATGTGAAGTTTCTTTGGTCACCAGAGTCCATGCCAACTTCCAGAAACAAGCCAGGCTCCCAGAAGCCTTCTCGATCAAGGGTTCCTGGCACACATCAGGTTTACAAAAGAAAAAGGCCCTTTTGAGCCATATGGTGGATATTGAAACCCAGCCAGGACAGCTTTGAGAGCAAGGAGACAAGCAACCTCGGAACATTTTGTGTCACGTGTCTACAGCCTCTTTGCTTTATAATCTTATAAAAAAACGAATCCCCTCCCAAACACTTGCCTCTATTAGTCCTCTCAGAGGGGGGCTCACTACGGCTTAGCAGGCTGGCCTTTTGGTCCTCCCAGCGGCCTGCAGCTCAGGGCTTTCTTTGCAGCACTATTTACTTATAAGTTTGGTTTTGGCAGTCAGTAAGTTTATTTTACATTTTACTGAAGTGTGAAGGGAAATAACTGATAGAAAAACTAAAATACTTCCCTCAGGAAATGCTATCTCCAGACAAGCAAAGTCCCTGTAGGAGGCAAACATCCAGGTGCCCAGTTTTTCTTCTCTTTAAGACATCCTCCTCGGAGGTGTCTCCTCTTGCTAGGCCTGGTGATAAGATCCCCTGGAAAGTAATCACTAGGGCGGGAAAGCTGCATCCACTGTGGAGCTTCAGGCAAGCCTGTGGCCTGCCTCCCAGGGTTCCCTCTGTCTAAGATTCAGAGAACCAGGTGTAGAAACCCCCTCCTTGCTGCTTTAAACACAAAGCACCAATCCCCCAAACAGTCAACCTCTCACTCCATGTAAAATAACATGGAAATTTCCCTTTATACATGATCATTTATCTCATGATAACGTGTGTGTGTGTGTGTGTGTGTGTGTGTGTGTGCGCGCACACACACACACACACACACACATTCTCACTCTCCAGCACTCTGTATCCCTGGCTACCTTGGAACTTGCTATATAAACCACACTGGTCTTAACCTCACAGAGATCTGCCAGTCTCCCACCCCCTTCCCCCCTAGCACTGAGATTTAGATGGACTTCTAAGTCAATCTCAAAATGCAACATTTAAGTGTGAACAAAGTAGTCTATAAAAGTGAGTTCCAGGGATATAGAAAAGACCATAGAATTATCTCTCAAAAGTGTAAGAACGTAGACATAGTTTTGAACATAAAAATGCAGACAGGCTAAAGGGCTTTGCATAAATGAACACCCAGTACTCTTTCATAAGTACACAAAGTAGATTTCAGATCTTTCTCCAGCTCTTTTCATTTTTTTTTTTCCGTGCATCTCTGGGTGGCACTCAAGATTATATGTGAATTTTAGTGTCTTTTCCACTATTAAATTATTATGAGTTACTAATGAGACACCCTGTGATCCTCCTACCTAGGTCTTTCAAACTAAAGACTAGCCTGGACAACTGAGGTATGAATAGTTTTTAGAGTCTGGTTGCCCCTAGAATAACAACAGCAGCAGAAAGCTGGGTGATGGTGTGCTACGGAATGCAGCTAAAACACTAGTACCCCACACAGCAAAACCCCTCTGTCACTCATGCACTGTGCCCACCGTGAGATCCTCTGGGATCCACTTCCTGTCTCTTCAGTGAAGATCCCAGGTTGAGAAGCCTGCCACCATCCGTAGAATAGCTAGTTCCCCTGGTGGAAGGAAACAGAGGATAGGTAGAATCTCAAACTGTCTACTTACACTCGGATTCCATTTTCCAAGTAAATTAAGGCTCAGCCTCACAAAGTAGAAACTGCACTTTCCCATGAAGCTAAAGTGAGAACTAGATTCAAATTAAAACCCTAAGGCCTACCAGAAAGAACATTACATTTACATTCTATTTCTGTCCTCTCTTATTGATAAAAATTGAAAAATGGACAGCACTGCTCATTAAACTTCACTATTTAATTTGATCTCTCAATGAAGGGCAGGCTTTTGAATATATTTCATATAAAAAAGTGGCAATGTTTGTGGTAATAGATGTTTTTCCAAGACCCTGTCGTGGAGGCTTCATCTGCAGAGGGAAGTTGAGGAGAGCAACCAGCTCCAGGGCTCTGGCACGTGTGGGACAAAAAGGCAAAGTGACTTCTGTAAAGGCTGGGCTTGTGGTCACATGAGCAGAGGGAAGCCATAAACAGGAGATGGAGGTAGTGTTAGTCAGGGTTTCTATTTCTGCACAAACATCATGACCAAGAAGGAAGTTGGGGAGGAAAGGATTTATTTGGCTTACACTTCCAATTGCTATTCATCACCAGAAGAAGTAAGAACTGGAACTCAAGCAGGTCTGGAAGCAAGAGCTGATGCAGAGGCCATGGAGAGAAGTTCCTTACTGGCTTGCTTGCTTCTCCTGGCTTGCTCAGCCTGCTTTCCTATAGAACCCAAGACTACCAGCCCACAGATGGTACCACCCACAAGGGGCCCTCCCCCCTCGATCACTAATTGAGAAAATGCCTTACAGCTGGATCTCATGGAGGCTCCTTTCTCTGTGATAACTCTTGCTTGTGCCAAGTTGACACAAAACCAGCCAGTACAGGTAGTTAATTGTGCCCCAAGACTGAGACTGTCAAAACCTGGAGCATCACAAGTTTCCTTGCCAGGCTAAGATGCATTGATGTATCCTGAGAGAGGCAGGATGTGCTGAGAGACAGCCATTTCCAAAGAACGGTATGAGCAAAAATTGAGATCGACCAGATATTGAAGAAAAGAGAAACTGAACAAGAAATGGCCATAACAACAGCAAACAAACAAACAAACGAACAAAAAGTCCCACCCTAAACACAAAGCAGAAAAATGTATGGTTCATTGAGAGTAGAGTAACCATAGCAGGAGACCTCGCACCTGGCCTAACTCCTTCCTCTGTCCACAAAGTAAAATTCTAGAAGGAATAACATACTCATCTCCGGAAACAAACATCACACAGACCAGCCCTTATTTTAATGCAGAGGATGTCTAGACTTCAAAAAAAATCAGAGAAATCAGAAAAGAAAGGACACATGAAAGCAGAACATCACCCTGAACCTGAAACACTGTACTCCTTAAAAGCAGACTCAGCTATCACCCAGATGTTGGAAGCATCTGCCAAGGAATTCTAAATAACAATGACTGACATGTTATGGGCTCTAATTGTAAAGGTACATTAGGGGCTGGAAGGATGGGCTGACTGGTTAAGAAAGCTTGCTGCTCTTCCAGAGAACCCAAGTTCAGTCCCTGTCACTGACGCTGACTTATACAACTTATAACTTCAGCTCCAGAAGATCTGATGATCTTGTCTGGTCTCCATAGGCATATATACACATGGCAAGTGCGTGTACACACACACAAATAAGTTAAAATAAAGTAATTTTTAGAAAGGTAAATAGGAAGATTGACTTGAGGTTGGCCAGCATGAGCTAAAATGTTCTGGGCCAATCTGGGTAAAAGTAAATCAAATCATCTCAAAAATTCAACAAAGAAAAAAATATTACATGAAATCTTTTGAGCAGAGGACAATCACAATAGTAAAAACAAAGTTGGGTCTACATAAAACAAATAATATATATCTTACATTTTATCACTCTTTAGAGACAGTTGTCTGAGCCACAGATAGAAATATACAATAAACTTATAGCATATATTAAAAAGTACACCATGTGACATAGCAACAAAAGGGAAGAAAACAGAATTAGCTGTGTATCATTAAAAGCTCTTATATTATAGATGAAGAGTAAATCCAAGAATACCATTGATCATTCTTTAAAGTACATGGATAATATGTCAATAGAGAAAGTAAAAAGAAGCCCTAAAACCCCTTTATAATAAAAGAGGAAAAAGAAGAAAAACATAGTAAATTAACAGAAAATTGATAGAATGCTAGATTTGAATCCAGTAATACCAGTAAGCATCGTCTTTAAGGTAACGGGAATAAACTAGTGATGAATTCAAAACTGTGGTGGCAGTCTGCCACTAAGACTGCCAATATGCTAACTACAAGAAGTCAGTTTCATTCATAGACACAAGTCTTTTTATATATATCTATTTTATCTTGGGTGTGTTTGTGTCTCTTTGATACTTGCTTGCTTGGTCCTGTTTACATTGTTGCATTTGCAACATTTGAATCACAATACTCAGGAGTCACTACCTTCCCACTTCTAATTTACTGGTGATTCATTACTTCCCCACTTCGAATGTCTGTAGAGTCTGTAATGATGCCTTACTTTCCATTGTTAATATGAAAATTTTATCTTTTTCTGTTGGATTTCTGGTGCATTCTCACTAGAGCTTTATAAATTTTTATTAATTTTATGTCTTTTGTTTTTCTGTTTCAAGTTTCATGAATATATACTTATCTTTTATTATTTTTCATTTTTTACTTATTTGAAGTAAAATTTTAATCTCTAACCTCCTAAGATCAAAGCTTAAATGACTAACCCCAGCCATTTCTTTTTAACATAAACACTTAAAGTTATAATTTTCTACAATATATTTAATTAATAGCATCTTGCTTACAAGATGGATATGCTATGTTTTCAACTTTGTTTTATCCTTTGCCAGTTTATAATATTTTAAAATTTCCCTTGAGATTTCTTTGACTTATGGCTATTATCATTTATTTTAGCTTGGTGAGTCATTGGCTTATTGAGGTTATTACAGGAGAGTGGGTGACTTTGGGGAACTTCATCACTAAAAATCCTGCCCCAAGATGGTTGTTGACAGGCAAAACCTTCATGACTGGAGTTCTCTGCAATTTGCTATAGCTGCATCAGAGAGATAGAAGCATTTCCCCTTGCAGGTGTTTACTGGGTGGGGCCCCACGAGTCTTATAGCTTTCATGTTGGTTTTATGAGCCTCTACTCTTCTCTCCAGAGGGGAAAGTTTCAATAAGTAGGAAGATCAATTATTATTTTTAATTGTTCTTAAAATTCAAAGAACACTACAAGGAGCCTGTCTTCAATTGGATCAGACTTCAGACCAATTTATGTTCCTGGGGATTAGTAAAAGCAGTGGCTCAATTAGAAGACGCTGAAAGCTAAGTGTGGAACACGTCTGGGCAGAACAGATAGACACTATTAGGGAGAATAGAGCAATGTACAGACAAAGAAAACCAGTAGCTAAAACCTGTCATCCTTGGTACTTGGGGATGGTAAGGATGGCAGTGTTTCTATCTTAAGCTGAGTTCTCTAAGGAGCTCTCAGAGGATACATACCATGCCCAGAACAAAGCCAGTGCAGTCATATGTCCAGATCAATGGATCAATAAATAAAACTACCAACCCTCGTTTGAGGGAAATGAAAGCAATATCTAGAGTTGCAATAATTATTCAGATTTCCAGACTTCAACAAAACTTATACAATATGGAAAGACACAAGGAACTTTCACTCGTCTTTGCTGAAATGGGTGTGGCAGGCAGTAGAAACCTTGGGAAAGCCAACCAAGGTGTCACGTGTTTCACATGAAGCCTTCAAAATAGCTAAGATGATTATTTTCAAAGAACAAATAGAAGCCATGCTTTTAGAGCAAAAGAGGCTGTAATGGCAAAATCTTGTAAGCTAGAGACTGTTGGTGAAGAGACAGCAAACACAAGAAGCCAACTAAACGCTGTTTGAACACTACAGCAACTAAAATAAAAACCCATGGAGCCCAATCGTGGAATCTCATCAATCATATAAAGTTGCTTAAAGGTCTATGAAATATTACCATGTGATTTTTTTCACATTATTTTGTTACTAATTTTGGTTACTTAGGGTCTCTAGACTGTTCATGGGATTGTGCCTCTTACTAGGTTTCACAGAGCACCAGCTCTTATAGAAATTTGTTAACAGGCTCATATTTTTAACTTTTAATATTTCCCTTATTTTTTAGAACTTCTGAGTGTATATAATTTCTACCATTGAATGTTTCCGTTGCATATTTTTTTCCTTCATAGTTTAACAACAGCTCTCAGGGACTTTAATTGTTGTGTTAATAGATCTTTGACCATTTATCATAACGGTAGTCTGTTTCTTAGATGGTTTAACATTGAGTACATTATTTTGTTGTTTTTGTTGCTTCAAGTACTACAAACATGTAACTAAAGAAAAAGTTAAATTCTCTTCTCAGATCTTTTTTTTAAACTCATTTACAGCATTACCCATTGCTAATAGTCAATTATTTCAAATATTTTTATTCATATAAATATGCATTGAGCTTTTTGAAGGCTGAAAATGTCCTTTCTTGTGCTCACATCCTTGCCTGCATGTGCAAATATTTCCCTACAAGAGATTCCAGGGAGTGGGTTTCCTGGGTCAAGGGGTATGTACATGTTTAAATTTGATAAGTATTCTCAAACTGCGCTGCACAAAAGGCTGGATCAGTTCACACTGCAGCAGTGTGTATCCATACACATTCTCCTACATCCTGGCTGACCTTGATAAATCACCAACATTTTAATTTATAATTTGATCCCTGCAGTATTTACGCAGATAAGCATTCAGTTCTAATGGGCTTAATTTTTTTTTTCCTTTTGCTATTACGGGTTGTTTAGCATTGTATTGTTGTTTCAATGTTTCTTGTAACAATTCCATTCAAGATGCTATTTGTATACATTTTACTTTTCAAAGTGTTTTGAGATGTTCTATGAAGCTTGTATTGGTGAACTATACCATAACAAAGTACCTTAAAAAAGCATTTCCTTAGTAGAATATAAAAGTTAATATTAGCATATTATATATAATATAGTATTATTATATTGTATTAATTTTCTGCATATTCTATCCAGTTGTTTATTCAAAACTAAGGCATGTTTAAAGTGTTCATTCTGATGTTCCTTTCCTGTATTGTCTAGAATGGTTTTCATTTAGCTAACAATCTTTATATATTTCTAAAATTAAATTGTGGAATCCTAGATATTGGCATACATAGCATCTAGCACATAGCATTGCTTGATAAACAAATAATAATTTGAAACTGTAGGAGAAAAAGGAAGAAAAAGCTTGATGTCTCTCAAGGGCATAAAATTGGGTTATTAGACTTCATATCCTAAGCCTCGGTGTTGGGGATCAAATCCAGGGCCTTGAGCATTTGAAGCAAGTGATATATCAAAGTTCATTCACAGCCTGCCACTGGATATGGTAACAACAGCACAAGCTTACGAAGGCAATAGTACCTCATTCTAAATCTTCTGAAAGAATTACGTTTTAAACCAGGCTCAGTTAGGAGGCTGAGGCAGGAGGGCCAATGTGAGTTCAAGATCAACCTGGTAATCTAGCAAGTTTCAGGGCAGATCAAGATACATAGTAAGTAAAACCCTGCTTCAAAAAAGGGAAGGGAACTCAACTTTAACAAATGTACAAAGAGGTGCATGTATTTCTGCATTTGCATTTGATGCAAAAGAGGATTAAAGATAACTTCCGTTGCATCTGAATATTGCAGGGTTGAAGCTGAAATACATGCACAATATGAACTTCTTAGAAGTTCAAGGACAAGCTGGGCAACACAGCAAAACACTATTAAAAAATAAAAAGCTAATGAGAAAACAGTGGATATAGCTGGGTTGTGACAGAGCACTACCCTAGCATATGCATGACCAGATTCACCCCCTAGTACAAACTCAAATCATAACAAAACAAACTGAAGTCTAAAAAATAATAACAAGTGGGGGCTGAAGGCGCTAATAATGGAGGAGACAGTGCTAAGTAGGGACATCTAATACATCCTGGATACTGTAGTGTCGCCACTACTAGTAAACACTGTGGAAATATAAATATAATATACAGATAGGTTTAAGCAAGTAAAGAAGGGCTGGCGGGATAGCTCCGTGCTTAAGAGTGCTTGCTGCTCTCACAGGGGACCTAAGTTCAGTTCCTAGCTCTGATTTTGGGTGGTTCATAGCCTTCTGTAACTCCTGGAGCAGTGGAACAATGCCCCTGTTCTCAGCCTTCATGGGCAACCACACATCACGCAAGCACAAGTAGAATTAAAAAAAAAATATCTCTTTTAAAGGCAAATAGAGAATATCTTCCATCTGTATACACAATAATGTAAGAGCAGTTATTTAATCAGGGCTTTCTAATTAGAAATATGCTTCTTCCATTCCCTTAACTGATGGCAGTTTGTCCCTCTGCAGGATGAGTGTTGTACAATGTCAGCCATTACAGTTTCTTCTGAGACTCAGATATGCCTTCCCACAGTCCCAAATAGAAGAGTTTATGGCTCTGGCAGTGTTGGGGAACATCCCAGGAGAGGCGAAAGGAAGAATGTAAGAGCCAACCAAAGTACGAGAAGATATGAACCGAAAAGGCATCTTCCAAACGCCATGAACTCATTACAGCTGCAGCCGCCATGCAAGACTGGGGCCCCTCAACCTGTCAGCACAAATGCAGGAGGGGCCCACCAGATGCTCCCATTCCCGGTGGAATTGTGGGCAATTAACCCTTTGTTGAAGGGGGTGTGTCATTTTCATTGGTGGTATAGTGACTGATAAGTTGCCGTGTCTGTTTACAAGCAGTTTGCCTGTAATATGAGGTATCTAGACCACTTCAGAAGTAGAAAACCTACATGTTTCCACTCCCCAAGCATTATTTAAAAAAGAATCCTAGGAATCACAAAAGCACCCTCATTCTTAAAGCAGATGCACTTTCAAAATGTACTGGTTCTGTATATGCTTTCTTCATAAATTTGAAATCTGCATATACTACTCTCCTAAAGCACCAAATCATAACCATTACCAAAAATTTGCATTTCTTTCTCTTTAATCTCTTTGGGCATGATCGGCATGTTCAATGGGTAAGCATGGAAGGGGCTCAAATTCAACAGGGACCTAATAGTACCCAATGCAGCCTCGGGTTGAATTAAGTGTAACTTCATTGTATCGCTTTCAGACATAGGTTTACTGTTTAATTAATCAAGTTTTCATCCACATTGCCTATTTTTCTACTGAGTCCTGCCAAAAACGCTCTTTGGCAGATGGTAAAATAATGAAATCATTGGCTCAAAAATCAAAAATCTTGGAGATAATTAGAAGACTTGATACAGGTAACATTTATTAGTCATGAAGATTTTGACAGCCCAGAGAATTCTTCAACCCACACAATTTCTAAAGGAAGAAAAAGAAATCTTTTTTTGAACACTGATCAAATTATGCTTCTTTGACAAGAAACACACTTCCCATGGTCTAACCAGTGAGGTTTTATTTCTTTTTTCATTTAATAAAGTTTAAGCATAAAGACAGAAAGATGTGCTTCATAAAATCCATTTCATCACTGAGCCACAAGTATGAGCATGAACACTGTGGATAGGGAGGTGGTCCAATCAGTAGTCTCCCTGCTGGTTGAGGAAGGTCTCAGTAAGACCATGTGGATCTAAGGACCTGACTTCTTTCCCAGAACACACCTAGAAAATATGAATGCTGGGAGGTGGAGACTGGTGGATCCCTGAGGCTCACTGACCAGCCAAGCCAATCTACTTCACAGCTCCCAGGTCAAGAGAGAAAAGACAGTAAGGCTGATCTGGAGACTCTTGTAAGCAAAAGGAACAGTCAAGCAGAAAACCTGCAGAAAGGATGCAACTCCTCTGTTCAAGAAAGCAAGCTGGAAGGCTGAGGTAAGAGGCATGGGGGAAAGTCAACAGTAAGTGTAAGGAGTCAGTCAGGGCCTTGTCATGCTTATGAGTTCAGACTTCTTCCTGAAAGCTATGCGAGTTATGAGCAGAGAAGTGACATGATTTGATTTATGTTATTAAAATGGCACCTGGATCATTAGGTCAAAAAGTAAAACACAGAGACACTAGCCTTTGGAATATACCAGATAGCAGTTTGTTATGGGGTGGTAGCAGCAAATGTAGTAAAAATTTCCTTGAGAGGACAGTTGAGATATGCTGTTGATGTTAGGACAAACATGAATATATGCAATAGTAAAGTCAAGGGTGATCTGTGGACTGTGTGAGGGATAATGTCAGTTAATGATATAGGGCACCCATGGGAAGATGTGACAATTCTGTTTGGAGTCTCTGCCTAATATGCCCACTGTATACCTAGATGGAAAAAGTTTAAAGAATGTTAGCAAAATACACACCACAGGCAAGGCAAACTCAAGTTGAGAGCCTTAAATTTAAAGGTACCATTTAAACATGAGTTCCATGAAGATAAAAATAAACAAACAAACAAACAAATAAATAAATAAATAAATAAAGGAATATGAAGGCTGTGCCCTGGAAAACTCCAGTCTGAGAGGTAGAAAGAGAATGAGAAGAACAGCTTAGGTAGAACTCAGATAGAGTAGCATCCTGAAACCCAAGGAAAGGAAAATGCAAACTATTGATGCATTTAATAGGTAGTTGGTTGATAGATAGATAGATACATAGATAGATAGATAGATAGATAGATAGATAGATAGATAGACAGATAAATAGATGATGATAATAGATGACAAATATAGATGATTGATAGATAAATGATAGGCAGATAGATAATAGTAGATTAATAGATAGATAACTAATACATAACAGATGTCATAGGTAGATGATAGATAGATCAATAGAGGATAGATATGTAGGTAGATAGATCAATAGATGATAGATAGGTAGATAAATAGGTAGATAGATAGATAGATCAATAGAGGATAGATAGATATGTAGGTAGGTAGACAGACAGACAGATCAATAGAGGATAGATAGGTAGGTACATAGATAGATTGATTGATAGATGATAGATAGATGGATAGGTAGGTAGGTAGATAGATAGATAGATAGGTAGGTAGGTAGGTAGGTAGATAGATAGATGATAGGGTTCAAACTCATCAACAATATAAGACAAACAAACAGAAAACCTGAAACTACCCATTTTGTAGGTATAAAAAGCAACATTTCAGATCATTCTTAGCACAGTTGACAGGCAAGTTCTTCTAGATGTTAGTACAGAATTTTTTTCCGTGTCCCCAGATCCTAGCACAAGGAGCCCCTCACATACTGCCATTACCAGTAACTCTACTATAAGCTGCTTCTATTGATCCCATTCTTACGTTTGAAATTGGGTAAGGCCAACCACTCCCTAAAATCACCTTAGAATCTTCCTGATAGCTTGGTAAATCTTCTAGTAGAAGGTAAGTCATGGGGTCTTTTCATTCTAATAATCCCCTAATGGTACTGAGCTGGGAGGTGCAGGCACTTTGCACATTGTGGAAAATTGTACAAGCTACAAAGCAAATCTTGTCAACAGGGACACTGGGGCTCAGAACGTTATGAGGGTTAGGATTAAATCCTACCTTATCTGCCTCCAATCATGCCACTTTCAAGCCACATGGCCTGGCCTTGCTCAGATGGACAGATGGATAGATGGACAGATGGATTGGAATCCTTAGAGCATTCTTGTAGGCTTCAGCAAATTGAAGCTTGGTAAAAACGCAATTTCCACACATGAGAAGAAGTGGAGAGCACAGACTTTTATGGTCTTGGCTAATGCTTAAGCAATATTTACAAAGGCCACCATTTGCCCAAACAAAATTAACTCAAGGCAAATCAGTAGCCTTCCTATACTCAAAGGATAAACAGGCCGAGAAAGAAATTAGGGAAATGACACCCTTCACAATTGTCACAAACAATATAAAGTATCTTGGTGTGACTCTAACCAAACAAATGAAAGATCTATATGACAAGAACCTCAAGTCTCTGAAGAAAGAAATCAAAGAAGACCTCAGAAGATGGAAAGATCTCCCATGTTCATGGATCAGCAGGATTAACATAGTTAAAATGGCCATCCTACCAAAAGCAATCTACAGATTCAATGCAATCCCCATCAAAATCAATTCTTCATAGACTTAGCAAGAGCAATTCTCAAATTCATATGGAATAACAAAAAACCCAGGATAGCAAAAACCATTCTCAACAATAAAAGGACTTCTGGAGGAATCAGCCTCCCTGACCTCAAGCTGTAGTATAGAGCAGTAGTGATAAAAACTGCAAGCTATTGGTACAGTGACAGGCAGGTAACCAATGGAATAGAATTGAAGACCCAGAAATGAACCCACACACTTATGGTTACTTGATCTTTGACAAAGGAGCTAAAACCATCCAGTGGAACAAATACAGCATCTTCAACAAATGGTGCTGGTTCAACTGGCGGTCTACATGTAGAAGATTGTGAATTGATCCACTCCTATCTCCTTGTACAAAACTCAAGTCCAAGTGGATCAAGGACCTCCACATAAAACCAGATACACTGAATCTAATAGAAGAGAAGTGGGGAAAAGTCTCGAACACATGGGCACAGAGGGAAAGTTCCTGAACAGAACACCAATGACTTATGCTCTATGATCAAGAATCGACAAATGGGACCTCATGAAATTACAAAACTTCTGTAAGGCAAAGGACACTGTAAATAGGACAAATCGGCAACCTACAGATTGGGAAAAGATCTTTACCAATCCTACATCTGATAAAGGGCTAATATCCAATGTATACAAAGAACTCAAGAAGCTAGACTCCAGAGATCCAAATAACCCTTTCAAAAAATGAAGAACAGAGCTAAACAGAGAATTCTCAACTGAGGAAACTCGAATAGCTGAGAAGCACCTAAAGAAATGTTCAACATCCTTAGTCATCAGGGAAATGCAAATCAAAACAACCCTGAGATTTCACCTCACACCAGTCAGAATGGCTAAGATCAAAAACTCAGGTGACAGCAGATGTTGGCAAGGATGTGGCGAAAGAGGAACACTTCTCCATTGCTGGTGGGAATGCAAGTTGATACAACCTCTCTGGAAATCAGTTTGACGGACCCTCAGAAAAATGAACATAATACTACCTGAGGACCCAGCTATTCCACTCCTAGGCATATACTCAGAAGATGCTCCACATGTAATAAAGACACATGCTCCACTATGTTCATAGCAGCCATATTTATAATAGCCAGAAACTGGAAACAACCCAGATGTCCCTCAACAGAGGAATGGATACAGAAAATGTGGTACATTTACACAATGGAATACTACTCAGCTATTAAAAACAATGACTTCATGAAATTTTTAGGCAAATGGATGGAACTTGAAAATATCCACCTGAGCGAGGTAACGCAGTCACAAAAGAATGAACACGGTATGTACTCACTGATAAGTGGTTAGTAGCCCAAAAGTTTGAAATACCCAAGAGTTACTTCACAGCAACCGTAAGGCTGAGTGTGAGGTCCCAGATGGAGGAGTTGAAAAGGGACTGAAGGAGCTGAGGGAGTTTGCAGCCCCAGGGAGGCAGCAACAGTGTCAACTGGCCTGACCCCTCGATGCTCTGGGAGACTAGATCACCAACCAAAGAATACACATGGAGAGACCCATGGTGCTGGCCACATATGTGGCAGAGGAGGAGATCCTCCTTAGCCATCAGGGGGAGGAGAGATCCTTGGGCCAGAGGGTGTTAGATGCCCCAGTATAGGGGAATGCCAGGAGGGAAGATGAGAGTGGATGGGTGGGTGGGGGAATACCCCCATAGAGGCTGGGGGAGGGAGGAGGGAATAGGGAGGTTCCAAAGGGGAGATCTGGAAAGGGGGAAAACATTTGAAATGTAAATAAAGTATCAAAAAAAAAAGAAATTTGGTAAAAATGCAATTTCCATATACATGAGAAGAAGTAAGGCAAAGGACACTGTAAATAGGACAGAAACGAGACAGCACAGTCTTTTATGGTCTTGGCTAATGCTTAAGCATTGTTTACAAAGGCCACCATTTGTCCAAACATACCCAAGTGCCATTTGAATCCTGGCTCAGGGGCACTTTCCCTTCTTTTCAGCTTGGCCGGCCTCTCCCCAGCTCCTCCCAGGCATTGTCCGTCTTCGGAGGCAGAGACTTCCCCACACTAGTTTCCTCACCATTTTCTAACTTACTAATTCACTAACTTATCATCATCCTCAGGTAAGTCATTTTTCTTGCCTACAAACTCCTTTCTATGACTTATCTCTGAAATCCTTCATTTCTAACAAATTTATAGGACTTTCCCTGTATGCAGGATAATTCAAAAGTTGCATCTAAGAAAATAATCTTCAAAGAGGGATTTCCCATTTAATAATATCCATAGGAAGGTGGGGGAGGGGTGTAAAATCAGTGTGAAAGGAGGGGGGGACAGTAAGAAATGGCAGTTGCCTTGAAATTCCCAGACCTTGTCAGTATTCTTGATCCAAATTCTTTAATGAAGCGATGGTGGTGGTCACTACTGATTAAGGGTATATTAGACACCGTGTTTGTCAGTTTTCAAGATGCTGTGACCAAATCTTTGACAGGAAACGTCTTAAAGGAAGAACAGATTGTATACCATCATTGGGGGAAGGCATGGCAGCACTCAACTCCATGCCTGTGAGACTGCAGCAGGGGCCCTCACTTTCTCACATCTCTGCAGAAGAGGAACAGAGAGACCAGGCTGGGAGCGAGGCCAAGCCATAACAATGAGGCCTGCCTCACAGCCACCCTCTCTCCATCTAAGCCCCACATCCTAAAAGCTCTGCAACCTTCCCAAACAATGTCAGCCGCTAGGGACCAAGTGCTTAAACTCAGCCTCTGGGGGTACATTTTATAGACAAACCATAGAGGATATGAAACAGTGGTGACGTAAACCTGTATGTGTTTCTGTCTAGTGCTTCTGACAAATAGTCTGGGGTAGCTAATTTTGCCATCATCATGTATAAGAGTGGAGTAGATCGTGCCAGGTAACTCTTTTGTGAGTTGGCTTTCCATTGCTGTAACAGAGAGGGAGGGTACGTTTTGGCTCATGGTTTCAGAGATGTTGGTCCATGATGCTTGGCCCTGCTTCCTTTGGGACTGTGATGAGGAAACACATTGTGGCAGTAGCATATGGGAAGGAGGATGCTCACCTCATGGCAGACAAGAAGCAAACAGAGGAATGGACCAGAGTCTGCATATCTTCAATAGGACACTCCTACCGAAGACTCAGCTCCTTTCCACTGGGCCCCTCCTCTTAATGTTGGCTCCCAGCTGTGCCACTGGTCAATTCTTTAGCAAATGGGCCTCTGGGGCATACTTATTCCAACCACAGCTCTTATGGGTCTAATCTGGGGAGCATCAGGCTCCAAGAGTTGAGGCTCCCTCTCTCTGTGATCTTCTCTGCAAAAAGCAAACTACTTCATTCACAGACAGAAGAGGGTTGCTTTTATTCTTTAGGGCTTATTTCGGAGTAGAACTCTTGAAAGTAAAGGCTTGGCCAGCTCTGCACACTAACAGCTCCTTTATTTACAGACAGATCACATGTAAGGAGGATTAACCTGTGTGACAGGGGAAAACAGTGTTTGGGACTCAGTCATACTGTCTCCGTTTAGAGCCCGATTCTATCTCAGTGTGTATAAAACCCTGAGCAGGATCCCAAACGTTCACTCCTCAGCTTCTGCAGTGGGATGGTGGGATGAAAACTGTCCAAACTCAACAGATGCTGAGGATTCCAACGTGGACAGTGCCCGGAATGCTAAATGTTCCACACAGGTTCCTATCTCCTTATTATCGATTTTTGTAAATATTGACTATTTTATGATTAGTACCCCCCCTTCAGATATGCTTTCTATAAGTGTCTGCATTGTGCCTTTCCACTTGCCATTCTCATGTGAAATGGTATCCATGGTGCTCTTGGGTGAGGAGACTGATGAGGCCTTTCTCTGGAAAGTATTTCTCTGAGAATTTACATTCTGGCTGTCCTGGGGCCGTGGCTGTAAAAGAACAAGTCCGATTAGCCACGGCAACCAAATTTATCCCTGGGTTTCATGCAAAGTATCTTCACACAAGAAAGAAAACAATGTTTCGCTAAAATATGTGCACAGGCTATTGTATTTGTGGTTGCAGAATGAAAGTGATTCTTTCCTTTTGCTATACCCTGCACTATTTGCTTAGGTGCCATTCTGTTTCCACATGAGCTGACTCAGAAAACTTACCTGTGTGGTATAGACAAGTTGTCTTTAAGAACGTCTCGAACAAAATCATGTTCCCCAAAAGCTATTTCACAAAACCCCTCCAACAGATCTCTCTACCAATTGTGCCTTATTGTGATCCTGCCTCTAAACATGAGCACATTCTTAGTCAAGCAATAAAGTCTGTGAAGTCTAAAGTTCATCAGAGCTGGAGCACAGAAAACTGCTTCGTCCCCCTCTTGAAGGGGGTTATATGGACAGTTTATTCTAGTTTCCCTAAGTCCTCCTCTCTCTGTGCCTGACTGCATCTCCCAAGGGGCAGAGAAGAACAAACTTCAAGGAAATGATGTTGACTTAACTGACATGAAGGCTCTTAATTCCAGATGGATAGCTTTCTCCCCCTCTTAATGAAAGAAGTGTTTCCAAGGTCCACTCACCAGAGACATCTTTATTCAAGAACCATATGAGACACGAAACAGGGAGACAACGTTCAGTTAACTCCACAAGTAGACTTCAGCTTTGAAGGATATAAGAAGAGGAAAAATTGTCTCCTGGAACAGGGAGCACATGCTGTCTCTGCTTCGGGCCACACCCATCTGGCTGGGAAATGCTGGAGCATGCATCTCAGTTACAATGTCATCAGAACAGAAGCAGCTCACTGGGAAGTCTGTGTCCGTTGACTCCAGTGGTCCTCAACCTTCCTAATGCTGTGACGCTTTAACACAGTTCCTCAGGCTGTGGTGACCTCAACCATAAAATCATTTTGCTGCTACTTCATAACTATCATTTTGCTGCTGTTGTGGATCATAAGTATCTGATAGATGACCCCAGGGGTTGTGACCCACAGGTTGAAAACCACTGCTTTGTTAATTTGTTGATTAAACCACATGCATTCCTTCAAGTTGTAGCTAGAAATATTTCCCCAACTTTTTACAAGCCTGTTGGTGGTAATAACACAAAGAGGGATAAGAACTAAAATTAGCCTTCTGCTTGCTCAAAATACATTTCTAAAAGCCAACTTTTGAGCACATGTCATTTTAAAATTATGACATTGATTCACTCTCTCTACACGCTTACAATTATATGTGTGCTTCCCCCCATGTCTACGATGTTTATCTCTACTGCGACTTAAAAATTAAACATTTAGGTGGCATTTACAGTTCATAGGCCAATGAGGCATTTCAAATAATCTGATCAATGACATCTCAAATCCAGCTAGCATTCCAAATACGGTCATCAGCCATTTAGAACTGATGGGATGTTACTTGCAGGGAATGCGTCCCTGCGCAAAGGATGAGCCTTGGGAGGCTCATTATAAAGAGGACAAGATCGCTCTTCCGGTTTCTTTGGCCTCACCAGTAGAAGCAAGGTGACGAAAGGAACGTCATCCTTTGGAAAGCATCGCAATAAGACACACACGTTGTGCCGCTGCTGTGGCTTGGGGCAAATGTGGCTACCCTGCCAAGCACAAGAGAAAGTATACCTGGAGTGAGTGCCATAACTAAGGGATGAAATGCTACTGGGACTGGTCAGATGAAGCACCTAAAAATTGTCTATTGACGATTCAGACATGAATTCCGTGAAGGAAAAACACCTAAACCCAAGATGGCAGCTGTTGCAGCATCCAGTTCATCTTGAGGATTTCAATCAGTCATAAAATAAATGTTCTGGCGGGGGGTGGGGGGAGGAGAGAGGAGAGAGAGGAGAGAGAGAGGAGCTAGGAAAGTCTAGATCAAAGCTTCTTAAACTGTGAGCTGAGACCTCTACACAGGTCTAATAACTGGACATAGGAGTTGTGGAAAACTTGGCAATGGTATAAGGTTTCTGAACACAGAATAACATAAGGAGATAGATGATAGATAGATAGATAGATAGATAGATAGATAGGTAGATAGATAGATGGATGGATAGATATATAGATACAGTAGATAGATAGATAGATAGATAGATAGATAGATAGATAGATAGATAGATAGATGATAGAGAAGAGAAGGGGTGGGGAAAATGACTCAGAATCAGAGGTGTGGTTACTCCCGATGTTTCTGATGCACTCATGTAGCAACCATGACACCACTGCAGCCCTGGCTTTGACACATATCACACACATTTTGCACTGTGCATGTCCTCACGCCACACACCACCAGTGAGCATGGCCTGTAACAGCGTATGATGGAAACGACTGTATGTTGTGGCTTGGAATGATTTTACCAGACATGCAAAATGGTCTGCTCTTAGGGAACAGCTGTAACCACTTAACTCCCCAAACAAATGGCTTGGTGTTCTCCTGTATTCCTCGGGACCTATCAAATTAACATCTCTCTGTGTTGTATTGTGTTAGGTAGACATGCACATTTACCTCACTAGTATATGAATGTTCTCTCAGCCTTTTATAAATAGCAAAAATATACGAGTAAGAAAGAATTGTTTAAAAATAAACGGTGATTTATCAGTAGATTTCCTAGTTTCTATGCCTAGCTTCCTCATGTCCTATAACAAGTTCGAAGGTGAAAGGGAGTTGTAAGCGAACAAAACCTTAAATGGCTGTAATCTGTGTGCTGCACATCAGTGGCCACCGCGTTTCTTTTATGACTGAGCATTTTGGTTCAAAGGCTTGCATTACTATGGTTCTTATAGGAAAATAGATGAAACCAGCTTCTGATCTAAAGCCTTAAATTTGTATCCAAGACAAAGTAAATCAGAGAAATCCTCACTAACGACCACTGTCCAAGTATTGTCTCTGCTACTAGGATACACTTGCCAACCTGATTTCTCTACCTGTATTAGTTCCAGATGCCAGTTCCAGGATTGTTCAAAGTCACTTAACCCTCAGAATCAGAGCTCTGCTTAGTTCTCCTTCATGGAGTCCTATATGTCTGACTTCCATCTGTGTTCCTTAACAGAAGTCTTTCCACATATTGGGCAGGATGTCAGGACGTGGGAGTATCTCATGTCTTTACCAGTCCATGGTTTTATGCCTTAAAAATATGCCACAGTCACAAATCATTCCAGGGCAGTTCAAGAGATGGCTCGATGTGTAAGGGCGCTTGATTTACAAGCACGAGGACCTGAATCTGAGAAGCCAGGACCCAGGGAAATCTAGGGCTGTTGATATTCCACTGAAGAGTGAAGTGAGGGAATCCCCAGAGCTTCTGCTAGCAAGCCTAGCTGAAAGAGTAAGCTTCAGACCCTGCCTCAAGGCAATAAGAAAGAAAGGGACAGAATAGACACCGAAGGTCCCATTCGGGCCTCCATATGTATGTACACAGGCAAGGCACACGGCCATGTACCATGCACACATGGTTCCCTACCACATAGACACCTGCATACTACACACACATAAATGCCTACTCATCACATACACACTTTCACACTACACACACTCAGATACCTGCATACCTTGAACACATTTTCACACTATATGTGTGCGGGTGCGTGAGTGTGCGCGCGCGCATGTATACACACACACACACACATGCACACCACTCCTGGATTATCTTCATCCCCAATCCAACTTCTCCCCCCCCCCCATATCTCTTTCAAAAGCCACCCGGCTACATCTTGGAAATAAGCTCTCTTGTGTTTTGTTTTAATATGGAGTTCGATATTATTATTACCTTTTGCCAGGGACCTACTTAATAAAGGAAAGCTTCATACAAATTTAAAATGAAGATTATTTTCTCAGCAACAAACTTTTAAATAAAACGACTGGAGACACTTGTGTTTTTACAGCTGGAAAGGATCTTCGTGATTTATTTAGCAGCACACCTTTATTTAATAAAAGAAGCATGTGCATCCACAAAAGTCCAGTGTCTTATCTCTCTGTGGCACCACAGCTTAGAGCCAAGTCCCTGGGCTCCCACCCAGGTTCTTCCCAGCGCACTGTTCACATTGTGTTGTGTCTGAATAAAAGTGTTCTCTAGAGAGGCCCTTGGGCCTGAGGGTGTTAGATGCCCCAGTGTAGGGGAATGCCAAGGATGGAAGATGAGAGTTGGTGGGTTGGAGGGTGGGGGAACACCCTCATAGTGGCAGGGGGAGGGGGAGGAAATGGGGAGGTTCCAAAGGGGAGATCTGGAAAGGGGGAAACATTTGAAATGTAAATAAAGTATCAAAATAAAAAAAATTTTAAAAAAAAAAGTGTTCTCTAGAGGCTTATGTGTTTTAACACTCGGTCACCAGGTGGTGGCGCTGTTTTGAAACATTGTGGAATCTTTAGGAAGTGAAGCCTTTCTGGAAGAAGTGGGTCACTGGGGGTGGACCTTGAAGAGTAATAACTCTGCCTCATTTCCTGTCCATATCCTACTCATAACTGTGGATGTAATGTGACCAGAAGCCTCATATTCTTGCCACCAAGTCTTCCCCACTGTGCTGGACACTGTCCCTTCAAACTGGAGCCAAAACAACCCAAACTTTATCCCTTCAACTGTTTCATGTCTAGTATTTGGTGCTAGCAACGTAAAAAGGAACTAAGATGCACGGGGCGAGCATGTTGGTACTGAGACACATGGGAGAACTGAATTCTGAAGCAGCCTGTGTTAATCTGCTTTTAATCTTTACATGGCAGCAACTTTGGATAAGCCACTGGAAACTCTATCTCGCTATTTCCGTTCCTTTAAATGCATAATTTATACGTAGAGAAATATAAGTGCATGTACATGTGTGTGTGCACATTCGTGTACAATATCGATGTGGAAGCCCTTTCAAAGCAAGTAGCACCTTTGGAGTTATTTAGAAATGGAGGAGTTTTTCTGAACAGCAAATGCATGATCAAGGAAGGAAATAAATTGCCTTCAATCTTGAAAGCATCAAGAAGACTCTATCTCTTAACCTCCAAGAGCCTCATTTAATTACCTACAGTGATACCAACTCAATGGACCACCTATCCCAATTAAGCAGCAGTGCATGCTAATTATCATTAGACTTAATTGGTTTCCCAATTCAGCAACTTCCCCGATCAAGCCTGCCCCAGTTAAGTGGCGTTTATTGAACTACCTGAATCTTGCTTAACTGAAACAAAAGAAGATTTCCCATCTCAAGTTCAGCAAATATAACCTCCTTTCGCCAAGTCACAGTACCCAGTTTCTAATTAATTTTGCAAAAGCACACATCGAGGCTTGGCAGCAGGATTCAGAGTGTCTTCCAATTAGACTGAATATTTTAGTAAAATCAAATAATAAGTAAAACAGTTCAAGCAACAATCAGCAAATGTGTGAAAATGAACAAATATTTGCTAACATACTTGCTTTTTCTCCTCATATGTAGTTTTTGACCAAGATGTCATGACTATTTCTTCCTTTCGTACTTTTTGTTCTGGAGAGCGGGATCTCCCATTTTTTGGCGATGACACATATTCTAACGAGTGGATATGCATGAAAAAAGGGGAAAAAGTGTTCTTAGGCTCAGCATTCCCAGAGAAATGTGTGTGCATGATAGCTCACTATCTTGTGTAGCTGGGTGCAGAGCTGGAATTCCAGGATTCAGGGACTGAGGCAGGAAGGTCATGACTTAGCAGACAGCCTGAGCTAAATAATAAAATCCTGTCTCAAAAAGTAATAATAAGTATCCTAACTGAAATTGCAACAGTAATACAGACCACAGTAAAACTGAGTCCTTGAGGAAGACTCAAGAAGAAACCTTGGTTAAATGGGTTCTCTAGTGTACGCAGGTCTTCAAAGATCAGGAAAGAGTGTATCTTGAAAGATTAGCTGTCCTTTGGAATGTTTTGTTCATTTGTAGTAGCAGATGATAAAGGCACCACACTCTGGTGTTGAAGGTTGGATTTATGGAGTAACTGGCCCAGGTCTGCAAAGAGTGTCACCTGTGTCTCCCTAACTGAATGCATTCAGAGGATTGTGGTGAACATTTCTGAGCTGTTCCTTGGGCAGGGCTGAAGTTTTCAGCTCTGCCTCTTCTTGCCAGTCATGAGGGTGAAGATAGTGGGAACTCGTCTTGATGTTAACATTTTTTTCCTCAGTTCAACCCCTTCAACAATGAGATTAAAAAGTGAAAGTGGCAAGACCTGGCAGAATTGGGTGCGTTCTGCAGTCAGTTTTCAGATTGCTTTCCAGGAACACTAAGACTTGTTCCTCCATATCTAAGAAAGAGCCCTGTGGTCACAGTAGCCTTGGTGAAGGAGGCAAGGATCATGAGGGTGGAGAGCCACCTTATAGCAGAGTTGGCTCCAGTGGTGGCATCTCCTGGCTGGACTGGATGGCATGCTACCCACTGGTTCAAGTGGGGCTCACTTTTGCTAAACACAGAGATCATCAGGAATTTAAGAACTGTCATGAGAATAGAGATTTGGGGATGGAGGACAGAGAGAGGAAGACTGAGCAGGTAAGAGCACAGAATGGGTGTGCACAGACAAGGGCTTGGGAAATGGGCTAGCTGAGAGGGAACACTCCAGCATTTTCATTGACAATGGTTGTCTCAGCCTGAGATGACTGAAACACCATGCATCAGCAAACCCAAAGCTGGAGTCTGCAGAGCTTGCTCAGTGGTTAAGAGGCTTTGCTGCATTTCCGGAGGACCCAAATTTGCTTTCAGTACCCCTCCAATGGCTTACAACAAAAGAACCATCTTGCCTCCATCTTAAGCTTAAAAGTCATCTTATTGTAAAAACAAACGAGGTTCATTTCTGTTGATGATTAGACCTCTGCATTACAAGGGCTGGGCTATGCCCCATCTGTAACCTCAACTACAGGTGGTTCTGTACTGCCTGTTCCAGGAATGACAACCCTGTCTTTGTTTCAAAAAGTCATTTATAGGCATCTCATAACCTTACCTTTCCTTTGAAGTGTTATGTGACCACCTATGAGTACCTTGCAGTGCCCACCTTGCAAGCATGTCTTTGTTTCAGGAGGGACTAACTTGTTATGCTTATGTTCTGCTCCTGTAACCATGCCTAGTTTGCCCACCAAATGCCCCATTGGGAAATCTTCTACCCCTGAGCTATAACAAATCTTGTCTTCCTCATATTCTATGTTGATCTCTTGAAACCCACCTTAGGGGAAGGCAGTATGTGTACAGGAATAATAAAAAGAGCTTGCTTTAATTAGTTGCTTGCTTTAATTAATTTGGCCATGGTGATTCAGTTTGGTGGGCTTTCTAGTCCCATCTTTGTGATTATTACAACTTTCTGTAACTTCATCTGACACCCACTCCTGGCCTCCTTGGGACACCTACACTCAAGTGCATAAAAACACACAAATAAAGATAAATATTAATCAAAAGAAACCCAAAGCTAATCAACAAGAAGAGTCCCCATCTTGCAAAGCTGACAGCTGTCAGGAAGGTACATTCTCAGGAGCATAAATAAATAAATAAATAAATGCAGGTGTTCCTCCGGTCTGTCTTTCTTTGTCTAGCCATTTCTAGGATGCTGTATGAAGGAAAAGTTCTCATTTCACAAATGGAGAATAATAACAACAATAATAATTTATGATACAAACATAATTGTTCTCCATTTTATTTATATGGGCTGAATATTCTTCAGATTCTTCAAATTCCTGGGATTGCTAAAAGAAACCAGTCTAACATAAAGGGCTCGCTCTTCAAATACAGAGTGCATAGTGTCTGGGCTGATGAAACTATTACTTCAGTAGAGAGCATTGAAGGCACCCCAAGACACAGAAAGTAACTTAAGTCTTTAGAAGGCTATTTAGTTAATTAAAATCAATGTTCCCTGTAATGTATGAAATCACCTCAAATACAATTTCTATATGTCTCCTTATAATTGAATTAAACTGCTCCTGGCTAAAGCAAATCTAAGAGTAGAACTGTTGAAGGTAGAGCCTGAAGGAGTCTTTATATCACAAGTTCCAAGCCATTCATTTTACATTTATTTTTAATGATTTATTTCTTTTCATGCTTGAGCATTCATGTGTGTGTGTGTGTGTGTGTGTGTGTGTGTGTGTGTGTGTGTGTTTGTGTATGACAAGTCTAGGCAGGTGCCCACAGAAGTGAGAAGGCGGCTTCAGATGCCCTAGAGGTGGAATTACAGGTAGTTGTAAGCTTTTCAATATGGGTGCTTGGAACTGAACTTGGGACTTCTAAAAGAAGAACAAGATCATTTAACTTCTAAGCCATCTCTCTAGCCCCTTGTTTTATATTTAAGAAAAGCGATCTTTAATCAGTGCAATGCTTTGTCAGAAAGTGGGTTCTCGGCATGAATCCTTTATGTTACTCACAATGCAAGCATCTTATCCTGGATGCCTGTCTTTTGGGTCCTTTCTTCTTTTCAGCATAGGAAAATGGGGTCACCTGCCACAGCAGCTTCTGATTCCTACTTTACCAATCTTATAGACACTTTCGTGCCCTCTTATCTTTTGTGGACACAAAGGGAGGCTCCTTTCTAGACATAGTCAGGGAGCAGGAAAGACCATAGGAATCACAGGCTAGTCCAAGTCTTGGGCAATCCTTTGGTGCTTCTCAGGGAGAATATATAAGAACCTTTGTTTAGGATTCAACTTTTTGAGAAGCTGAAGGAAAAAAGAGCCTGTGAATATTGCTGCTCATTCATAAACTGGTGAACAATAAGAGATTAAAAACTATTATAAAGATCTGTCAAAACTAGTACTAATTACAGCTACGTGTGTGAACTACTAAACTATTGGCCTTAACTACCATGGAGCAACGCATATCATTAGATATGTGTCAGATTAATGTTGTTGCAAATTGTGTTTCATTCATCTTCGTCTGCAATTACCAAACACCTGTTCTACACAAGATTGCTTGCTTTTCTTTCTCTATGCACTGATTTCCAACACTGCCCTCCCCAGCTCTCTACCTTCCTGCTTATCCCCACTGATAGGAGGTTTCCTTACAACCAGTTCCCTTGGTTACCTACCAACAGTTATTCCCCATCTTTGCTTGAACAAGCCACCCAAATTTTGCCCAATTGCCTTCATCTTTCTTCCTTCCTTCCTTCCTTCCTTCCTTCCTTCCTTCCTTCCTTCCTTCCTTCATTCCTCCCTTTCTTTCTTTCTTTCTTTCTTTCTTTTTTCTTTCTCTCCTTCTCCTTCTCCTTCTCCTTCTCCTTCTCCTTCTCCTTCTCTTTCTCCTTCTTCTTCCTCCCTCTCACCGATCAATGCTGGGAAAAAAGAGAGTCCTAGCCACAATGGGTTTGATTTCCCTAAACAAATTTGGGTTCATCTCATTTTCTTATCAGAGATCTATTTCAAAAAGATGATAGGACTTAGCCCTTTCCAATGAGACATGAGGGTGAGGGGAAGAAACACTATGGCTACGCATCAGACGCAGCTCTCTGTGCTATGGATAAGTGCCCAAAGGAAAATACGTTTTATGGGTGTGGTTGGTGGTTTTTAAACCATATTTTTCCTTTAAATTAAAATAGAAAAAGAAAATTCCTACAGGCATTCACAGTAAGCCTATGGTTGCTCTGCACTGCCATTTATCTGCAAACAGCATAAAAGCAAGTGTAAACCTTGAGAATCACCCAGAATGTTTCTAAACTACTACACTGCCTAACAGTGTAGGCTCTAATTTTAGATCATCTGTTATATAAAATAATAAACATTTCCCACTATTTGTATGATTTTTAGTTAAGTTCCTATCACTTACATGTCCTGGCATTCAATGATATTGTAACATACTGATAAAGTAAAAAAGAATTGAACTGAGTGGATTTTGACAGATTGTTCTATGTGGCTCCCAGGTTTATATTTCTAAAATATACAGCCCATAATATACATAATATATCCCTAATGCAACTCCTTTGTCCAAAAGGAAATTTGCTCATGGTTACATCAAGGTGCTGAGGGATAGCAAAATTGAACAGATATTGGAGAAGATGTAAGGAACAATGTCACAAAAGATAGTATATGCCATGTGTGTCTAGATTTATATTCATAAAGGACAGAATTCATCTTCTTTGATCACTGGACTAGAACTTAAAGCATCTTAAAGTTCAGAGTCTGGATAGTCCTAAATCTAAAGTACAGAACAATATAAATTGAAAGACTGTTTTCTAAGGCATCTTTTAGCACAGAGATGTGTCCTTTGGGTTATGCAGAAATGAAGGATGTATCCAAAGAACTGAGGGCCAAGGAAACAAAAGCTATCCCGCACTTTCATTGTTACATTAGCCTTTTGTCTTAGCCGTGACAAAAAAATGCCCAAGCAAATCAAAGGAGAAAATAAAGGCAAAAGGTTTATTTTGGTATATGGTTTCAAGGACTCCATTCTATGGCTCCCCGGTTACTGTAGTGTCTCACTGCTGTTCCTGAGCTGTGCTGAGTCCGAATATTTTGGCAGGAGTGTGCAGGAAAGCAGAAGTGTTCATGGTAGCTAGGAGATGGTGCTGGGGGCGGGATAGTAGCAAAAAGGGTAGGGGAGGAGAGTCATCAAGGGAACACACCCCTAGTGACTTAAATCATCCAATCAGACGTTACTTCTTAGGTTCTCCCACCTCTCAATAATGCCAGCCAAGTATGATTCCATACCTCCTTGATCCATCAATGTATCCAATAAGTTCAAGTCCCTCCTGATTCAATCACTTTCCTAAAGCTTCACCTCTGAACACTCTCAGAGGGGGCCAAGTCTTTAACATATATGTTCTCTGGGGCCATTAAATCTCCAAACTACAGCATAAATACACAGAAATCATGCTTTATTAACCCTGCAGGAAGTTACATTTCAAAGACAATACACAAGGATTCATGGTGAGTTGAAGGTAAATCCATGTCTCAGGACTAAAGGAGGGAGAAGAAACCCAAGAGTAAATTAGAGGGTGGGTGTTTTGAGAGAGAAATTCATGGATCACACAGCTCATCCAAGAAACAAAAGAGCAGTGCTAGATAGTTCTAGTGATCTATCAACAAAGGTTGAAAAGCCACTATGTGCCAGACAGTCTGATAGGTGTTGGAAACATGCAGGCTTTCTCAGAGTTTCCACTCCTTTTACCCTGTTCAACGACCCCTCCATACCACACACGTAGCTGGCTGATATTAAATTCTGAGGTAAAATATTAAAAATGAAAATAATGCCTTGGCTTCACATATTTGTGTTGGCTGCCTCCCAAGGTTTAGAGTCCGATGCAGTTTATGTTTTAGAGGAAAAAAAAAAAAGTATTATTCTGGAGGTGATAACTCCGGCAGTTGCTGATGGAGAGTCCAAAGACTTGTGTGTCTAAGTGGCACTCTGCTGATTTACAGAGTGGCCACTGGATGTCTTCCCCACACCTGGAGAGGCTCAGCAAACAGAGCCTGCAGGTGTCACTCAAGTCTGGCTGCTGGCTGGCTCCGGAGAGTCTAGCCAGGACTTTGCTTAGCTATTCTCAGCCCAGGAGGGGCTTGCCTACCTCCCTGGGGGTTGGGCTTGACTGTGGGTGGGTGGCTGGGGGTACGGCCGTTGCCTCTTCATCTATTTCAGCCTCCAAATAGTAGTCAGACACTTAAAATAACACCAAGATGTGTTCCAGCTTGCCTTGCCAGTCAGAAGGGAAGGAGGGGAAAATTCGGTTTTGAAACCCAGCATTTCTGAACCCCAAGGGTTTTCTGATTTGCTAACCTTACCTTAGAGGATTAAAGCAGGAATATTAGGAAGCAAAGCAAATAGCCAGCACAGCCAATGGAGCAGAGCTAATGGAGTGCGGGCCGGAGAAGAAAGGATTCTGCCACCTGAGCGATCGTATGTATTATTCTTGTTTCACAATTAAACTTTTAAGAAGAGAATACTAATTTCCCAGACATTTTCCCTTTCTTTGCTATGCCAGTCACATCGCTGGTCCTTTATCAACACTGCTCTGCATATGAATGGGCTGTAATTGAACTGTCGCTTTCATGAAGGTCAGTAACCTTTCATTAGGAAGAATGTGTCTTTCCTGATAAATTATAAAGTCTCTGAGGATTGGAAAGCATATTTAAAAAAGAATTCTCCTTACTATACCTTGAAAACCCAAAACACAGATTTTTATTTTTCTATTATTTCTTGGTGTGATAGGGCAGTGGACAGCAAAGGCTTCTGGGTCTCTGATTGCCTTTGGTGGGGGATTATTTATCTGGAGGCAATTTCTCATTTATTTTTGTGGGGGAACATGTGTATATACAGGTCGGAGGACAATCTTATGTTTTGTTTCTCAGGCACTTTTCTTTCTTTTTCTCATTCTTTCTGTTCATCTGCTTTTTGTTTTTGGAGACACTCTTTCCCAGGCTGGTTGCCCAGGAAGACCTTCCTGTCTCCATTATCCTAGATTCAAAGTGTACACCAACACACCTGGCTTCTTTTACATGGGTTGTAGGAATGGAAATCAGATCCTCAAGTTTGCAGGGCAGGCACTGCACCAGCTGAGCACCATGCTAATACATGGATTCCACCTCCTCCAATGCTATTCGGTATGGTTCTTAAAAATGAAATAACCAACATTATTTTCCCCCTTTCTTGTAGCTTTTGTTGTTCATTACAGAAAGGACCAAAGTTGTTACATGCAAATAAAACCTTACGTGAGTTCTATCAGTACTGCCCCGTGACTTAAACCGTAATGAGCAAAGCAATGTCCACTATTGCATGAATGATTCTGGCTCTGCCAGCCATGTCTGCTAAAGCTTCCCTGTCATTTGAAATTCTACTGGGAGTATGTATGTTTTCTGTGTTTGTGGGTGTATCTGTGTCTGTGTCTGTGTCTGTGTGTACATCTCTCTCTCTCTCTCTCTCTCTCTCTCTCTCTCTGTGTGTGTGTGTGTGTGTGTGATTGTGTTAACTCAGGTAATCATACCACAGTGCTGATGTGAGGTAAAAGACCAGCCTAGTCTCAGCCTTCCACATTGTTTGAGACAGGGTCTCTAGTTCTGCATCTGAGTAACTCAGGCTAACTGACCCATGACCTTCTGAGTTTCTATCTGGAATCTCACTGTAGAAACAAGCGCTGCTATTTCAGATGTGGGTTACATTGCCAGGCTTTACTTGGGTTCTGAGAGTTTGAACTCAGGTTCTCTTTCTCATGTAGAAGTACTTTTTATTCCCTGAGCCCCCATCTACCCAGGCCTCCTCGGGGGATGGCTTAACAGAGTTCTCCAGCTCATTCCATTACCACTAGCTCCACAAGCACTGCATGGGCTTGACCAACCTTTGGTTAAAAAGTCAGTAAAATGGACACCACTAGTTTCTTTTCCTTCCATTGCCTTTACCAGATAAAGCTAGCAAAGAGCACAGCTCATGTGTGGCCCAAAGACACTCAGTCACCCTATCCTGACTGTACCTAATGACTCTTCTTGATTTAATGGTTTTCATTGTAACTATTAACTCTGTCCCTAATGACTCCATGCTGAGAATCATGACTGCGCTTACAAAACAGAATTTCAAATAAATAGAAGCACTGTCGAAAGAAAGAAAGAAAGAAAGAAGAAAAGAAAGAAAGGAAGGCAGAAAAGAAAAGAAGAGAAAAGAAAGAACCAAAGAGTGTCAGGACATAAATGTTAATTTGTTTACTTCTTTAATTTCCTTGAAAGATTCAATTTTTTTCCTCAAAACCCTTAAAACTAGGAGCCAGCAAGAGTAGAAGCACTTGTGGCTACACCTGATGACCCAAGATCAATCTCCCCAAAACCACATGGCAGAAGCAAGGAATTGGCTACCCCAAGTTGCCTTGAGGACACACACACACACACACACACACACACACACACACACACATACCAATCACAAATAAATAAATACAAATATCATAATGTTAAGAGAACATAAATTTAAAACATACTTCCTATGTTGTAGGTAAAAGACACACTCACGAGCGTATACACCATTCTACTTGAGTTTCTTTTCTGTAATTTTCTCTCCAGAAATCCCCTGACAGGTAATTCAATGGTCTGCTTTGTCTTGCCATCCACTCACAAATCATTTCTCTGGATTACTTTCCATGAGCAGATGATGAAGCATTTCCACCACACTGTGAAAGTGAACCATCATCTGGCAAATGAACCTTGGGCATAAGCTCAGCCTTTGGAGAGGACAGTCTCCGGCCTTTTGTAGCCATGGGTCCGTTGAGTTAATTGGTGCTATCCTATGTCTAATGGTTGTTTTCAAATGAGAATCTTCCATGACTGGAGAAAGGACTGAGTGATGACCGAACGTTCAGAAAGAGGGGACGGTCTGGCCTGAGTAGGGTGAAGGAACTCTCCATGCCTCTGATCCTGCCTCAGTCATTATAGCTTTACTAACTGAGATATGACATCACGGTTGACCTCCTAAACCAAGCCATCTTATGCTATGAGAATCTTCCACACTGCAGCACACGGAGCTCATTGAAGTTGCTAGGCCTAACTCATCTCTGTTCCTTATACCCCTTGGTTGAGCCTGAATCAAACTGGGTACCACTCTTCTATAGGCTCTAGGACCTTGCTGACCACATAGACCAAAGAGAATGAAGCTAATTACGCCTTCAATGAGAAATTCTTTCACCCCTTAGGTGTAAACAAGGAAGAACTACAGCCATCAGATGGATGATGGTATCTTGGGATCAAATAATGCTAACATTGCATGTGTACTGAGATGGAACCAATGCTGACAACCACACTACCCATATCTGCTCTTCTCGTTTTACTGCAGAGGCTTGAGCCATCTAGTGCTGAGAAGAAGGGACTCTGGAGGTTGCCCTGAAACTCACCTTACACTTCACAGGAAGCTAGCAATGCCTCTGTCAAGTAGGCCTGTTTGAGCTGGGATCTTATCACCTGTAGCAGGGACTATTCAGTCAGGGTGTCCTCCTCCTAAGAGACTGAGCACCACTCTCCAGTCCAGATAGCTGCTTGTAAATGGTGGATACTCCTCACATTTCTTATTCCAATGAGACATGCCAACATTTGAAATGGGGGTGGGGGGGGGACGCTGTCTGTCTTGTTACATAAAACCCAGTGGCCCTCCTCTCTTAAATGCTGGGGTTACAGGTATCGACCACCGCATCCAGATTTCAAAATGGAAGACAGTACCTTCTGTGTTTAGAAGTCCTTCTTTTACTTCAAAGGGCTTTCTTGCCCATCAAAAATGGGGCAGCATAAAGTGATCTCTAAAACAAACCTGAGGAGCTGAACAGATCTTCCTGTTGTTATTCCCTGCTTTTGTTCCTCGGTACTCCTATCCTCCTAATAAATGACTGAGTGCAAATATGCAAATTTGTATAGAGAATATTTAGAACTGATCAATTGAGAAATACTAGAATTTCATTATAACTTTCCAAATGAATCATATTAGAATTTCAGATGTTATAAATGAACACTGAATTTTTTTTCTTTTTGAAAGGAGGTAAGTTTCTTGGGGCTACTAGAATCATAGAATTTATTTGACCATGTATTTCACACAAATAAACCCTGGTGGTATCAGCATTCGTAAGAAAAAAGGCCTGGCTGTAGACAGGTATTAGGGAGCCCACTCCTAATGCTGGTGTGAACACCACATTCAAAGAGCTGCTCACCAGTCTCCACTGGGTCCTGGCAGCCAGCCCTTCCCACCCCCTTCCCATTCTGCACTGCCTCATGTTTACACAGAGAGAGAGAAACTGTTGCCAGCGTTAATACAGCATAATTTATAAGCTGAGAAGAGAACTCAGCATGCATTCCCTTTAACAGGGAAACAGACAGACTTTCAGAAGCAACTGAAGGGTGGAGACGTTTCTTGGAAACCAAGGTAACTGCTGAGTGGCCACATCCTTTCTGCCCCACAGGATCTGCTTCTCAGAGGTTGGCAGGACCCTCCTGGGAAAGATGCCACTGACAACCCTTCTCCCTGAATAATAGAAGGAAGATTCAAGCTGCTGAGGCTGTTATTTCTAAAGCTCTTAACACATTCATTGCTTCTTTAGCCTGGGAATGGTACTCATGGGCTCTGAAATTAGAGGGTTCCCTTAAAGGGAAGGTCCACAGCATAGAATCTGTTAGGTATGAGTTCAGAGATACTGCAGTGTCAGAGGTTAGGCAGACTCCAGAAACCCACCCCTTTGGAGTTGGTAAACTATTACTATATACTCTTTATTTCTACCCCCCCCACACACACACCCACCTAATACAGCCCCTGGGAATATTCAGCTGAACATAGTCTTCTCAACCCAAGTACCATTCATATCTCCAGGAACCCCAACCGTGAGACACCTTGGGGCATTTGTTGAAGTGTTAAATGTGCCTTGACCTTACAGGTCCCATCGTAAAGGTGATAAGTAGTCAGGCCTTCCCAAAATTTAAGATCCGAATTATGTCTTTTGGGGTTCTACACCCATGTAATCCATTCTCCTGATTACTGCACTAATGATACTTTCTTTAAAGTCCATTTCCTCAAATCTTCCCCCAAGGCCTGACTACTGGCTTGTTTAGATGCTGTACTTGAATTGGGCTTCAAACAAAGGCATCATCAACCTTTCTGCTGTATGTGGATGTCTTAGACATGTGTTGGGGCCTGCATACCTACTCACCTGTCCCTGGAATCCTTTTCTGCCATCTTAGAGCCCTGCCTGAGGTTTTGCCTAGGTGCCTGCTAACCATTTGAATGACAAGCAAACACAGGCTCTAATAGACTACAGAGCCCTAGATTCCCCCTAGAGACATAGTGCTCATGACAGGGACCAGGTCAATTATGCTGATTATCTTGCTAATCCCCACCATTAGGATAAAACCCTCTGGTATCCAGGCATGATACCAGGGTAAGATACTCTAGAGCAAACCTTCCAGGTTGCTGACGTCTGGTAGGGATGTGATGATGACTCTCCTGTCACATTCCAGTCCACAGACTCCAACCTCCACAGCTAGACATGTAGTACTTGGTCTCATAAACTTGACCTTGGACTTTTCAAATCGACTCCAGAAAGGCCCACCTTGAGACCCTCATGGTAGCTGGCTTAGCGCTATTCGGGGACTTCTCTATACAGTACTCCATTGCTCAACCACACCGAAGCCTTCCTCACTGGATGCTGTCTCTCCCAGAGGCTTACAACTATTTAACATTCACAAAGACAGAAATAATCAATCCATTTCAGGCCACCAGTACTTTATTGGAAATTATTCATCTGATAGTTATTTATTGTTATTATTTTGCAGTGCAAGAGCTGAATGAATGAATGAAGAAATAAATTTTCCCCCCTTGGGCTTTCTCTTGGTGGGGAAATAAGACAGGTCCTTGTACAGACTGAAGGGCTAGGTATGTACCTATGGGGTTCACTCAGCGTAGCATTGCCATGAGATAAAATGGTTCAAAACTTGCCAAGAGGAATATGGAGATCTCAGGTTAAGGAGCCATTTTCCTCTCTTTCCATTATCTGAATTTAATACTCGCTAAATATTCATCCCATCTTAGTCTTCCTTTTACCAGGAAGTCTGTTAATTAAACCAAGGTAAGCATGAATTCATTTTACTACAACCTTCTTACATTGACCTCAGATGTCTATAAAATGTAGAGTTAAAATAGTGTGTGTGGTGTGTGTGTGTTTGTGTGTATGTGTCTGTGTGTGTGTTTGTATGCGTCCATGTGTGTCTGTAGGTCTGTCTGTTTCTGTCTCTCTCTGTGAGTCTGCGTGTGAGTGTGTGTATATGGTATATGAGTGTGTGTATGTGGTGTATATGTGTCTGTTTGTCTCTGTGAGTGTAAGTGGTGTCAATGTGTGTGTTTGTGTGTATGTGTCCTTGTCTGTCTGTCTGTGTGTCCGTGTGTGTATCTGTCTGTCTCTGTGTATCTCTGTCTCTGTCTCTCTGTCTCTTTCTGTGTGTGTGTGTGTGTGTGTGAATGTGTATATGTAGTATGTATGTGTGTTTGTGTGTCTGTCTCTGTGTGTGTGTGTATGTGTATGTAGTGTGTGAGTATGTGTGTTTGTGTGTCCGTGTCTGTCTCTGTCTCTCTGTTTCTGTTTCTGTCTGTCTGTGTGTGTGTGTGTGTGTGTGCATGTAGTGTGTGAGTATGTATGTTTGTGAGTCCATGTCCATGTCTGTCTCTCTGTCTGTCTCTGTCTGTCTGTCTGTCTCTCTGTCTCTGTCTCTGTGTGTATATGTAGTGTGTGTGTGTGTTTGTGTGTCTGTCTGTCTCTGTCTGTCTGTGTGTGTGTCTCTGTGTGTGTCTGTGTGTTTGTGTGTATATGTAGTATGTGAGTATGTGTGTTTGTGTGTCTGTGTATGTCTGTCTGTCTGTCTCTGTGTGTGTGTATATATGTAGTGTGTGAGTATGTGTGTTTGTGTGTCTGTGTCTGTCTGTCTGTCTGTCTCTGTGTGTGTGTTTGTGTGTCCGTTCTGTCTCTCTGTCTCTGTCTGTCTGTCTCTCTGTCTCTCTGTCTCTCTCTCTCTCTGCGCGTGCACGCACTATGTCTCAGGATACATCAAATGGAATTCTGACAACCACTCTTTCTCCTCCGTGCTCCCTCAGAAGAAATGGAAGGAGCAATGATGTGAATGCAAACAATGTATAAAATCAAACCACTCTGGACCATCTGAGGTTGAGCCCAGCAGATCTTATTAAACACGGAACAAAACAAGCACATGAACATGAACAGCCATGAGCTCTGTCTTGGCGATTCAGTGCCTGCTGTCTTGACCCCAAGCCCTGCTCTCCTTGGCACCATTCTGAATTTTCCCTTCAGAGGACAAGGACATGTTTACAACTCAAAGGGAGGAGCGTTTCTGTTGCTTGCTCACGGTCACTTAGGTTCACTTTGCTTGTGCTCTTCTGCTCTCCGTGACCGCAGTGTCTTACAAAGTCACCATACTTGGTGTGTTCTTAAAGCTACCAGTAGGTGAGTCCACAGGCTTTCATCTAAAATACTGACAGCCACAAGCAAAAAGCCTGTAAGGTACATGGTAGAGGAAATTTAACAATATTGGAACTTAAGAAAAACAAAACCTTCTAGCCGACTAGGCCCAGCACATCCTCCCCTCCGGAGAGGTGAACTGAATTTGAACAAAAAACATTTTTTTTTGGATAGTTCTCAAAAAGGATAAAACTTTGAAATGTCAGGCTTTATGTAAAAGTATTCTAAGTCTACTTAACATTGTTAACCAAGCTACGAGGATGAAGGATTCAGGTAGCATGGGGGCAGGCAGGATAATGCTCCAGTTCTATATACCCTTCCTTTCAAGAGCCAAGTTGAACATTCCTATTCTCCGAGTATCGTGTAAATTTAAGAACAATCTTTAGTTGACCTTTGTTCAGGGCCAAGTAACTCTTTTAACAAAGTGATGATTCTGGCTTTTAAAATATACAAATGAACAGAACCCAGAGCAATTGTTGGGCAGTAGAAATACTCTATATGGTGTGATAATGTGTCAATATACATCCGTCAGAACCTGTATGATACACAGTATCAATGAAATGAGCCTGAGACTTGTATGATGAGAATATACCAAAATGAATTCATCAGCTATGATGAGACTACCCTTAGGGCGGGGGCTGGAGAAATGGCTCAGCAATCAAGAGCATTGGTATCCACGTAGTAGCTCACAGCTGTCTATAACCCCCATTCTGGGGATCTGACATCCTCTTAGTAGCTCACAGCTATCTATAACCCCGTTCTGGGGATCTGACACCCTCTTCCGGCCTCCAGGAGCACCAGCCATGAGCATGGTACACAACATAGAGACATACAGGCAAAACACTTAAAAGAAGATAAGTTAAAACAAAACCAAAGAGCACCCTTTGGGTGGATGCTGTTAACAGAAATAGAATGTACACGTATGGAAGAAGAGAGCATAGAGTCTCTCCATTTTCCTTTCCATTTTGATGTGTACATTCAGCTACTTTTGGAAGGCCTGTTAAAATGTGTACAAGGTATTATATACAAATTCAGCACATTCTTCCATAATAACAGAATCCTACCGATCCAGGTAACTCAACAGCCTTGAACTGTTCTCACTGGTTGCGAAGTCAGGAACACTTGCTGAATAATGACACTTGCTGTGTGTCCTTGGGTTGTGTGCTTTAGAAAATGAAGACAGAAGAAACTCTTCACTGTCTGTGCCAGAGACCCTAGACACCCAGCATTCATTTCCTTCACACATAAACTTGATGTTTTACGAAATTTCACTAATGACTTCCAAAATTACGTTTAGATCTACATTAAAATGAGTTAATCCTATATTAAAACCAAAAATGCGGTCCTCCCTTCTTTCAGAAATAATTCAAAAGCAGAAGTAGAATGCTTCTCCAATATGTGACTGAGTTATGGAAATAATGTCTGACCTTCCTCACGCTCTCCAAGTATCTCAGGAGATATTTAGACACGAAAATGTCAAAAATTTCAGGCATTCTAAATTTCCCAACTCTTTATCCCTGCTAATGACAATGTCAATATGTTTGAAGCCATGGTGACAATAAGAACTAAAGGAGTCAAATTCTTTCTACACATCAGCAATTGCAAGAACTTTCCACATTGCTCCCAGATGTGGAACCTAAGGGAGGCTCACCAAAAATTACAACCACATGCTAAGCTTAATCCCTGATCAGATCTCTCATAGGATTACACATCTCTATGCTCATATTTAGACATGTATGAATCCATGTATATATTTGTATGCAAACATACACATGCATGCATGCTTATTTTTGGATTGTGGGAAAGACTGAATATAAATTGCTAATTGAGATAGTCATGTGGTGTAAATTTTCAATGTCTTGGGCATGATAAAGGCACTGTGGCTTTGGAGGGAAATGTCCTTGTTTCTGAGGAGATACTAAGGTGTCAACAAAGGAAGGACTGATGAGTGTGCAAACAGCTTGCAAATGGTTCAGAACATGAGCGAGGAGATAGATGACAAACAGAAGATAGCTAGCTGATGCTACTTGTGAGAAATGAAATGCAAAGGTGAGATGACAAGATGTTAGTAATGGGTGATTTTAGGTGACAGTATAATGTTGGGTTCTGTCCTTCTTTACTGGAAAGGTTTACACTGTGTGTGTGTGTGTGTGTGTGTGTGTGTGTGTGAAAATGGGAAACTCAGACAATCCATTACTGGGGAGGAAGTATGTTGATAATCTTGAACATAGCACAATATACAATATTAAGACCTTCAATTTTTCTTTTAAAGTTAAATAAAAATACACTCCAGACAGGGGATACATGGGACATCTTCTTACTCTTTCTCTGTGCTCTGTTGGGATCCAGGCCTCCTTCTACTTCCAGAGAGACAAAAAACCCAGCACAGATAGAGACAGCCTCAAGCTCCTGACCCAACACTGCAGTCTAGAGGGACAAGGCTTGTGCTGACAGTCTTGTGTTGGCTAGCCTGGTAACCCTGTTTTCTCTCCTGTTATTAACCTCTACAAAGCATCTGGTATTTATAGGCCAGTGGTAAGGACAAGACAAGGTAAAGAAAGGAGAGCGTGTTGTCTATAACCATCTCAAGCCTCATTGGTGAGTCTTCAAACAAAAGGTAGATTGACCAGAGATGAGCACATAGTAAGTTTATGTAATATCCATTGTACTTGGCACAGGAGTCTTCAGAAGTGAAGTCCCATAGAAACAGATGAACTGGGGTATTTTGTGCTAGGTTCAGTGGAGAAGTAGAAAGTTATGGGGAAGTGTGTTAGGACAAAGAGGGGATGCTGCCATGATATAAGGTCAGATTCTTGTCTAGATCTTTAGAGGGAAGGCATTTGCTCATGTGAACAGAAGGTAGCTCTCCAGTGTGAGTCTTAGGATCTGCTTCAGCAGGAGAAGGGCCAGGGGAAGCTGAGCATGGTCTTCTCATTGCTGTTGTTCTCCCAGATATCAAGGTGCTGGGTCACATCCTAAGCTCCATTTAGGGACTTCTGCTTCTACAGACACAGTGCCAAAGGAATAAACGCCTGTGTTTGTAACACATGCAATGGGATAGTAGCATTCTTAAAGGAAAGTGACACTCTGGACAGATACCTCGGTGGGTAAAATGCTTGCCATGCAAGCCTGGAGACTTGTCTTTGTACATCCAGCACCCACACAAAAGACAAGTGTGGATACAGTGTTCTTGGAATTCCCATTGCTCAGGTGGCAGAGACAAGTGAGTTACTGGTACTTGTGGGTTAGCCACAGCTGGATCAGAGTGGCCTAGTTTCAGTGAGAGACCTTGTTTCAATATACAGACAGAAGAAGACACCCATGATTTACCCATCTCTAGCTATGAATGCTCTACAAGAAGACAGTGCATACCATGATGCTCCTCTCTCCCCTCACACAAAGAAAAACAGAAGAAAGGAATTCTGACCTGATGCATCTTGAAGGCGTTTTGCTGCCTCTGTCCTGAGCCAACCATAAATGACTTTTTTACATGTGTGAGTTCATGAGGGGCAGAGGGGAAGCAGAATGAACAGCTACTATTGGACAGGCTCTGGGTGTCATTGTGGAGTGATGGGGGTGATTCTTAAAACTGAGGGTGCTGATGGTGCTGAGCAGTAGGGATGTCCTCAAGGCCCCTTTACACTATGAAAGGACCAAAATAGAACACTGTATGTGATACACTTTACCAAAGATGGGGTAGAAGACAAGTAAGGAGGGAGAAAAGGAAAGACAAAGAAACAGAGAAAGGGAAGGGAGGGGGAAGGAAGGAAAGAGGGCGCCTTAGTCAGGGGTTCTATTCCCACACAGACATCATGACCAAGAAGCAAGTTGAGGAGGAAAGGGTTTATTCAGCTCACACTTCCACATTGCTGTTCATCACTAAAGGAAGTCAGGACTGGAACTCAAGTAGGTCAGGAAGCAGGAGCTGATGCAGAGGCCATGGAAGGATGTTACTTACTGGCTTGCTTCCCTGGGCTTGCTCAGCTTGCTCTCTTATGGAACCCAAGACTACCAGCCTAGGGATGGCACTACCCACAAGGGGCTGGGCCCTCCCACCCTTGACCCTTGATCACTGAGAAAATGCCTTACCGCTGGATCTCACAGAGGCATTTTCTCAACTGAAGCTCCTTTCTCTGTGATAACTCCAGCTTGTGTCAAGTTGACACAAAACCAGCCAGTACAGAGGGAAAGAGAGGGGAAAGGGGAAGAGAGAACGAAGGAAGAAGAGGAAGAGGAAAGTCAACAGAAAGAAGGAGAAAGGGAAGGAGGGGGAGGAGGAAGGGAGAGAGACAGGCAGGGAGAGAAAGAGCTGTGGAAGCAGAGAAAGTACGTATACTTTTTTTACTGAAGGACTGAAGCACCCTTGCACAGCTGGTGTCTACAATATAGAGAGGTGTCAGGGCTTTCCCAGAGCTGTGTGAACTGTCACCCCTCACAACCCAGGGCTGTGTGAGTGAGAACTAGGAAGGACCATTCAAGGTTTTGGGAACCCTGCCTTGTGACACACACACACACACACACACACACACACACACACACACACAGCCATCCTAGTTAACCAGCAGTTCCCTGAGAATGAGGGTGGACCCCCCACACTGGTTTCCTGGTAGCTTGTGCTTCTGGTAATACCTTGTTAGACCTTGTGATCAACATGGCTGGGTTGAAAGAATTTTGACTTCAGATCAGAAATGTCCAGCTTTAAATGGGGGCAGTTTACTCCTTTTCTTCCCTCTCAGCCAGGGAAACAATTCAGAGGTTTCTTGGCATGGTTAGCAGTAGAAATGACCTTCAGTCTCCCCCCACTTAAAATCGACTCAAGATGATCACACTGGCTTAAAAGTCTCCATCCAGTCCAGCATATCTCGTCTCTCCCCTTTCCAGTGTGGGGACTCGGTCCGGCTCCCTTTTTTTTTTAATGACCGTTCTTTGCACACAAGCAAGCATCCTTTCACAGATCGTTCTTTCTCAGATATGCTCCTAAGAGACGCTGAGCACACCTCCAGGCGCCTGGCCTCTCCACCTGCCTCTGCTAACAGCGCAGTGTTCCCACCTCCCTGCTCTCCCCTTTCTCCCCTCAGCCTAACAGCCAGCCAGATGGCCACTCCCCAGTCTCCCAGCATGGGTTTGACTGACAGGAGCCTTTGATAAACCTCGGAAGGACGAAGTCATCTCTGGGTCACCGTGACTGCCTGGCCTTTAACACCCCACACAGGCCACCATTATCTGCGGAATAGGAAACAAAGGAAATTAGCCCCGCGTCTCCATCATCCCCAATGATTTCCAGGCTGACTTAAAGCACAAGGCAAGATGATGCCCTTCATTTTCCTCCAAGAGGTACAAATGTCAGCTGTTAAAAAATGCAAGCAGGAGGTTTCTCTCTGTTAATGGCTGGCAGTCTTTGTTCTGGAGAAAGTGCATTTTATTCCTCTGCAGACCAGGAGAGACCTAACAGACTCCTAAAATAACTTTCTTACCTTCACATCCCTGGGAGCCACTGACGAGAGCTCCTTAGCCTTCATGGCGAAGGGAGGGAGGCTTCCTATCCTATCTTTAACAGTCGCTAGTCAAAGTATCAGCAGAGAAAATTGACTAGAGACCTTCCTGACAATTTAACCCTCAAGTTGAGAAAGAAGGTAAGAAAAGCATGTGCCATTTCCCACATAATTTTTTCTTCTTGAAACTGAATCTTTAAACAAGCACAGCTTCCTTTGGCCACCCAAGATGGAACGCTAGAAGAGCGTTACGTGAGCTAGACATGTTCACATCCGTGTGCCTCCACGCATGCTCCTGCGATTTGCGTCTGGAATGTTTTGTGTTTGACCATGCCCTGCTGTTTAAACATTAGGAAGCAAAATAAATTCTCTGAACTTCCAAGGAAGGCAAAGCTCTTTTGATTCATCCAGGCTAGGATGCTGTCAGCCTCCAGGTGCCACAAATATTGAGAGCCATAAAATAACACGTATTGGAGACATTATAACAATTCAGTCGGTAAAGGACTCAGTCAACACAGGCATTAGGCTCTGATGCCACACAGAGACTTTCAGGAGATTCGAACTAAGAGATACATGCCTCTTGTTGGCATCCAGTCCAGAAAAGGAAAGGAAACAGGACAGGAATTAGCTCTCACTGTGTATAACCTATGAATAGAGGGAAAGGTAAAGAAAGCCCTCCCAACACACACACACACACACACACACACACACACACACACACACACACA
>JADRCH010000119.1:1862950-1945427 GCA_019843965.1 Rhynchomys soricoides | reverse complement strand
ACACACACACAGACATACCCAACACACACACAGCATACACACGAACACACCCACATACAGACACACAGACACACACATACCCACACACACAGATACACACACACATACAGACACACACATAAACACACACATACAGACACACACATACACACACACATACAGACACACAGACACACACCCACAGATACACAAACACACACCCACAGATACACACACACACAGACACACACACACAGACTCACACACCCCCAACACACATACACACACACACACACACACACACACACAAAACATACACTGCTGACCCCTTTGTCTAACTACAGATATGCAGCTCCAGCCTCTTTAAACCAGAGGGTTGAAACCTCCAATCCCAGAACTGTTAGTGCCACTGCTACTCTTGGCCCTAGGAATGAGAGTCACCCGAGCCTTCCAGAATGATTGGCACACCCCTCTGAGAGATCAGTATGTGGCTTCCTTCAGTAGGGAAGAGTCTAGGATGTGCCATGAGCCGTACTCCCTTTGTGTACAAATCAGACAGCATTTAGATACTCAGTGAGGACTTACAAGACTTGCTTACACAAAGAATTATGTTTCTATACTTCCTGTAGGGAATTATTTTAAATCTTTATTTGACCCCACTACACAGGGGTTAGTATGTCACAATTTGGCATAAAATTGTGCATTTTCCAAATTGTCACATATCAGGCTAAAATATATGTATGTCAAGTCCTTTAATGTGATAGTTCGAATGCAAATGCAATTCATTCCTTTAATTCACATATTTTTTATTATTTATTAAACATTCCTTTAATTCACATATTTGTTTATTATTTGTTAAACATCTATGGATTTCTGGCTTTCAGTTGAAATTGAAAATATAATCCAGGCATGGTGCATATACTTATAATCTGGGTGCTAGAAGGCCTGAGGCAAAAAGACTGTAGTAAACTTGCGACCAGCCTGGTCTACATAGCAAGTTTCATGCCAGTAGGGCTACACAGTGAGATCTTGTCTCAAACAAAGAGATGAAGGAAAGTCCTTGGGGCTAATATGAGAAATAATTCATCATTAATCTGAAGGAGATATCATGCCAGATAAATTGTATGTAAAAGTTATTTTAGGTCCCAACCTATTCAATTTCAAGCAGATCCTATTTTGCTTCTGAATATAATTCTTGACATTTTGAATGGTTATATTTTAAGCTGTCATATCTAGGCCAGCATCCAGGAAGTGGTCTTGCTTTTAGAAATGATGTTTGATCTCTTACGACATCCGGGTACCTGTTGCAAGAATCTGTTTTAAGTCCAAGAATGGGAGCTATTGTTTCCATTATCTCTGCCACACCTACAGAGGAACCAGTTGTCACCTCAAAGCAAGGTGCAAGTTCGCAACCTAGGGCTTCAATTCTGAGTGATGGGTTCAGACAGCTGCCAAGAAGCAACAATAGTCATCCCCTAAAGAACTCTACAGAAACCACAGACCTTTTTGTGCAATCACCAGGAATCGGAGCCCACAGGCCTGTTAGGATGTGCAGTCCATGATTTCAAGGAGGAGGAAGAGAAGGCAGAGAGAAGGCGATGACAGACCTCAGCGGGAGAGGTGGGGGGGGGGGGGGGGAATCACAAGGAGGAGAGAAATGGCCAGGGATGCTGCCTGCTGATGTGTCAGCAAAAGGAGGGCAAGGCTTCTGAAGAGCTGGGAGAGGTCAATAAATCACCACTCTTATCTTGCAAACAGAGCCCGCGACTTCAAAAATTAGCTCATTTATTCTGCACAATTAAATTTATTGAAGTGTGACAGGAAAAGTTTAGTAGGCAGCGGAGCAGAAAGCCAGCAACAGCCGAGCCCGGCATCTGAGTGAATGACACAATTAGTTGATTTTCATTTTATTTATCAATATAATTATTGAATTGTATTTATCCCCCTTTCACAGATTTCTACAACTATTCTTCCAGGGGCCTCTAGGGAAAGAATTAGTTTGAATTTTCCATCCAAGTTAATGTGATTATGGAGGGACTAATAAAAGGAAAGTTCTTTAAAGTGCCACGCAATCTTGTGTTCTGTGTCACTCTCATCCTGGGGCTTAGAAAGCCAGGCCCTTTTCATACAAAGGTAGCAAATTGAATTTACATTTGCGAAGGTCTCAGATTCCTCAGGTAGAGACTGAACTGAAGATAGACAGTGGCTGGAGCCCCCTCTGTGGATATTTGGAGAAATTATCACGTATTTAAAACTGGAGGTTTTAAATTGTTGTTATTGTTGTTTTGTTTTGTTTGTTTTGCTCTGTTTCAACGATAATGAAAAGAATTCCTCCAATCCTTGCTGGTCTTCATGAAGGTTGAAAACCAAAGTCAAGTAGAGCTGATGAGGCCCCTTGGTTTTCTATGAGATCTTTCTTTGTTCAGCGCCTGGTGCTCCACTGCGTATCTGTAAAAGTACACCAGAAGAAAAGTAGGTGGAGGCTGGTGAGCCATGTCAGTGTTCTAGAGAGGATGTGGAGGACAGGCTGCCTGCCATGTGCTTGTTTATTCCTCTAGCCGTGTGTGCCCATGCCAGCCCTCTGGGTCTACAACATCCTCTTCCCTTCACTCCCATGAGAGATTTCAAGCTCCTCCTTGCCCTTGTCCAGGACTTGAAGTTAAATCTTCAATTCCTTGGGCATCTGAGAAATATTCAACCTGTCAGTTATGATGAAGCGAAAGCAACTCAAATTCACTCTTTAAAATTTTTATGTAATGTATTTTGACGAGTTTCTTTCCTCAAGGGATGAATATCACCCCCATAGGATATGTAGTAACATATTACCAGGTCCCTCACCTCACCCTCCAAACATGCCTCTTCATGTTCTTCACATTCAACATTTAATATGTTTAACAAATATATTAGTTCCAAAGTAGGTATTTTCTTTCTCCCTGCATCCCTTCCCTCTCCCTTCCTTCCTCCTTCCCTCCCTTCTTCCTTCTTTCCTTCCCTTCTTCCTGTTTTTCCTATCCCTCCTCTTTCTAGTGTGTGTGTGTGTGTGTGTGTGTGTGTGTGTGTGTGTTAGCAGTTTGGAGTGCAGGATAGATGTGCACAGCTATGTGTATATGAAAGCCAAAAGTCTATATTGGGTGTCTTTCTCAATCAGTGTCTACATTTTTTATTTAAGGAAGGGTCTTTCACTGAACCCGAGGAGTCCATCTGCCTCTGTCCCTCAGTACTGGGTTTCCAGACACATGTTGCTGGAATTGGCTTTTTTTTTTTAATGTAGGTTTTAGGGGCTCTAACTCAGGTACATACTGGTACAGCAAACATTTTATAGATTGAGCCATACTCATATCTGTTTTTCAAGGTGAGAATCTCAAAGGGACATGGTGGCATGTTTAAATGAGGCTTTTCAGATTCTATACACAGTCAAAGACACTAGTTTCATTTTCAAAATGAACTCTCAACTGCTCATGGCCTTGGAACTGAGTTGAAGAATTACCAAAAGTGCTAGAGTAATCATGCCTTTCCACAATGACCGCTCTTCTGGTTTTAAGTAGTACTGCTGTCCATAAAACTTGGAGAGCTGGACTAAGAGGTAAAGGTATTCCTATAGCTTTAAATTCTGACCACAGTAGGCGTATCACCATGCACAGTAAAGCAGGGCTTATCACTGCCACGTGTTCCTGTGTGATAACTTACTCCGTCATCTGTTTCATTGTACTGAGACTAGATCTCCATCGAGACCTAAAACAAATCCTATCTCCTTGCTCCACCCTTTCAGCTCTTCTATTTTTCACCAAGGCCTGTTGTTTCTGCATCTAACATGCAACTCAAATCCATATTTTTTATAATGTAATCACATAACCATTATTGTCCATCCCAGAGGCTGGCATGGCTGGAGCGTAGTGGAGAGGAATAACATGTTCATTCCCACATAGAGTCTTGTTGGCCTTTTACTTTGGAGTATCCATCACATCAGGTTCTGATTCATCTTTCTAGAAAGTTCTTTTTGACTCCTAAACAGGTTGTATGCTGCCAAAAGTGCAGATGTCTGTGAAGGAATAACATGCTAGTCCATACAGAGTGGAGCTATGTCAGACATGCATTTCATACACCTAACCTACTGTACATTGTAGTTCAGCAACACAGTGGCCCCTTCATACCTGAGTGGTACAGCAGGGTCTGCAGCTCACTGCAGCTCCCCAGCATCACCAGAGAGTGTCCCATCAGCAGTATGGAATCCAGGAAAAGATAAAATTCCAAAGTCAACATATAGTTTCTGATGAATGCACATCACTCTTCACCTTTGTAAGATGGCAAGAGTCTAGGTTGGACATAAACTGTGAGTCCTCTGTGCATGGAGAAGTCTAAAAGGAGACCAAATCCTAAAGCCATGAGGCCAGAGTGCAGAAAAAGCTCTCACTTATTAAATGCCAAATAACAGATCATCTATGGATCAGGGAAGGTCTGTTCTTTTGATCCTTCCTTTTTGTTGCACAAGTTACCTTAGGCAAAATTGGGCCCCCTGAGACACCCCCTTCCCCCATACCTCACCATACATTCATAGAACATATTTCTTATCTCTTTATCTTTTTATAAACACATCAGCCACTGTAACAAAATTGTTTGGTTACATGCTTTTATACACATTTCAAACAGTCATGGTGATTTACTGATTCTTCCCCTTGCACTTCCAGACACTCTAGACAGGCATTACAGAGCAGAAAACATGGCCCAAGGAAGGACATTGAGTTCTCTCCAGCAACCACACCAAAATCCTCCATATAAAACTTCCCCCGCCCTGGGCTACCACGGGAGAATTTCTTGTTAGTGCCAGGCCATATGTTTTCCAAGCTTCCCACCAAGACAGGGAGAAGGTTTAGAATGTCTGAAAGTCCTTGGAGAAAGGCATGACTTGTCTATGAGATTACCGGCTGAACCTCATCATAAAAACACAGGGGTTAGAAAAAAATATACAGTTCCAGTCAGCATACCTCACCTGAACTGAAATGAAAAAGACCAAATATTTTATGTCGAGTTAGTTAAAGGGGTGAGTTTACAAATAAGATGTGGAGTTTGGGATTCATTCTCTAGCATTCCAGTTGCTAACATCTCCCATGGCTACATATCAATCTATGTGTGTGCACAAGTTTCAAATGTAGCTTCCAGCTGTACAGAACAAGAGAAATGAATCTACAGAGCTCTGTCTGAATGGAGCATTTCTCTGAAATTTTCCCTTCTGTACCTGACACTGAGCCTCATAATCATTTTTGGTTAAGTTGGCACTAAAACTCTCTCCATAATTCCCAACACCCAATGAGCACAGGAAAACCTTGAGGAAATTAAAACTTTATTTTGAGCCAGGCTTTTCAGAAATCCATCATAGATCTCCTGGCATGTGCTGTGAATGAGCCAACTTTTGTATTTATCTAGGACAACTGTTTTTATGACACATCCTATGCTAGGGAATGAAAATTGCCCCTGTAAGAGAGGCTATAGCCATAGGCATGTTGGGATGCAAATCTTTTTAACTTCCCAGATTAGCACTTGCCATCTCATTAGCAATGTCTCTATCTGTCATGCCAGATCTCTCTGTCTCTCTGTCTCTCTGTCTCTCTGTCTCTCTCTCTCTCTCTCTCTCTCTCTCACACACACACACACACACACACACACACACACACACATGCACACACACACACACACTTCTGGATTTTAATAAGACACCATATGTAAAATATAGGTTCAGACTCCAAAGAAATTATTGACAGGCAGATAACAGGGGTGGTTGTGGTGGGGTTTCTCCTGGATACAGAAAGTGAAGGATGGAGAGAGATGGACAAATTTCCCACTCCTCTGTCTGCAGGTTATTCTGTGAGTAAGGTTTCTTCTTTTAAACACTCTGCAAAATTCCCATCTTACTAAGTTACCTGTTGGGACATTTGATAGAGATGTAGCCAGGGTGGTAACACAATGCATTCTGTCCTTGTCTTAGTCAGAGTTTCCATTCCTGCACAAACATCATGACCAAGAAGCAAGTTGAGGAGGAAAGGGTTTATTCAGCTTATACTTCCACGCTGCTGTTCTTCGCTAAAGGAAGTCAGGACTGGAACTTAAGCAGGTCAGGAAGCAGGAGCTGATGCAGAGACCATGGAGGGATGTTACTTACTGGCTTGCTCAGCTTGATCTCTTATAGAACCCAAGACTACCAGCCCAGGGATGGAACCACCCACAATGGGCTGGGCCTTCCACCCTTGATCACTAACTGAGAAAATGCCTTACACCTGGATCTCATGGAGACACTTCCCCAACTGAAGCTCCTTTTTCTGTGATAACTCCAGCTTGTGTCAAGTTGACACACAAAACCAGCCAGTACAGTCCTCTTCGTCTTTCCCTATCTGTGATTCTTACTTTCAGTGTCATGGACTTGTATCTTCAGGGAAAGTATCATTAGTAACCCCTTGTCTTCCATTGGGTTGGTTTCTCAAGGACTCAGGTTAAGAGCTACTGAGTTTCAAATGGGAGGTAGTTGCATGACTATTTCTAGGAAGGTGTCAATAACTATCTGTGTACCCCAGATAGGATACCAACATTAGACCAAAGCAATGATTCCATCCAAACCCAGCTTGGAGAGATGTGGAGCTTAGTGAGGGTTCATTGCAGGAGGATGAATGAGAGGGGTGTAGTTTACAGGAGCTTGGGGGATGAGTCATGTACAATGTATGGATGAGGGATAGCTTAGAGAAGCATGGGGTGGCAAGTTGGCTATAAGAGGGTAGGCACTTGAAAGCAGCAGCATCACCAAAATTCCCACCCAAGCAAAACGTTTCCCACCCATTCCAAAAGTTTCATTGGTAGAGTGCCATTTCCAGGTAAGCACCACTTCCTATGTACTCTAGGACCATTGCCCTAGGACCTAGGGAAACTGGGTAAGGGTTGGATGTTGGTAATAACTAGAACCCTACTTGGGTCTGATGCCTCTTTCTGCTTTCCTCTATTAGGGAGTGTTAACAGCTCAGTTGTCCTTACCAGGGATCTAACTGTCACTGTTAGTCTTTGTTAATTTCATTGTTGTAACAATGGGGACAGCATAATGTGTCTGTTCCATTATGGTCCACGACTATGTTGTAGTGAGGAAATCACTTGTGACAATAAGAAGTACCTACAGATGTTTAAGTACCCTCCACTTGCCCCTGTTGCGTCTGTAGGTTGTCTACTGTCTAAAGAACTAGTAGATCTTGATTTCTGACAAAATAAGAGAATGTGAAATGGAGACCCACGAGATGAGATGTCCATTTCCTCATTAGAACAGACTGGCTGGGAAGTCTAATTTAGAAGTTTAGGTATAAAAGCAAACATACCCCCCCAAAAGACATAAACTCTTATTAGAGAAATTCCTTGTGTTGAAACTGGACTAGGATTTACAGAAATCTGGAGGAGCTCATTCAAGGTCGCAGCTGTAGTCATCAAGACTACAACTTGTAGTCCTATGGCTGAACTGATGAAACTACCCAGTCTTGGACTCGCAGCTTCCAAACCTGTGAGCTAAGTGACCCTCCTTATTTTATCAAATAACCAGCCTCAAGCCTTTTGTGATACTAACAGAAACTGGTCTGACGGCTTAGTCACCCTCCTTGATGCCTCCTTGATTGAGCCACTGACATACCCTTAGACTTAATTTGTCTTGTGATCTAGAGGCCTTTCTTCTGACAAGGAGAAACAGACGGTGACAAATGGCAAATCTTGATTTTTGGTTCTGTACGCCCCACTGCCCAAAAAACCAAAAGGATGATATTTGAGTCAGTCTATGTGTCTAGGTTGATGCTGGGGAAAACAAACAATAGAACTTTGATAATACAATTTTCACTAAAACCAAAGTACGTCATTGTCTTGTCACATAGATGGGAAAACAGAGCTGTCAGGACAAGCACCCACTCAGGCCCTGTCATTCAGGAGTCAAAGGCAACCTGACTTGGGTCACACCTCATGGGTTCTATAATGACCAGGTCCATATACCCCATGTCAGCCTTCATCCTAAACTATCCTCCACACCCCATATGCCACCTTCCATCAACAGTCCTACACACTCCATCCCACTTTCCCCCCTAGTCTTAGTTAAGTCACAATGCTAACCAGGTCTATCATTCTCTGAACGCCTTTTCTCAGCTATACTAAAAATTGTGCTCTGGGCTTTCCGGGCACCTGTGCTTCAGTCCAAATCACAGGCACATAATGTCTTTTGACCTAATTTGGTAATATAAAGGGACCTGCTTCCTCGTGGGGCCCTGCCTCCCTGCTCCCTCCCTTCTCCTATATGAGGGTATTACAAAGAAGCTGTAGGGCTGGTGTGCAGTAGAGCACTTGCCTACCATGCACAGGATCCCGGGGTCACTCCCTAGTGCTGACCCTCAAAGCTGAGAAGTAGTGAGAACCTAAGAGGCAGCTTTACTGAAAACAGTGAACAGAAAGGATATCATATTCACAGCTGGATTGTGTCATTGCTACTCCACAGTGCTGTAGCTATTCTTAAAAGGCATTGCATGTGTCTTTAATCTCCCCCATGAATTAAGCATCATTGCCCCAACTTTCCAGATTAAGAGAGATCATGGCTTGAACAGCTATGTGATTAATAAGTTAAAAGATTCACCATTTGGCTCCGACTCTAAAACGCCTGTTTACTTTCATCAGCACTTTCAAGGACGGTGGGGTTATTAGGAATGATAGATACATTTTGACAACTTCAGCTACGTATCAAATTATATCTTCAAGGATAGTCTTTAATTTAGAAGTCTGGAAAGAGTGTCTCCTTTCAGACTATCAACACACGGTAGTTTCACGTCTAATTTTTCAGGGAAAAATATGTCAGGACATACTTAATATTCTTCAAGTCATTTTCAGCCTCTTTCTTTGGCCCTCTTTGATGTCACACCACAAATGGTCATTCTTCTAGTCTACTGATTTGGATTGTTCAAGGTACGTTTTGAATAGAAATCTTTTTTTTTTTTTTTTGGTTCATGTATTTTTTTCTGCTTAACAAAAACCTTGACAAACATCATCTGTTCTCCCACGGAACCTATGAGTTAAACTGATTTGCCCATATTAGGTAAAAGAAAACTAACAGGGCTACAAAGTCACCAGAGGTGACAAAGCCAGTGTCCTCCAGAACCAAATCCAACCCCTCTCATCCACAACACTGTCCAGGCAGCATCCATCATGAACAGCTAGCTCCCTCCAGGAACTAAAACTGGAAATAGATGCTGATTCTACCTTCCAGAATTGTCTAGTCTATACCAAGACACCTAAACCCTTTTGTTTCATTTGTCTCATCTGCACCTGCCTTCATTTTCAGATGGGTAATATCTAAATTTGGGGCATTCACTGCCTTTCCAGCAAGCTAGCTTATAAAAGGAGTAGGTGCACACATGCTGCAGTAACTGGATTTATGTCAGGCGCTCGTCAGTCATAATGGGTTAAGATGCTGATGTCCTAGACAGCATGATTGCACAGCTTTCTCCTTCCATCTCCCATGCTATCATTTTGCATTTTAATCTTGTGTGTTTTAGAATCACTGACACCAACATACTGTCAGCTTGTACTTAGATGCACTCTATCTTCCTGTGTTCTTCATCCTTTCGGCAGCTTTGAGTTTCTATCACTTATCGCCATTTTAGAAATAGAATATTTCTTAGAATTATTAATGTAAATTTAATTCTATAATTTGCATTATATAAAATGTCTTTCTGAGGCTGGAAAGATGGTGTCGTGGTTATGAGCACTTGCTGCTCTTACAGAGGACGCAAGTTTGGTTCTCAGACCAATGTCAGGAAGCTCACAGTCCTTGTAACTCCAGCTCTAGGAGACTAGGCTACTTCTTCTCTCCTTGGGCATCTGCACACACAATGGGATACACACAGAGAGAAAAATAAACACAAGTGAACTTTTAAAATGTCTTCCTATTCAATACCTGATAGTCTATGAGTTAATGTAAAGTTAATGTGCTTAGTAAACACAAAATCAATTGTAGTAACTCTAATTCAACTAAAACATCCCTTAGAAAAATTAAAGTATATCTTTACTCAAAGATCTGCATGTTAATACCTGGAGTTAACACTGTTCACATTAGAAAAATGTACAAACAATACAGATCTCCAACAAATCTTGAATGCATGAACCTCATTATTCAGCCTTACATTTCCCTGAAAAATAAACATGAATAGTATTCAGTAGTCAAAAGAGATGTGGTTCTCTTACATTTAACAGTCTGAAATAATCTCCAGAACACTATAGTAAGCAAAACCAGGTAAGTACAAAAGTGCTATATTTGTAGCCATCCATTCATATGAAGCTCCCAGGAAAAGCACCACTCAAAATTGGGTTTAGATCTTGAAGTTGATGGTACTATCTATACACATGCCCAGAGAGTATGAAAAGATATATTATGTAATAAGGTAAAGCTTCTATACTGTACTCAAAAGAGCTTGGATAGTAAGAAAGGACATTGGCTTGGGCTTCTTTAAAGTCATGGTTAGGTAGTTGGATGGGCGGAGTAAGGATTACCTTTTATGGAAATGGTTTGAAATGTTGGTGAGAATCAAGAAGCTACTAAGTAGTGTCTGGAAAGAAGCCTTGGTGTGTGGCAACAATGCAGTGTAAGAAATGGACCAGTGACATGGGAAAGTGCTTTTATCAAAACAGGACAGGTCAGACACACAGAGAAGATATTCACATGACAAGTCATCCTTTGGAAGTCATCCTTCAAAAGCACCACCTCTTCCAGGTCCCTGATAAAAATGACAAGGACCATTTTTCTAGTAGAGGACTCAAGACCTATACCCCTCTGTCCTCCACATCCTTGGCTCCACACCTTAACAAGAACCACCCAACCTAATTATATAATTCTAAAAGAGCAATGACTCATTCAGACATGTCAGACCCAAGGTGTAGATACCATATCCATTGCATAGAATAAAAATCGAGAGTCTTGGGTCTATTTGAAGTCTGTACCACATCATTCATTCTTGATGAGGATTACATGCGTGTATAGACTTATGTCTGGATATAGAATTAGTTAGGGTGCAAAAGGATCCTGTGGGGTAAGCTTTGTCTGAAGTAAAGTTACCTAGATTAGCATACTGAGGTAGGCACTCAGAACTTACCCTTCATAAACCTTTCCATGTAGATGACCTTTGTTGAGCTAGGGACATTCTTCTTAGGATTAAATTGTTTCTTGCAAGAATCAAATCTCATGTTCTTACTCTGTATTCTCTGAAGATGGGTGGTGTGTAGGGATTGTGGCAAGGGATGTTTTGTAAGAAACCAGTGTGTGTGTGTGTGTGTGTGTGTGTGTGTGTGTATGTATGTATGCGTGTGTGTATGTGTGTTTGTGGGGGGGGGTGAGAGAGAATCAAGTCTATTGATCAGAAATGACCTCTCTCCTGAACTTTAGGTCACCTCTCACTGTATCTGTTTCCTTTTATTAGAAATGACTAAGTTGGATTTGATCTCCATTTGTTCCTGGCTCTGAAACCAATAATGCTATAAATATAGATACAGTTTGTACCATGGCCATTTGTCTGCTCATTTTACTCCCATCTACATAAGAATTTCAGGGTATAGTATCTTCCAGATTTGATGATTCCATTATAGAACCATTCATCTTGGTGAAGACATATCATTAGCACGATTTATACACACCCAGGAATTGTGTGTCAATAAAATACAATCAAAGGCTAAAGGAGAGTTTCCAACTTTTCTGTCAACATTTTAAGATATGAACCTACCCATATTCTGACTAACCCCCAACAGTATCACTTCACAGAGATGCTATTCTGAGGACCACCAACAGCTCAGGCATGGTACCACATACCACCTGATGCCTTGACATCATCAGAAAGAACCGCAAGCCGATTTGACCCTCATCTCTGTAGTCTCTCCTTTGGAATCAATGTGATCTTTGTGTGTGTCTTGCGTCTTAATCCTCAATGTCATTATCTCCTCATTTTAAAGATCCACCAAAAATCTACATCCGTTCCTTTCTACACATGGCTTTCTGTGTAGAGAATTAACAGGTGACGGGAACAGGCTTCAGGATCAGGAGCACCAAAGGGGCTTTTGGAACTCACCAAGGCTAATAGCAATGCAAGATGGAAATGTGTGTTAATAATTTACATGTATATCATTATATTTATGTACATGAATGTCATTCAAGCGAAGGTTAGTTTGTTATTTTAGTTTCATAACAGCTGTAAAGAATTAAAAAGCCAGGATTTCAAGCACTTCCCTGCTGGGCTGATGACTTAATTTATTTCTTTAATTTGTTATAATACAACCAAAAAAATCACATTCATTGGAGAGAACCCAGTAGCATGGGTTCTACATGTGTTATTTTCTGTAAGATATTAATGAAGGAGCCAAAGCAATTCCTAATGGAATCTCTTGGTTCCCTCACCCCAACCCAACTACAAAGTTGGATGGCAGCTCAGCATTATGAGTCTACTAAGTGTTCTTGGCATACTTCTTGGAGACACCTTCCTTGCCCAACCAGCATTGTTTCAGCTTGAAGATAACGACTGACTCTCTTGTCTTCTGTATAACATAGCCAACTCCATTTGGTATAAAACCCTTTATGTTCCAAGACTGTTTCAAAGTCTGAAGTGTTTCCAGAATGTTCTAACACATGGTTTTAAATATTTCTACTGTCTTATTTGTGTCCTATTTATCTACAGAATTTACAAAGCTCCAGAGTATAAGAAAGCGCCGTTGTTCAATCTTTGCAAAATTCCGTTTAGTTTACTCCAGCACTGGGTGTGTGAGGACACACCTATGAACTGACAGCTGAAAGGAAAGGTAGAGATATTTAAAGGCACAGAGAAAAAGGAATACAAATTTTATGGTTTATGCTTAAAGGAAATCTAACCACTATTAATAATAAACTCTAGCAGTCCACAGGTGCTCCAGGGGGCCCTTGAGTTGAAATGAATGACTCAATTCCCATCTGTCCAATGGCATTGCTTCTCTGTAGAGTAAGAGAGGGTTAGGTGACAGTAGCCAATGGTGCTTTTCATAACATTAGCCACAACAGACATGGGGTTGTCTAAGCTGTCTTTGCCTCTCCTTCACTTCCAAATGACTCAAGTGGCATAGTACTCACAATGTAAATTGTCCTTAAAACTATTCTTGGATGAAAAATGTTTGGTGCATGATACTTGGTGGGAAAAGTTGCAAGAATGCTGGGAACTCAAACATGAGTGAAAACAGAGAGGAGAGAGCTTGAAATGAGAATGGAAGTGGTTAGACCACAACATTAACAACTTATGATTAGATTGAAGCTCTATTATTAATTTCCACATTTCTAAAAAGAACCAAAATAGACATTTAAACATGTTTTAAAGATATGCAAGTCTTTAAGGGGCTGAGTTGGGTTTGTTCCTAGGCAGTGACTCCAAAGCCCCTATTTGTATCAACCTGCATCAAGTTATTTCCACTTCCCTCACCCCAACATGTCCACCTTGGTTCTGAGAGACTGGCAAATGGAAGGACCAGGGACTCAGATGATCTTTTAGTTACCATCTCATTCTTACAGAGTCAATGCCAGATGAAATAGCTTGAATATTTGTTATGGGCAAGGTATTAAGCCTGGAATTCGGTTTTTGGAGGAATCGGGACTGAATAGGATTCTAGGAAGACTCAAGGTGGATAAGAGTGTGGGGTGGTAAAAATGTCTGACTGAAGGGAGACTGCAGAGGGGCATGATGGTACACATCTGTTATCTTAGAACTTAAGAGGCAGATACAGGATGGTTCTGGGTTCAAGGCCAGCCAGAGACATACAGTAATATCCTGCTCCAAAGCTAAGATGTTTGAACATTATCTTTCTGCTACTCTGGGGTGTGTGTGTGTGTGTGTGTGTGTGTGTGTGTGTGTAGTCATCAGGAACAAGTATTAACTTGTTTACTTTATTTATTTGCTGTACAACATGAGCCACACATGTTCAGGAGAACTGTATGTTATACATGTTAGTATTTCTTTTTTCCTTTTTTTAAAATCATTCTATTCATTTACATTTCAAATGATACCCCTTCCTGGTTACCCCTCCACAAACCCCCCATCCATTCCCTTCCTCCCCCCTCCTCCCCTAAAATCAATGACTTCATGAAATTCATAGGCAAATGGATCGAACTAGAAAATATCATCCTGTGCGAAGTAACCCAGACACAAAAGAACATGTATTTCTAACACTCAGAAAATATCCTGGTTTTATGATAATGAAGTAATGAATGAGAGGTTAAGCCAATCTCCCAGAGATATACACCTAAAAAACGACTACCATAACCTAACGCACAGGCCAGCCCCAAGTCTACACTCTTTCCTAATGCTCTCTACTGCAATAGAGAGTACCAAGGAAAATAGAATTTTTGTTTCGTTTTGTTTTTAAATCTAGTTGAGCTAATGTAAAACTAATATTAGTTTGAAGGATAAAACTTTATTTTGGTTGGAAAACCACTTCAATTTGTATGTTTTGTTAAGACAATTGAATTGTGATAAAGTTATTGTAACCCAATGGTTTGTTTCTTTCAAGATAAGCTACTGGCAGGCCTTGACATTCTCATCTACAAAATTCATACTTGAGAACTACACAATAGAGTTACACAGACACACACACAGACACACACACACATACACACACACCCCTCATAGTGTTTTTGTGTTAGGTGTGTTCATATATGCATGGAGACTGCAGATTGGAAATGGCCTAGTCCAGGGCATTCACCAAGTCAGAGGCCATCTGCCATCTTTAGGACATAGCTTCCAAAACTATGGCAGTCATCCTGCCCCTGGAGTAGGAGGATGGAGCTCACTAAACATGTGAGCATCTATGGGCCAAGCATGAAAGAGGCACCTGTCAGTCACACTCACATTCTGCAGTTTGGAGCTCAGTGACTCTCTATTACCAGAAGGTAGACTTGAGCTGGAGACACATCATGCAAGCAGAGATGTGAACTGGAGCCACAGCCCTAAGACAAAGCCAGAATCCATTTGGGAGATAAATGGGCAATCTGCTCTTACCCAGAAATGGCGTATCCACTGTGTTATTAAAATAGTCTTTGAAGTGACCCTAGAAAGCTGATGCCTTTCAAGTGATAGATGATATAGATAAATAACTATGGCAGACAGACAGGACTTAGGACTAAATCCAAGGTCTTAATCCAGATCTTGCTACCAGTTAATTATTTTATTTAGGACTAGTCTTAGTTACTGGTCCCATTACAATTAACTTCATCTTGCTATAAAATTAAATAGGGACAATATGCAGGGTTGTTCACCAACAAAATAATATAAAGTTGATAAGTGTGTAGGCAGAAGGTGAGTCTATTCTTCTGACCTGGAAAAGGTATTGGATACCATTGTTCCACTCATGTTTAGAAGACATTAAATGTGGTTGTGGGTAAGGGGGCCCAGAAAGATCTGAAAAATACCAGGAGCTATTAATGGAATATTTTGATTAAAAAACTAGCAGTCACACACTTTTTGTGAGTTTCAAAAGAATTTCCCCCAAAATTTGATAGTTGATCAATTTCCTCTATAGTATTTGAGGGTTTTTTTTTCTTATTGAAAAGGCAGTGACATTTAGAGTTTAGTATACAAGAGGGGACACTGAGCACATTTTAGATTTAAAATCAAATCAGATACTAGTTTTTCTTGTGTGTGGCAAGCACACATGCACATTCATTTGTACATGCACACACACACACACACTGAGAGGGGGAGCAAGAGAGAGAGAGAGAAACGCATGTGCATTTAAACAATGCTTTTTAATAGCTACTGTAACTGTTTTTTTCCTTTAAACATGAATGTGATTTGTCTTATGTTCTGTGTAGTTAATTAAATACCAGAGAAATACGTTTCCTTTCTCAGATTCTGCTTATTTGTGAGGATTTTGTCATTGACTCTGGTCCAAACATGTCACCTTCAGAACCTTGGCAACACTTAGCTGCTCTTGGGAAAAACAAATGAGTCTTTACAGTGTTGATATTGTTGTTTTCTGCCTTAATATCCCTGCCTTGTCCAATCATATGAATCCCCAAATCCCCAGTGGCAGAAAATTAATTTGTAGAAATCTTTTAAATTGGAATTTCCAGCAAAGGGTACAAAGAACATCTTTGTATATTTCTTCGCATCTTCCTGTGAACGGGTAATTGCTTTAAAAACAGATACCTTTCCCTACATAGTCTCAAATACACAGAATAGCATGAGCAATTCCATTTAAATGTCTGGTTTAATCATCTCCATCACCTTCCAACAGTAGTAGACAGTCTCTGCTAGACTTAGAGTAAAGGATAACCTTGCATCAGATACTGTTCAGGTTACAGGGCAAAAGGATTTCTAAAACTGGAGGTTCCTTAGGAGAAGACATCCTTTGATTTAGAAGCCACCAGGAGAGAGAAAAATCCTGCAGGCATCAGAGCATGGTTCTCATCCGGAAAAGAACCCCTTTTGAGAAAGAACAGTCTCTGTGATTGTAACCATCTATTGGAAGGGACACCCCAAAATACTATTTGTCAACCAAAGCAACCTTAGTTGGCATGTGTTTTAACACTTCTAAAATTATGTACTGAACTTTTTTTTTTAAATACAAGAGTTACTTTGTTAGCCTTTATAGAAAGGCAAATATTATGAAGACATTCTTTGCATCAAACTCCTCCCCTCAAAGTTCAGGGTAGAAAGACTGTAAGAGCCACATGGGATGGATGGAAACAGCATCTTCCAGCCTGTACAGGGCCGATACATATGTGAACTCTCAGAGACTGTGACAGCAACACACAAGACTTCTATAGAGTTCAAACCAGATGAAATCACAGCATGGGGGAGAGGAAGCCCCGCCCCTAGCCAAGAAACTATTTGCAAGTGATATCTGCTGGGAAAGGAAAAACTAAGTTTCTCCAATGGAGTGTCACTGGGTATATGAACCACATTCAGGGCAAGCCCTATGATCAGAAGCAGTGAGTCAAGGCAAAGTGGACTCCATGATTTTTTGCAGGGGCTCTTTGTTTCATTTTTGCTTTGGTATGTTTTGTCTTATTGGGTTTTTTGTTTGTTGTTGGTTCTTTTTGTGTGTTTGTGTGTGTGTGTGTGTGTGTGTGGTGTTGAGAGAGACAGAGAGAGAGAGAGAAAGAGAGAGAATGTAAAATTGGAAGTTGTATCAGTAGAGAGGTGGAAAAGGATCTGCAAGGAATTGGGAAAGAAGAAAAAATTACCAAAATATACCATATGAAAAAATTTAAATCCAAATAAATAGGCAGTGAAGGAGTCCCCATAGTCATCTTCTGAAGTCACCGTTCCCAGTCGCTCCCGAATTCTGTGGGTCCAACAAGGATTCTCCTCCCAACACTCTCTCTTTGCAACCTGTTCCCATTACTATGGTGTAAAGTCATACAAGCCAGTTCTCTACGCTTCTTTTTTTAGTGTTACCGTCTGCATGTTTTGTTGTGTGACTAGTTGAGGATGATTTTGAATCTCTGATCCCACTGCCTCCACCTCTGTAGTGCTGAGATTACAGGCTAATTATAATAGTGCAGTTTATTCTGGGCTCAGAATCAAATCCATGACCTCCTGCATTCTGAGCAAACATTCTCTCAACAGACTTAACTCCCAGGCCTCAACATAATTTTTAATATGAATTAAAATATCTTTGCCCCCTAAACCAGTTACTGACTCACTACTGTCAATACTAACCATTTCAATTCCTATAAAGAGTGCAATTATTTTTTAAAGCAAGGGAATCTCAATATGCTAATCAGTTGATACCAAACATTGTAGTTTCTCGACAACTTGCTTCATGAAATCTAAACTGTTTATTTTGAGAATGCTCTGTTAGAACAATGAGCATTAAGATTGTTGCCACAATTTAAAATCAAATCTGTGTTTGAAACTTTAGCCTCAAACTAACCTCAACATTCCACTCTAGTTGAGTTCAGTTCAGGCTTTAGAGTATCCGTTAAATATGATACAAATCTCAGAGTCATTCTGATTCGTATTTTCCTCCTAAGGAAGGATGTTGAACATTTCTTTAAGTGCTTCTTGGCCATTTGAGATTCCTCTGTTGAGAATTCTCTTTTTAGCTCTCTATCTCATTATTTGATTAGGTTATTTGGTTTGTTGGTGTCTAATTTCTTGAGTTCTTTAAACATTTTGTATATTACTCATCTGTCAGATGTAGGTTTGGTGAAGGTCTTTTCCCAGTCTATAGGCTGCCATTTTGTATTATTGATGATGTCCTTAGCCTAGCAAAAGCTTTTCAGTTTCATGAGGTCCCATTTATTAATTGTTGATCTTGGTGCCTGAGGTATCGGTGGTCTATTCAGTAATTGTCTCCTGTGCCAATGAGTTCAAAGCTATTCCCCACTTTCTCTTGTATTATGTTCTGTGTATCCAGTTTTATATTGAGAACTTTGATCTACTTTGGACTTGAATTTTATACAGGGTGATAAATATGGATCTATTTGCCTTCTTCTCCATGCTGACATCCAGTTAGACAAGCACCATTCATTAAAGATGTCTTTCTTTTTCCATTGTATGGTTTTGGTTTCTTTGTCAAAAATCAAGTGTCAAAAACCCATATGTGTGTTGGTTTATTTCTGGGTCTTCAATTCAATTCCATTGATCAATTTGCCTGTTTTTATGCCAATACCATGCAGTTTTTATTACTATTGCTCTGTAGTATAGCTTGAAATTAGGGATGGTGATACATCCAAATGTTCTTTTATTGTACAGGATTGTTTTAGCTATCCCAGATTTTTGTTTTTCCATATGTAGTTGAGAATAACTCTTTCAAGGTCTGTAGAGAATTGTGTTGGGATTTTGGTGAGAATTGCATTAAATCTATAGATTGCCTTTTGTAAGATTGTCATTTTTACTATGTTAGTCCTACCCATCAATGAGCAAATGAGATCCTTGGGCAGTCTTGTAGAAGAGAGGGGGAAAGAACTGAGTGAGCCAGAGGGATCAAGGACACCACAGGAAGACCTACAGAGTTAACTAACCTAGGCCCATGGGATCTCACAGAGACTGAACCACCAAGCAAAGAGCATCCACAGGCTGGTCCTAGGCCTCACATACATTTGTAGGAGATGTGCAGCTTGTCCATTATGTGGATCCTCTAACAATTGGAGCAGAGGCTGTCTCTGACTCTGTTGCTTGCCAATGGTTCCCCTTCCCCTACTTGGACTGCCTAGTTGGGCCTCAGTGGGAGAAGAGGAGCTTAGTCCTGCTAGAACTAGATGTTTCAGGGTGAGGTGGTACCCAAGTGGGGCTTCCCCTTCTCTTCAGAGAAGGGAAGAGGCTAATGGGGGAGGGATTTGCAAGGGCAAGACTGGGAGGAAAGGAGGGAGGGGCTGTGATTGTGATTTTTTTATTCATTGTGTATTATGAATAAAAAAATTAAGTTATGGGAAAATTTAAGCAAATCTGACTTACATTGATAAATACTTGAAGTTTGAAACAGGTTCTCAGTAGGTATTTTTGCAAACTCATGATTTTTTTCAATTAAATAGAAACTGTGGGAGCTTTCCTCCAAGGTCCTGTAAACTGTTGTGAACTCAGCAACACAAGTCGATCATGCTGGCCATTTCATTTGCATATGATTTTCTTCTGTATCTGAAAGAGGACCTTCTTCAACTATAATTGTTAAAAATAGATTAAAGTATAACTTAATATAAATTTAAATTTAAAAACATTCTAAATCTGAGCTACGACCAAGATTTTTAGCATATGGGTGTGGACTAAAATTACCCTTTCCCCAGGTATCTTCTTTAGCTTTGTCTTCTCTCCCAGTCTAGCCTCAAACAAGACTCTTAACTCTTAGAAAACACTGTAATGGGGTTGAGGATGGAGTCAGTTGGCAACTTGCTTGCTTGGTATGCAGGGAGCACTTCATCATGAAGCCTGGCTCACAGCACCAATGCTTACACTCAGAAGATTGAGACAGGAGGATCAAAAGTTCAAAGTCATGCTCAGCTCTATGGTAAGTTCTAGGCCAGCCTGGGCTATGTGAAACCCTGTCTCAAAAATCATGCCCTAAATGTTGATTCCTTGTTTTCCTGCTTCTCAGCTGTCCCTCTAGTTACAGTAATCTTGGTATTTTCTCCTTTGGGAAATACCCAGTTCTTTCCAAAGCTTCATCCATTTGCATGTACTACCTTTTTTCATAAAAAGAAAGTGAAGGGAACTCAAGATGGTAGAACTAAGAAGAAAGCAAGGAGGGGGAAGGAAGAGAGGCATTCTCTTGTTAGATTGTTTAGAGGCTGGTATGTCTCTTCAGCACATTCCTGCATGGAGGTAAAAAGACTCATACCTTTGTCCTCTGATGTGAAAGGGATCCAGACCCAACTGATGTAACCTAAACTGACTGGTCCCAGGGTGTGGTGCACATCATTGGTGGTCTAGTGCTGGTAATTAGCTATCTGGTGGCACAGGTAGTGGAATCTGTCTTGCTGGAAACATTTGCTGGATTCAATCAGATACCTGTTAATATGACTCCTTGGTACTCACTACAAGTAAATTGATGGATATGTAAAATAGGTAATGTCAATTCACATGGCTTAGGTCTTAAAGGTGGTTCTTTTCTCTACCATTTGACTTGGAAGAGGGTCATTCTCAAAATATTCTACTTGGCCATTTTTAGAATAGCTTCAACCTGCTGCTCAGAGAGCCAGGGTACAAGTTCTCCAAAATACCTCTCTTGTGCAGTCCAGTCCCACACACAGCGACTAGAGAAATGACTGATAACTGGGTCCATGAACCTCATAGAGCCTAGGGATAAAGTGGTACCTAGCCTCACATACATAGCTCTACAAGGAAGCCTAGGACACTTCACATCCCAGAGAATCAGCAAGAACTTGGCTCTGAATGTGTGTATTTTCATCTTTTGTCAGCATACGCTTAGCCCTGTGACTATGTGTCGTGTCAGAGGGAGCCTGCGGGGATTGTTCTGCACATAGACATTGCAGAGTCACAATGTTCTTCTTCCTAGGAACTTACACTTGGTCTGTCAATGTCTTCAACATCTAAAACCCAGCTAGATTCTGGAAAGCCATCAAGTGATTCATTAAGGACAGGGCTTTCCCCAGGCTCCTGATAACCTGCCAATTATTTCTTTCTACAGACTAAACAGGACACTTGTTGAATGTCACTTACCTTGTCCCAAGGATGCTCTGTTCTGTTACTAATATCCACAGCATTCTGTGGTTTAGCCTCTGGATACCACCCAAACTGGCAGTCCCCTAAGATGACTGAAGCCACATTTTCTAGAGATGGCTAAGTGTTACCAATTTGGCTTTATTATTTTGACATTGTCTCTGCCCCATTCTTCCCAGGGAGACCTGCTCTGGGGCAATGTCCCTCCTCATCCACCCTGATCTGCAGACATCAGTTAAGGATTCAATGTCCCTTTCTCAAACACAATCCCCATCACTTTGGCAAACAGTGTCCCCTATGAGCCCTTCTGCAGAGCACAGTTGGCTAATGGATTTGCTGGCCGTGTGTAACCACTTGCTTTTGCATGCCTGCTGTTTTGAATCTTTGAATTTCTTATTTTGCCATCTGCCACTGTATCTCTGGAATTTCACTTCATTAAATGTTAGGGCATTGCCATTTCTAAGTTCAACCAACCATCCCAGTGACAAGTTAGCACCATTTATTCGAAGTGTCCCATGGTGTTAAGGCCTGTGTCACAGTAGAGTGTCTCCATGTTAATGACCTCTCCTTTATTAGTGCTGTGTTCCAGCCCTGTGATCTAGCATCCATGGGTTACTGTTCCTTCAGACTCAGATAGTGGTATACTACCAAGAGCTATGCTTCATGCACATCATTTGGGACTATAGTTCTTTCTTTCTTACCAAGTACAGAGCTTGCAAGCATATTATTGAATAAACCAATCCTAATCTCTTGCCTGACAACCAGGAAAGGAATTAGATTACACATCATAACATGGCTGACATTAGTCTGAAAGGAAGAGATGTCTTCATTGGCTGTGAAAGAGACGGAGGCACTTGTCATCAGTAGGAAAAAAAATGGCCACTTTACTTGGCCACAAGGTTCCATAGGTATCTGAAATATTTAACATTATTGAGAGGTGTGAGGTAAATATAAGAAGATCTACTTTCCCAATACAGATTGTGTAGAAACACAATGGTTGAAGGTTTAACCCTAAAGACTCGTGGCCCTTACAGTCTCAGGACCTTGACTTGCTCTTCCCTTTGGCTGTAGGAGTTCAGAGTTGATGTGATGGAGAGACATGCTGACTTTCACTCTTCACCTGTAATGGGTAATTAACCACTTGTAAAAATCTCTCATTGTCTTTCTTTAATGCAAAACTTGTGCCCGACAGAGCCGTGTGCCGTGTGATTCCATTGTTCTCAGAGTGCCATCAGCCCATCTTCAAAAGCCTGAGATATTGCACTTGCCAGTGTTTTCCTTCCTACTGATGCTCTGTCTTGTCATACTACTCTCTGACAGGACCTGTGATCACCTGTGATGTAGCCAGAGCTACTGTTTGGTCCATAAATGACCCAGCTTCAGAACTGCGTTTCAGAACATTGCTCTTGAGAACATATTAGAACACATTATCCATCTTTGGTCAAATTTACTGAAGGGGGGACTCTAAAATGGAGATCTTCTTTGCAGAAAGATACCAAGGAACACACAAACTTACCCACAAGGCAACCTCACGCCTAGATTGGGTGAGGGCATTCAGCTACCATAACTTCAGGCTTTTTGACGTTTTACACTGTCATCAGTCCTCTTGGGGTTCCCTGGGATTCTCTGGCTCAGAGCAAGGCTCCTAAAGCTGAAATACTTTTCCCTGGCTGAGGACTCCTCTCAGTGCAAGCCTTTGTCCTGGCCCCACTTATCATTCTGGCCAAGACTTTCTCAAATGAACATTCAGGTGAGACATTTCTAACCAAACCAGTCTGTCTCCTTCCTTTTCTTCTTCCACAGTTCAGTTTTTGCTTCCTCCTCCTATATCAGGAATTCACTTCCCAGCTATGCCAGTGTCTCTTTAGGCGACTGTAAGGAACACAAGAGCAATGCCTACCAGAGGTTAAAGAATGAGCATTCCAGAGAAGGAAACTGTAGCACTGGTACTGAATGGAGTATCTGGGCTCATGAGAAGCTCTGAGCCTGAGATGGTCCATAAGAATGACCCCCGAATTGAAGCAAGAGTGACAATCCTTTCTACTCTGCATCTAGGACTCACTAAATAAATATTGCCACCAGGGAATGAGGCTAGGTGGGTGAGTCAGCTCCCATAGCAGAAGGAGATGCCCAGGGAAAGACCCAGCTGTGAGCCATTAGCAGCAAACATTCCCAGCAGCAGAGGGAATAAATGCCCAGGTCCCCACTGGGGACTTCAACAACCTACGGTTTCTACTTCAAGAAGAAGCTGAAAACTGCTGTTCTGATTCAAGATACAGATGGAAATTCCTGGCCCCTTTTAGATGGAAAATATCACCTCTAATAAAGCCACATGGGTTCTTAGAGCATATTTCCTTGGGATAGAAAAGATATTACCAATTATTCAGCTATACTAAAGTCAGGAGCAATGTCAATGGAAAGGAATCCTCTCTTTTCAGTGCACATGGTGTGCTCTCTCAGCAAGCACAAACAATAGTAATTACAGGCACAGCTTACTGACTACCAACAGATATGTTTCTTGCAGCATGTCTGATGCTTCTACATTCAGTTCCCATGGAACCTGGAGACTGGGTATCTTCCCTATTGAACGGTTGGACCAACTGCTAGTTGGAAGATGAATGGTTTTTTCTGACAGTACCCAGCCAAGAAACAACCTACCTGGAATGAAACCCAGCTCTTCTTGGCCACAAGAACAGTTTTCTTTACCATATCTGCTGCTTCCTAACCCACATAGAAACTGGAGTCCTCTTTACAAAGGCTTTCAGGAGCCGTCACATGGTTTGTTCTAAAGGAAAGGCAAAAGTTGAAGCTTCAAAGCCCTTCCCTGTAATGATCAAATACATTGATAACTATGATCGGGTGATAATGGCACAGGTGTTCAGTGCAGCGGTGGTACATTTCATCTGAAGCCCGGGAAGATATTTTGTAAAATGTGTGCTCTCTGCCAGTGTGCATTCACTAAGCTGTTTTGTTCCCCCAGTATCTAGTCTCCCAGCTGGTTATATCGCTTGGCAGTCAGCATACGAACTGCTGTGGGAACACACACACACACACACACACACACACACAATTCCTCAAGGCCTTCAATGATCAGGATCAGCAGGCTATTGAGGTCTTTTATTCTTTTTCCATCCTGAACCTTTTGATGGGTTGCTTATACATTCTTTACGCCATGAGCTAACAAGGTTGTCTAGGAGGAGAGGGTTCCTGGGAAGCCAATTAAAGGCCATGAGAGTGATCAGAACAGAGCAGCCTGCTGGGAGGGTGTCCTTTACAGAATGAAATGCAATGCACTCATTTCTAAGAGTTTAGTTTGGGCAGGAGTTGGAACCTCACATCTACATCTTTGTTCAGCTAAACCTGGTGAGCTATTTTTGAGTTCTGTAGCTTCTCTGTCTTTGTCTCTGTCCCTGTCTCTGTCTCTCTCTCTCTCTCTGTTTTATAAGTAATCATTGCTCACATTTTAAAGTACCTAACAATAAAGGTTAGCTTTTCAAAATAAAAGATGGATGAAGTTAGCCTGCTCATAAGATTCAATGCTCTGAATAAAATCTGTGGATGCAAATAACTGATGACTGCAGATAGAGCTGCAAGGTGCAACTGGAGAAGACAGAAGGAAACTTACACCATCTGTGCATGAAAACCAGAGGTGATATTACCTGACAGTTGCAAATGCAGGTCCTTCCTAACCAAAACATGAAAAATCACCCACCAGAGTCTCTGCTGAGCTTAGTGTCTGACTCTCAATCTAGCCCAATCTAGCTGATCTTCCTCTTCCTCCCAACCAGTTCTTTGCCTACAGTCTTTTCACACGTTTGTTCCAATGACCCAGTGAGTTTAACTAGAGTTGCTTTTGGGAGCATGGGTAGGGATTATTTACCAGATTACAGAAAACTGAGCAGTGGCTGCATCAGTGATACAAATGCTTCTCCTCCCCAGACACCATCAACTGCCTATAAGTCCCCAGGGAAAGGAAGGGCCACATGAGTCTCTCCTCTCCTTACATGCTCCAAAGCTGACCTTCAATAGAACAAAAAAAGGGATGGGACTTAAATAAACAGAGGAGGGACATGAGAAAGAACAACTCTGTCAGTATACCTCTCAATGTCCCAAGAAATGGTTGTTCCATCCAGCAGATCACTCCTTGCATGACCTGCTAACTGATTCTGTATTGTGTCTATCCATTATTAAGGAACATACAGACAGGCTTTGACACATTCAAGTGTGTGTTTTTTTGACCATGTTGAGGCATAAACAGAAGAGTTATGTGTTTAATCAACACAAGCAGATGTCAAGGAGTGCAAAAATATGCCTCTTTTAAAGTCAGTATGTCTGCATGTCTGCGCCGGCATATGCCCGGAACATGTGTATTTTGAGTGGTAAGCAAGGACAAATGACTAAAGGAACAACAAAGCTCATCCCTAAAAATATTCCTTTTTTTTTTTTTTTTTTTACAAAAATGTCTGTTGTAATGTAACATTTCAGATCCATTCGGGGGGGTGGTGAGCAGGCCACTGTGATCTGAGACAGCATGCAATATGGGCTGAGCTGGGGACCCTGTCACCCAAAATTGCTTTTTCATGGAAATACAGTGCAAGTTCTCTCCCTCACATCAAAATGAGTTGATATCTAGAGATACACCCCAGGGAAGAGCATAAATGTAAAACAGGGCTGAAGTAAGAAAATGACCTTTTTGGTTTGTTTTTATCTTTTAAACTGGGACTCACTGTTTTAGCCTTGGCTGTCCCAGAACTTGCCTGTAGATGAGCAAACTCTGATGCTTCTGTCTCCTGAGTGCTGAGAATAAAGGCATGCACCACCCTGCCTGGATAAACTGGTAAAATAATGTTTAAATAGGGTTAGGATTGAGCTGGGAACTCCTGAGGGAAGCGAATGTGAGACAGACCACTCTAGATACCACTGCGATAAGAGATAAAGATGCTGAACTTTCCCATAGGAAAAAAAGGGTGGAATGCAGATTTGACAACAGTTTCAATGAATGACCTTCTCGAAGTCTGAAGCAAAGGGAACTCATACTTGAATGAGTAGGTGACCCGTGTCAGGTACTGCACTAGGCTCTCTATAAACACTGACATTGCTTTACCCTTCTACCAACTGCATGAGATAATGACACTGTTTCATATTCACCAAGGGAAAATGTCTCAGGTGACAGGTTAAGTATTCTTCTGAGAGTCATGTCACATGACTGGTATCAAGCCACGCTATCTGATTTCTGGCAAGTGGGTCCCAGGTGAGCATCAGGAGCAGAAAACACACCTGAGCCAGGGTAGTGGCAGGCGACCTGCAGGGGTCTTCAGGGGGTTAGTGATAAAATGTCTTAATCATTACAAGAAAAGAGGAAATTAGCTCTTTAAAGGAATGGAAATTCTCCAGAACTTTCAGTGATGTCAGATAGAATGTGACATGATTTGAGGAGTTAGGACTTTATCCAGTGAGGACAGGGTAGGGAGATAGGAGAAGGTTCTAGAATTCTAAGCTTTTTAAAAACAACTGTGGTGATCTGCCACTCAGAGTTCTCTTCTGAGAGGCAAAAAGTTGGCTGATGACCTCTAGGGTCACACTCTCTAGGTCATCCACAGCATACATGAAGGCCATCATCAAGAGCCAGGCTGTTCTGCCAGCACAGAACGATTATCTCTGATAATCGCTGTGAAGAGACTCCCTAGCAGCAGAGCCAGTACCTTCTCAGAGCATCACTGAATCCTTCTTCTTTAATCATTCCCCATTCTCCTGCACTCATAAAAGGTGTCTGCCAATACCCCACATCATGGTTTCAGGCTCTTTCTATCCAGTCAGGTAGAAATTGAAGATGCTATCTTTCAATACCCTGAAAATACCTGTACTTCTAGTATAATCTAGCACAATTGTTTCACAGAGGGTCTAGGCATTATGAATGGTTCTGAAAAGCAATAATAAAATCAGGATAGCATGTCTGTGGGTCAGGACTGTGGTACAAGTGGTCACAGATGCTGTCTCAGAAGTCTCAAGATCATAGATCCTAGCTCAATAACAAGATCACAGATCCTGGTGCAGTAATAGCAAAAAAAAAAAAGACAAGAGTTCCCCTCTTCCTCCCCCCAAAGCATCCAGGGATAGTCCCTCATTATCAGACCAGAGATTGTAATCACCATAATAATCAGCCAGATCAAAAAGAACAGTACATTTAAAGGGTAGAAATGGTTAATAGAACAAAGTACCACCAAGAGGAAAATAGACAAGAAACCAAGGGCGCTGTTTATGATCTGTAATCACACATACCAAAGGACCAGGAAGCAGGGATCTCAGGGAAACATCATGAGCCCTTAACATTGATTTAGCAAACACATTGTTTTCAGGAAAGAAGAAAAGTCTTGCATCTATGCAAAAATGGCAATGATATTCTTGTACAGTTTTATACCCAACACTAAGTTCACTTTCCTATGTACTATTAGAATACAGTCTGAAGACATCTAGGTTATCAGGATATCTATCAGACTATCACATGGATCCTGTGCATCAACCAAGTCAAGCTTATAGGGCAGTCTCAGCCATGTTGGCTAGTACCCCAGCTGCACTGGGAAGATTCATACACTTCACTATTTGAAATAAGCCCTATAAAGATTAAAGGATTCATTTCAACAAAGTATTTAGGCATCCACTAGTCATAGTATGTTGGGATACACATCCAAACATTTGAGCAGAAATCCCATTAGGATCTTAAAGAAAACACATTCCTCGTTTAAGATAGCTGAACAGCAGCTAAGACCTCTTACAGCTCTTGTAGAGATGCCAAGTTTGGTTCCTATCATCCTTGTCAAATGGCTTAAAGTGGCCTATAATTCTAACTCCAAGGGATCTGATGCCCAATTTAGGCTCCCTGGGTAGACACAGGCACATGGCCCCCACATACAGGGAGACAAACATGACAACATATTTGAAGATACTTGTCTGGCCTGTATGCCAAAGATCATGGAAGTCTGCCAAATTTGAGTGTTATGTCAACAGTGGTTATTCAAGGTGGAATCCTAGAAAACTTGCTTTCCAGAACATGTGATTCTGCAGGCTTATGTTATAGTCATGTTTCTGGTGGGAAAAAACATGGTATAAAGCTAATGGTAATTCAAAATGGAAGGTATCACAAATACAGGCCACTGGGATCCTAGAGCATGATGAGAAACACAGTGGAGAATTAAACATATTTTGAGAAATACTCCATAGCTGTACACTAGACCCGGGTATGGAAAGGATGCAAATAACAACGAAATTTAGCATATATTTAGAACTTCCAGTGATGGATGAGACTTCATTAAACTTACCAAAACATCCAGGGTGGGCTTCCTGAAACAGTTGGCTGGTAGATGAAGGAAGCACATACAGATCAGAGCAAGACCAGATGACAGCACACTACCAACTCCCACTTAGGTCTCTGCCATTGCTCCCAGCTTACCCACTGATAGGCATGGGACTGTTGTACAGTTGGCTGAAAGAGAAGGACACAGCCTCAGTGTGTTTATAGATAGGTCAGCCTGCTCCAGGAGTGAATCTTGACATAGAAGGCACCAGTATCATAGCAACTCTCAGAAGCAGCTGGTCGGGGAAACTCCAGCTAACAGAGATTAAGTCGTGCATCTTGTCACCTATCTTGTACAGATGATAAGTGACCTAATGCACAAGTATGTAAAGACTTATAGGCAGCAGCTATTGACTGAACCATTGGACTCTGGTCTTAGCAAATAAAGAACTAGAAGATCATCATGTCACATATTTAGGGTAAACACATGTGACTACCTCATGGGTGGTATGCAGTGCATGTTAATGCCTACAAGAAAGCCCTAGGAGAGAAGACATACCAAATAACCACTTGGGAAGATAACTGGCCATTTTATGTAACTGCATACATTAGAATCACAACAAGCATTTGACTGAGCATCCATAGTGGCAGATAGGAAATATGCAAGTGCCCAACAGAAGGGACTTTCCAAGTCAACCTAGCACTATTCCCTCTACCAGCAAGATGTCAGTACTGAAGTCCTTTTATAGGACAGAGGCCGAGTGGCTACTTTGTGTTACCTTACATATGTTGGCACTTTTGATCCCAGGGCAGGATAGCTAGCTGTAGGATGGTTTGGCCACTCCTACCAGCAGAACTTGAGGCAGTGTCTCTAACAAGAGCTTTCAGATCTGTCATTCACCTGTAGAGTCCTACACAATATATATGAAGATCTGTACCTTTGTGGAAAAGCCTTGGCAGGGGCCTAGAATCATGAGTTTCCATGGCCATATTCCATACCTTAAAGTGTACAGACACCAACTTGACAGCTCACTGGGTCTAGTTGACATGACAGCCAGAGCCAACACCCTATAGTGACAAAGTGCTCATTTCCATGCTAACTACGTACACTGAGTCAAATGTCTTAGAAAGGTACTGTTACTATAACAAAAAGAATCCGTGAGTTTGTGCTCCAGCACGGATGCTTCTCTCATCTCCATGATTCTTGGAAGCATTTTGTGCTACACATCCCTGCCATTCTAGGTTCAAGAGTTAAATATCCTCACACAGGCTCTACCAAGGAGCACACACTCATACCAGGAAACACAGTAAGTTTCTTTGTTCTTATTTTCTTTTCTGATTCTAAACGTTTTGAATCTCCTGGTTTTTGGACTTTCATATATGAGCACTGTACTTACATCGTTTCCAGACCTCTCTCCTTCTTCTCCAGCTTGTCCCATGATTCCCACTCCCTCTTGAGGTCATGATCTACTTTTCTAGAATTAATATTGACATGACATATACACATGTATATATATATGTTTATAGACATATATATGTGTGTGTTTATATATGTATAAATGTTTGTTCTTGTTCCAGTCCCATACTGTTTTATTACTATTGCTCTGTAATACATACATATGTGTGTGTGTATTTTTATATATATGTATGTGTATGTAGCCATATGTATGTATATATCCTACTAAGATCTTTTAGTGTTGCTTAGGAATTTGTTTGTGTGTGTGTCTCTGTGTGTGTGAATGTGAGGTATGTTTCTGTGTGTGTGCATGTGAGGTGTGTGTGTGTGTGTGTGTGTGTGTGTGTGTGTGTGTGTATACACTTAGATAACTGATCAAAAGTCTTGGAATCCCTTAATTCCAGTAAATCCCTGGAAAAGATTGATTCTCTATCTCTCAGCAGCCATGAATTGCCTGTAGCTCTTCATCTAGAGATGTAGTTCTATGATATTTCCCCTGTGCACACTGGCACATCCACTGGTACACAGGTCTTGCTTGGGCAATCAAGTTGTTGAGATTGCAATGGTGCTGGATCCCTGCTGTTGCTAGAGGACACAATGTAGCCTCTAGCTACTTTCTCGGTCTTACAGTCTCTCTGCTCTTTCTTCTGTTATGTTCCAGACCCTTAAGTATTGGGGTTGCTTTGCAGATGTATAACTTAAGTAAGCTTATAAAATAATGTTTACCTACAGCTTTTCCAAGCATCCTTGGCTTTACTCATGTCTCCTTTCCTCTACCTCTGTATCACCTTCCCCTTCCCTCCCCAGGTTGAGTCCCCATCCTCCCCCATTCCCACGTCATAGCGCCTACTCCCCTCTCAGGAGCTCCTTTCCCCCAATCCTCCCCTACAGTCTCTATCCACTCTTCGGGCCTTTGCAGCTACCTCTGGTTGTGAATTCAAATTTGGACCTACCAATAAGAAAGAATGTGCAATGTTTGTCTTTCTGGATCTGGGTTAGCTCACTCAATATAACATTTTCTAGTTCCATTCATTTACTGGTGCACTTCATGGTTTCATTTTTCTTTTCTTTTCCTTTTGTGTGTGTGTATTTCAAGAAAGTTTTACTTAGTGTAAAGAAGCAATTACTTTTTGATAGCATAAACAAGAATCTGGAGGCAATAAAGGAAATAAAAACCAAGTTTTTTGACTATCAGCAGGCAAACTTGTACATAAATAATGCAGGATTTGGGGATTGTTGACTAACATCTAACTCAGAGGCATAGCTTAGATTCAATGGCACAGTATCTACAGACCACTTTTTTTAAACATAGAAACTCATCACATATGAGATCTGCATCCCTGGGGAATGCTTTATCTTTTTTGGAAGATACAATGTCATGTACTGAGGTAAGTTGATACCTTGCAATAATCTCTGAAAAGGTATAAGATATTTATTTCCTTTGGCTTCTAGTTACTGTTCTTTGACTCATTAAAGGTCACCGTCTCTAACCAAGCACAAATTGATTCTTTCTTGATTATTTACATAGAAATTTACCATTTTTCAAATATGCAACAAAATATAATTGCAAGGAAATTCACCCAATTTAATCATTAAACGTATGGCTTTTAAAGGATGGAACCTGACTTTCACCTTTTTGCTACAGAGACAAAATATCTCTAAGAAAATAGCAAAAATGCATTAAATAATCCTGCCAAGACAGCATCAACTGTAATCTAGAATATCCTAAGGGTCAAGTGCACAATAAAACAACCTTGATTAAACTTTCTGAGCAAGGATCAATCAAAAAGGTATATTCAACAGAATAACCACAAGAGACAGCAATTCAACAATGTTGACAATGTTAACAACACAGAATTCTGCAAAATCTGTATTTTCATATTGCAAAAGATGAATCTTATGTACTCATTTCAGTTCCCCAAAATGTTAGAATGCTACATTCCAATAACCTGAAGTGGAAACCTGGTGCTTATATATTTTGTTTTGTTTCATATGGACAATTTTAATTATTTATTTAATTATTATTTTAATTTTGTGTACTTATAGGGTTATAGTGTGGTATTTTGACATAGGTTTCATTTTTCTTTCGAGCTGAATAGGATTTCATCATGTTTAGGTGCCATAGTTTCATTATTGGTTTAAAAGTTGAAGGACATCCGGTTGTTTACATTTCCTGGCTGGTGTGAACAGTGGCCATGAACATGGCTGAGTTTGTAGTAGGTTATCAAGTCCTCTGTTCATATGCCAAAGAGTGGTAGAGCTGGGTCATATGATACATCTGTTTTTAGGTTTTGGAAACATCTCTATCCATACTGATTTCCATAGTAGTAGGACCAGGTTACCGTTCCTCCAAAAGTCAGTGAGATTTCCCCTTTCCCAGAATCCTTGCCAGCATTTGTTTGTTGAATTAATATGAATCTAACTTTCCTGTTCTACATGTGAACATCGAGTTTTCTCATCACTGTTTGCAGGATTGGTTACTGTTTTGTTTTGGTATCTTTGTCAAATATCCGATGACTGTAATCATATGCACTCATGCTTGGATATTTTTTGTTCCATGTAAATTGATGTCTGTTTTTTTGTGCCAGGACCATGCTGTGTTTATTACTATTGTTCTGTAATATAGTTTGGAATCTGTTCATCCTCCCCCATTGGTTTTACTAAGAATTGCTGTGGCTCTTTAGGGGTCTTTTGTGCTTCCATGTGAATTTTAGTTGTTTGTTTGTTTGTTTTTAATTTCTATGAAGAATATCATGGAAATTTTTACTGGGACTGCAGTGGATCTGTACATTGCTTTTGGTAAGGTGATAATTTTCACAATAGTAATTCTACTGATCCATGAACATGAAAGGTCTCTTTCTCTCCTAGTTTTCTATTTTCATATGTTTAGGGTTTTATTGTTATGTTATAGCGTTCGTTCACCTCCTTGGTAAGACTTATTCCTAATAGTCTTTAGGTTATTTTGAATGGTAATGTTTCCATAATCTGATCTCAAGATGCTTGTATATATAGAAAAACTATTGAATTTTCTGAGTTGATTCTGTATCCTGCCACTTTGCTGAAAGTGTCGATCATTTAAAAAAAAATTAATGGAGTTTTGGGATCTCTTCTGCATTATATTATGAACATTATATTGTGTATAATATCTGCAACTAGAGACAATTAGACTTGCTGATTTCTTCCTGTTCCCCTGTAGTTTCCTTCTCTTGTCATTGCTCCAGTTAGTACTGTAATCCCCAAGAAGTAGGGATAGTGGATAACCCTGTCTTAGTCCTGATTTTAGTGGGATCACTTCAAATTTTCTCCATTTAGGATGATGTTGAAGGTACATTTGTCACATATAGCCTTTATTATATTAAAGCATGTTCCCTTTATTCCTAGTCTCTTTAAGACTTTTGTTATGAAGGCATGTCACATTTTGTCAAAGGCCTTGTCTGCATTTATTGAGACAAACATGATTTTTTTCAACAGGGATATTGGTGTACAGCTTTCTCTTTCTGTAGTATCCTGACATGATTTTGGTTGGTATCATGATACTGGATTAATAGAGGCAGTTTGGAAGTGTGCCTTCAAATATTAATTTAAGAATTATTGGTTGTAGTTCTTTGAAAGTCTGGTAGAATTCTGCTGCAAATCCATTTAGACTTCTTATTGTTGTTAGAAGTCACTTTATCATTGTTTCAGTCCTCATACTTGGTGAGAGTTGGCTTAAGTTGTTGCTCTTTTCCTCATTTTAGTTTTGTAGTTTGGATAAATGGAAATTCATCCATTTCTTCCAGGTTTTTTAACTTAATGGAATATTGGCTTTTAAACTATCCCCTTATATTGTTCTGAATTTCTCAATGTCTGTATCAGGGAAACTTATTCATGTGATTCTTAATCTGGGTCTCCTTTGACTTACTTTTGGTTAAATGGGTTACAGATCTATTTAACTTGTTTGTATTTTTAATGATCAGCGCTTAGATTTATTGATCCTGTATTGTTTTCTTCATTTCTATTTGACCAAGTAGAATTTCTATTTTCCCTCTTGCCAGGTGTTTCAAGCAGGTTCCAGCCAGTGATTATGTATGGCAGTGGGACGGAATGGGACCAAGGCAGAGCACTTCTACCTCAGAGGCCTGTGTGTTTTGCTTCAGGGAATCTTATCAGCCTGCTTGAGTTTCTTTGGGTTTTTTTTTTTTTTTTTGGCCTTGTTGTTGTTTTTTTGTTTATTTGTTTGTTTTTTTAATCAAATTACCGATCAAGAATTTCATACATGCATACAATATGCCTCAGTCCAATTTACCTCCATTCTCTCCCCCCCCCAATTCCTCCCCATTCCATATGACCACTTTTCCTTCCCAAGTTCATGTGCTCTTACATCCATTGAGCTCACTTGGTGCTGCTTGTGTGTGCGTGGTGTCACCTGAATCATGGTAACTTCTCTGTAACTGTTTGGGCTTTTCTATGTCTGCCATAGTTTCCAAATAATGACACCGAGCCTTATTTATTATTTATAATCCTTATGACCATAAGCTAGGCTTGCTCCCCAACTAGCTCCTCACGTATATTCACCAGTTTATACTACTCTACATCCACCACATGGCTGGTATTCTCTCCTCAGCTTCAATCTTCTAACTTCCTCAGAGATCCGGGGGCAAATCATCCTGCACCGGGCTCTTTCCCAGAGTTCTTTTCTCTCTCTCTCTCCCTCTCTCTGAAACTCCCACCTTCAACTTCCTTCCTTTGCTAATGGCCATTCAGCTCTTTATTGGCAGGCAATGCTTTTACACAGTGCACAGAGATTAGCCCTACATTTCTCAGCGAACATGCCCCTTAGAACATGACAACCCCCACACACACACCAGCAGCCACCAATAGGAAGTAACTCTTCAAATCTAAATGCTTACAGTTTGGTCTTTTTTAAACAAACCGACAGCTTGAGCCTTTCTACCCAACCCCCCTTAAAATGTTCTCCTTTACAAAGAGGACAGACCTCCAACACAATCTGAACCCCACTGTCTTATTCATAGCTATTTTCATCAATGCATCTTTAAAGTTTTTGTTTGTTTTTATTTAGGTGTGCACAGCAAGTATGTGCAGTGACCTTGGAAACTAGAAGACGCCATCAGATTCTCCTGAAATTGAAGTTAGAAATCAGAATGTGCTCTTGAAAAAGGCACACTTGAAGCTGTGGCTCACTTATTGAAGACGGACTGCCTTACCATTTCTGTTTTGAGAGTTCTGGGACCTTGCAAAAGCCTCTGGGTTTTGTTTGTTTGTTTTATGCTGTTGGATTTTGTTGTGTTTATGATAGAAAACAGAAAGTCCTAAAAATAGAAAGGAGTTGCTGGTTTCAAAGAGAACAGGAAAGTCAGAAACTGTTGTGTTGGTTCTGCATCATTGCCCCTCCTGCCTTATACCAGGTAAAGAAGAATCAAGCTGAGAAAAGCTGCTGGTGACAGAAAAACAATGAAGTTGCTTCACTACAAGTGACAAGAAAAGACATTCAGTCGACTAACAAGAAGTGTGGTCCAGGCTGCACACTTTCCCACAGAGACATATTTAAAACATCTGTGTCCAAAACTGTCTAGTCCCTGGGAAAAAAGGCTCTTGTTACAAATCCTCGGGTTGGTGTTTGTGATGTTTATGGACACAACCTGAGCTGCTTTAGTAGGGCTCCTAAGGAAGGCAATTTCTATCCACAGGGAAGGCATGCCAACAACATCTTTGTTTATAATTGTCCGAGCAAAGGATAAAGGCATGAGATTTGTTCCTGAGTGGCAATTGAAGTCCAGAAGAATTCTCCACTTTAGCAAAGAAACTGTTTGTCTCTAAGATTGTTTGGAGGAGGTAGAGGGAGAAATACTGTTGACTAAGCCAACAATGGGAAGAAGAAAGAAGAGAAACTATTGATAAAACTCGGGACAGGATATAAAATATGTCTACTCACACCAAGATGTATGATGCTCTCCATCAATGGCTTTCAAACAATTCCTGTGGGCCAGATAGCATCAGTGTTAAAGCTATGTGCTCTGCTTTGGTTCATACTCAGCCCCAACAGGAATATACATGAACAAAATGTAGTAGTACATACATGATACAAGAATAGAAAAATCTAATTGTTGCTCTTGCTACATTGGTAGTTGACATTACCATTAGGATTTTCAAAATTTAAATTTTTCTATTACAGTTTTTATAAATGGGACATCTTGTTATCATTATCTTGTGCCCTACTTTGTTGTTCTTGTGATAAAATTTCTAGATAAAACCAATGTAAGAAAGGAGGGGTTTATTGTGGCTTACAGGTCCGGGTATACAGTTCACCATGGCAGTGAAGTCACAGCGGCAGGAGCTGGAGGGAGCTGGCCCCACTGTCAAGAAACAGAAAATGGGGAATGCTAATGCTCTGGGTGCTTGATCCCTTTCTCCACATATATCAACCCCAAGATCACAGGGATGGAATGTCACCACCCACAGCAGGCAACTTCTTACCTCAGTTAATACATTCAAGATAACCCCCCTCAGATATCCTGAGACTTCTATGTTCTTTTAAGTTGACAGGCAGCATTAGCTATCATAACTGAGATCAGTCGGATATCTAGAATCTAGAACACTAAGAGTGAGAGGCTTTGCTTTGTGATATAACCCTGTAAGTCACTTCATATGCTGCATTTTGATTTGATCACCTATGTATACTTCCTGGAATGTGTGCCTCACCAGGCTGGTTATGAAGAAAGTGAAAAACGTATATTCAGAGTTATTTTCAGGATCATTGCATACAGTAGGTGCTCAGTAGATGGCTAGTAGTAGTAGTTGAAGCGAAGCGCTGCAGTCGTCATGGTTACTGCAATAGTAAACTCTCCAGAAATAGGAATTGAAATAAAGTGTATTGGGAATTCTTAGAAGAAACTTGGGAAATTAAGTCATTTGTCACACAAACGATTTTATAGGTTGTTGTTTTCTTTTTTAACAAAACTGATCCTATTTGAAACCCAAAATCAGGATCATCAAGTCCCTTCCAGCCTTATGAAAAACATCAATAGTTTTCAGCCTTTCGGTTTTGGTATGTATTGCTGCAGACACTTACAGCAAGATCACAACGTTTTCTGTAAATCATACCTTTATTTCACGTTGTGTCGGCTAACATATTTTATCTCTATCTTTTATTATTTTTCCGATCAAAAGCAACTAAAATCCCCAACATTCAGAGGCAAAGGCCTGAAGATTTTGAGGTCAACACCAACCAGTGCTACATAGGAAGTCTCTTCTTCAAACAAAACAAAACCAAGCAAAACATACGCCCTCAGTAGCATCTCTTTGTCACCTCATCCTGTTCTTAGAATCACATGTATACTGGTGTGTGTTTATGTACTGGTACATTTATATACTCGTGTAAATTTACTGGGCTCATACTGTATGAATTTTCCTCCTCTGTCTTGTCTTACTCATTTTATGGTATACTGTGGCAATACTTCTAAGTAAATAAATACAGACATAGCTCATACTTTGTAATAGCTATATAATGTTTCATGATAATCGTTTTCTTCCATTTATTAAACCTTTCCATTGATGGCAAGAATTGAGATTTTTAGCAGTATTTTCTCACTTTAAACAATTAGATAATACTGTAAGAAACATTGTTTCTCTGTTGCTCTAATCCCGGTTCTAATTTATAATAATCCTATATTGAGACTTCTGTTTCTATAAAGTGACAAGGATTATGACGAAATAGCTAGGTTAAAAGGCCTGTATTCTTTCTAAGCTGATATTTCTAGGGTAGCTTCCCTGGTAGCTTTATAGATTACATCCTTCCCCCATAACGCAGCCAGCCATCACCCCCAACACCCTTTCCCCACAACTCAGCCAGCCACCGTGCCCTCCATCCCTGTGTCTATCTATCATCAAGTTCTCTTTAATTTGCCATTAACATCTGTGACCTTGAGCCTGGTTCCCATGAGCATGCTTCTGTCTTGCTCCCGGCATCCAGGGGCTTTTCTGGCTCCAGCAACTGTTGAAATGCAGCCCAACCTGTGTGTTTCTCCCTGGCTGCTGCCTCCACATGTGATACCCACTGTTCCAATTCATTGTTCCAAGCTCAGCCATCCTTTCCCTGGAGAGAGAAGTCCTTTAATTTCATTTTTCTGTGTGCAGCTTGAGCTTCCTATATAAAAGAGATCTAAGAGAATCTAGTTCCTCTTCCTCCTCCTCTTCTTCTTTAATTCCTCCCTTCTTCCTTCCCCCTCCTTCTTTCTTTTCTCTCCGTGAATATGCATGCATGCATGTGTGTGTGTGTGTGTGTGTGTGTGTGTGTGAGAGAGAGAGTGTGTGTGTGTACATGTGCGTGTGTGATGTTGTGAACTGAACTCAGAACTTCATGCATGCTAGGATGCTAGGCAAGTGCTCTGCCACTGAGTTATAGCTCCAGTTTTTTTTAAAAAACATCTCTTTCCTATTTTTTTATGTCTTCTTTTTTATTTTTCCAGAAGGTTCTCTTCTCAAAAGGCTGTGTTAAATCATCAGCCAAAACAAGATCTAAGAACAATCTAGACTCAGCATGATCGCTCATTTCACTAACAGCATATGCACTGTGTTCCTGGGTCATTGCTTTCCTTGAGGCTCCATGGTCTCAGTGCATGGTTGTCTGAGAGAGTCTGGAGTAGCATTGTACACCTGTGGCTACCAAGGTCATTTGCATAATTTATGCTCAAGGGTATTGGCTTCTATTCATTGTCTTTAGGGGACTTTTCCAACATTGATTATTAATGGTCTTGTTTCCATTATGACCATTATTATTATAACAAAGAGGTACTATGTAGTATAAGGCAGTCCTCAAACTTGCAATCCTCCTGCCTCAGCCTCTCCAGAGCTGGCATAAGAGGAATCCACCAATGTCAATTACACTTACATCATTTGATCATGTCAGTCCAATCTGTACTTGGTTAGCACTACAGAAGACATAGAAATCCAGAGACAGCTAAAAGGGACAAAGAAGGAAGCCGGGAATCATTGAGTAGCTCTCATTTCTTCTTGAAAATGGTCTGTCTCTTATTTACTTTCCCAGAAAAGAAGGTGGAAAGAATTAAAATGTAGAATTTCAGAGCAGGGTTCCAGCTACATCCTGTTTCCTGGCTTCTCTGACATCGGGAGCAAAGAGTGAGAATGTAAAGCCAAAAATAGGCCTTCTTGCTTTGCAATCTGTCTTTGACCTTGAATTATTTATGATTCTTAGAACCAGAGGGATCGAAATGATTGACATGATAAGAACCAAAAGATTTTACTTCCCACAGAAAGCAATTTTAAAAAGTGCTGTGGATGAGCTGACCCAGCTAGAACATGGGACATGGGTATGATTTCCACTCTCCCCACACCATGTATTTGACCAGGCAGACAGTGAATGGCTCTGTATAGCTCAGACCACGGGCACAGCACAAAAGACAGTGATCTGCCTCAGACAGAATGGAATTGACACACTATATCACCTAGCAGAGATGTAAGCACCAGAAACACAGTTGGAATTTTGATGGGTAATAATTATTAAATCTGAATAATTAAGCTTATCTATTCTTAGAGATTATCTGACCCAGTAATTATTACCCAGAAAAGTTAAGTATGTGTTTGAGATCCACATTCTCACCAATGATGAGCATGTCAATTCCATTTCATTAGCTAGGTTCTGTTACTCTCTAATGTTAATATGGATGAAATCACTGTGAATCCTAGTTGGCAACCAAATACACTTAGAGGTTTTGTGGGTCATAAAGGATCAAGGTAACTTACTACTTACATGCAGAGCATCTAACAAGCTGAGTTTTAAACCAAAGATAACCAACTAAGTAGTATTCCACTAAAGCTCACGATAGAAACTTCTCTAACAGACATCAAAATCATAGAAGCAGCGATCCACACCGATTGTACACAGACAAGCTGAGTGATTCACCTTCGTAATTCTGCTTAATCCATTATTCATCATGGCTATGAGGGGATGCAGGTGGAAGAGGCCAGTCCCCTGCCTGGTTTCCAGAGCTGTTAAGGATAGAAGTTGGATTTAAACCCAGATTTGCCAGAATCTTCTCTTTTTTTAATGCTCTGAACATAAGATGTATATTCCAGTAAGAGAACTCACCAAAGTTCCAGGGACTCTGACACTGATATCAATAATGATATTGATAAAGCAGCTGACTGACAAACTCAAGCTATGTGGAAAGTAGAACTCTAAAGTCCCATAGGCTTTTAAAGTAAATTGGTATTTTAATGATATTTCTTGCATGATGCATAATTAAAATTGTGTTCCCTTAATTCCCCGGGGACAGTGTGTTTTTGTTTTGTTTATTGATTTTCTTACTGTCCTAAGGCAACTTTCAAAGAAGCTCAGAAGAGCCCCAAGTTGAGTTGGAGACAGAGGTTGCTGAACGGAGACAGATGCCCTGGAATAACCTGACACTAGAGAGGTGATGTCACATACAGCTGTGGCAGCATCTGCCTTGGTGAATTCATCCTCCTCGGCCACCTCACCAGGTGGCCTGAAGAACAATGAGAACACGAAGACATTTTTAAGATATTGCTAAACGCATCCCTCGAGAAAGCATGACTCAGGCCTGTGATATCACCAGGCTATGCACTAGGCCAGGGAACACCCAAGGCTGTGGGGGACATGTTAGACACAAATTACTAAGCCTAAACTTGAGAACTGGCCTGGTTGTGTGGAAAACATTCCCATAAACCTACTCAAGAGTGTTCTGTGCTGTCTGACATTGTGTTCTTCATTAAGAGTCAACTCGTGAGGAGGAACTTGTTGATGTAGCCACAAAATCCTTCACAGATTGCACTGAAATATAAGCAGAACAAATCAACAGGGAAACTTGAATTTAGGATGACCAGGTAGAAATATTTTGAGAAAATAGAAGATCGAGATCTCGACGCCATCTTCAATATGGGCCTACAGGTGGCAGTCACTGTTCTCCCGAACACCAGCCAATCTAGCGACACTAATAAATATTATGTTTAAATGAAATAGAGGGGCTAGAGAGATGGCTCGGGTGTTAAGAGCATGTACAGTTGTTGTAGAAGACCTGAGTTCTATTCTCAGCACCTGTGTGAGTGGCTTAGAACTGTCTATAATTCCAGCTCCAGGGGGATCAGACTCTTGCCTCTGAGGCCACCTGCAACCATATGGGTACACACACACACACACACACACACACACACACACACACATGAATCCTTTAAAATTAAATAGAATAGAATCTAGTATCCATAGTAAAAATTAGTACTTCTGTTAGTTCTTTGCACTGAGAGTCAATGGGTGCTCGATCACAACATGTCATATCTCTTATGCGTGGCACAATGAAGTGTAATGTTATTGCTTTAGATCAGGGATTCTTAAGTGTCCCATTCAAATCCTCTTTCTGTCTGTCATTTTTTTTCTATGATCCTGGGCATACTGGCATATAAAATAAGCAAACAAATCAAACATTTGCTGATAATGAATCTCAATGTAATTTATTTTAAAACAATTCTTTACTGTACATAAAATTTTACCATCTATTAAAGATCAAAGCAAATTTGCATACTAATGAGAAACATGTGCTTGTTTGCTTAATATAACCCAATTCAAAGATATACTAATTTGATACTTACATGCTGAAGAATGATGGTAGAAAATATTAAAAGTATTTGTTTTCTCTGTAATTAGACAATTATGTTTCTAGAACAGCAGAAAATTTGCATGTGTGGTAGAAACATTTCAGTTTGTTACATACCAGTCCTCTCAAATCTTATCCAAAGCATATCAAGTAGAACCCATTCACATGTGCAGTACAGAGGCATGCTGAGTGCACATGTGTGCTCAGAACCGAGGATGCAGGGAAACAGTTCTTGGCCCCTGGTCCTTGTGCATTCAGAAACCATGTACTATTGATGAACAGTACATGATCAGTAATTCTCAAGACCCACCCCCCACATTCACTTACCTGAACCCACATAGGGCCACAACCCTGAGTTTAAGAAGTTTTGATGTATCTGGTATATAAGATGGCTTCTCTTTCTAAAACCCTATGATTCTGTGGTTGTTCAAATCATTCTGTGCCTTGGTGTCATCCTGAGCAACTTTTAGCAGTGCCTCAAATTCCCTATGAAATTTCCTAGAGGTGGCTGTGAGTGGCCTCTCAGTGGCTAATGTATCATGTTGGGGACACACCAAACCCAGAGAGGCCACACTTTACCTCTCTTGTGTACACAGGTGTCCGAAGCAAAATGTAATGCAAAACTGGTCATCAAGTGTTGTGCTGGATGGCAGAGCCCATGATCTCCCACACAGGATGAAAAGGGTGATGGTCGGCCTATGGTCAGCACAGCGTGATCGTGAGTGAGTTCCAAGGCAGATGCTTCAGTTACTTCACTTTCACAGTCTCTCAGTTAACTCTCTGTCCTCCCTTCTCACTCTGTAGTTGGATATGGTCAGACACAGCCAAATAAGTACATGGCTTGCTCAAGGGCACACACTTGAAAGGGGTCAGCCTGATTTTAACGTGCTTCCTAATGCGGTGCTGTATGTTCCAAGCATACATGTTCCTCTTCCACACGTGAGAGGCACAAATATTGTCATGTGCTTTTCAGAAAAGCCATTTGACACTTCTCTGAGATTACTGAAGGTTTTGGAAATTTTGTTTCTCCCCCCCCACACACACACACATACACACACACACTCAGAATGAGGAAGAATAGAGAGGGTTTAAAGGTCACTGAAGTCCCCAAGACCAGGCAGGTCTTCTGGAGTTACTATTGGAGACAGAGAACGGGAGATGCTGGCAGCACTCACAGACTCTCAGACAGCTGGAGTGTTTCTGCATGATTTAGCCTCATGTAACGAGTCTGGCATTTCTAAGTTTGGGGAGGAGAGATGAGATGAAGTTCACGTTCGCTTGGGGTTATCTCTGCAATCATTACCCTTTGATGCCAGTAATATTCAACTCAAAAACCTAGATAATCTGCTCATTATACAGAGTGTAGAATCATCCCAGGATTCTGAGTGGTAACATTTCCACACGGGGAATGCTTCTCTGCACAGGTCCCGTTCCTATGAAGTCACTTCTTGGCTGGCTCTCTCTCCATTGCCCTTGACTCTCCACCAGCCCCTGATGGCATATCAATGAGGGCAACTGTGCATAGAGACTGTTCTCAGATGCTGAGTTTCTGGTTCATTCAAATGTCTGTTTGGGGCGCTCTGAAAACACGAGGGACACAGGACAGATGTGCCATCCAACCAGGAACATCTGGAGAGTTTCGCTGAGTGGGTAAAGTGACCTCTCCTCATTTGTGGAGACATAAAGTCTATTTCATGATGGGTGGGGGCTGCAGCAAACTGGTGGTGGGGTCACATTTCTAGGCATAGCATGAACAGTGCAGTTAACACCAGCGCCATGTTTTAGAGACCTAGTTTGGACAGTAAATTGGCTTGAAATAAAATAAGGGAAATCTGGCTGTGATTCCACTGCCCTGGTGAGATGGTTTCAGAGCCCAGGGGAAAAGGACAAAAGGGGTCTGATTCTCTCCAATCAAGTAACAAAATAGCAGCTGTTCCCATGGGCAAGAAGTACAAATGGCTTTGCTGCTGAAATAGGCTTACAACGAGTCCAGACTAATCTTTGTGAAACTGCGCTCTGAATGACTGCTGTTAACAAGCATTTGCTAAGACAGTTGCTGGGTTTTTGTTTTGTTTTGTTTTCTTGTTGGGATTTCAGAGTGCAGCAAACCTCTCCTGCCTTCTCCTGTCTCTTCACTTCCATTAAGGGAGGAGACAAGCTACTCCAAAAATCTGCAAAGAAAAGCAACTCTTCAGTCTTGTCTGTGGCACTGGCTGTCGATTCTTCCCAGTTACTTAGTCCAACTCAGGGGATAGCACTGGTACAAAGGAATTATAAGGAACAAGTATGCTCAGACCTTAGTATACCTGGGATATTAAATAGCATTTGTATATGATCTATACATGTCTTCATGCACGCTTTGAATCACTTCTAAATAATTCTAATACTGATGAACACAGAGTCCCATGTAAGAAAGTATTAGGCTGCATTCTTCAGAGTGACAAAAAAAAAGTTTACACATATTCAGTAGAGATAGAAAATTTGGAATACTTTCAATCCACATTGGTTGGGACCATAGATGTAGAAATCATAACCAGGAAGGGCCAACTGTTCTTAAATCTGCTCTCTCTTAATATTCAGACAATGAGAAAGAACTTCAGGAAGCACCCCTCCACACAGACTCTCAACTATCTATTTTATTTGGGGTTTTTGTCTTCTTGAGATAGCGTCTTACTAATATGTACCCCTGGCTGACCGTGAACTTATGATATAGTCCAAGCTAACATGAAACTTGATGCTGTTCTCTTACTTCAGCTTTCTGAGTGTTGGGCTTCGTACCACTATGCCTGAATTTTTAAAATTAATATTTTTATTGATGAGAATTTTATACAATGTATTTTTATCATATCCATCCCCAAATCTTCCCCTTAACTCCTCCCAGAACAACTCCTAGATTCCATGTCAAAGTTCATTACTTTAAAAAAATAATAAATAATCTATCGGCTCAAATTTGTGCTTTCAATATACTCCTTGGTATGAGTTCATCCAATCCTCAAGAGCCACACCATTACTCTCTCTCCTCTCTCTTCCCCAGAAGCCATCATATGTCCATAGATCCTCAGCTAAGTGTTAGAGCTCCTGAGTCCTTTTCACTCTAAGCTATAATGTTGACTAGCTTGATCTTGTGCAAACAACTACAGCTGATATGAGTTTGTGAGTCCAGTGGCCCTGATATTTGCAGAAGACACTGTTTCATGTTGGTCCTCCCTGACCTCCAGCTCTTAGAGTCTTTCTTCCAGGAGGGTCCCCAGACCTCAGGGGGAGATATGTAGATACTGTACTAGTGATGGAGCCCTCTTGTATTCTCTGTACTTTGACCAGTTGGGGATCTGTTTTCAGCCATCATTTACTGCACAAAGAAACTTCTCTTCTAAGGACTGAGGACTATACTAATCTAAAAGCAGAGACATATGAACTTAGGGGACAGCTTGATACTAGATCCATTTAACAAACTAATAGTAGTAGGTTCACCTCTGGGGCCTATGAGCTCACCACCTAGTGTTCTTGGCCAGATTTTCAGTATCAGGCCCGTTTTTCCTCTGGTAGAACAGGACTTAAACTCAACAAGGAAGGAATTGTTTACCTCTATAAATTTGTGCCACTATTGCGCCCATGGGCATATCTTGCCACATTGGTCATTATTGCAGATTTCAGGATCCACAGTTGGGTAAGAGTGTTGATGACATTGCTCCAAATTCCCAGCAGCTAACATAGAACTTTCCAGTACTTTAGAGCTATCCAGTAGGGAGGAAGCTTCCTAGTCAGCCACTGACTTGATTTTTCCACGTTGTGTGGTGTCTTTAGAAATAGAGTATTATCACTAAATTCTGTACTTCAACCAAGAATAATGGCAATAGCTATATTATTTGGGGACACCCCTGACCAGCTACCTGAGAAGAGGTACCTCACAGTTGCAATGGGCTCTTTATTTGGCTTTTATATTGTTTCTGGAATAAACATAACCCCCTTTAATTCTTTTATGGGAATATAGATAGATAGATAGATAATTTTTAAAGATTAATAATCTATTAGTTCCAACTTGTGCTTTCCATATATTTCTGTGTGTAAGGCTACCCAGTAGTTCATGGTTGACCTACCAAGAGTCACCCCATTAAAGAAAACCAACCTTCCCTTCCCCAGAAGCCATCCTCAGCCCACAGGCCCTCAGTTAAAGGTCAGAGCTCAAGAATCCTTTCCCACCTTATGCTAGAAGAGAGACTATGTATGTGTATACATACAGACCCCTCTCTCTTTTACCCTGTATGCCATTCCTTTCTAAGGATCTTTCTCTTTCCATCATACCAATTTTCCCTGTCTAGTTTCATGGACTCTATAAGTAGTCCAAATTAATTGAACAAATTTAAAGATTCAATGCTAAGATCCGCATGAGTAAGAATGTGTGACATTTGTCTGAGTATAAGATAGTTCACTTAGTACAATGTTTTTCCAGATCCCCATATACTTTTAAATTATATAATTTTATTTTTCTATGACATAATAAAATTCCATGGTATATAGGTACCATGTTTTTATTATCCAGTCATTAGTCGATGGACATTTAGACTGTCTTCATGTCCTAGTTTTGAGGATGGAACAGCTATGCACATGGATGAGCTTGTGTCTCTGCAGGAAGAAACAGTTCTTTGAGTAGATACCCATGAATGCATAGTGGAGTTGGGCCATGTGATGGATCTATTTCCAGTTTTTGAAGAAACTGTCACACTGATTTCCACAGTAACTACACTAGTTTGTACTCCCACCAACAACCATGAAGGTTCCCCACTTGCCATATCCTGACCAGCAATGGTTGTCTTTTTTCCCTTAATTCTGACTGAGGCAAAATGAAAATGCAAAGAAGTTTTAATTTTCATTTCCCTAATTGCTAAATTTAGTAATGCATTATAAAAATATTTCTAACCATTTGTATTTCCTCTGCTGTGAGCTTTTGTTTACGTCTGTTGGCATTTGTCAGAAGTCAGCTGGCTGTTGAAGCACGATCTTGTAAGTTTCTCTTGATTCTACGTCTTAGAACATGTGTCTGGTTCTGAACCCCCACCCTACTCTTAATTACTACTGTGACTTTGGAGCATTAATTGAAGACAGGAATAGTGACAGCTCCAATTATGTATTTATTGTTCAGGATTATTTTGGCTATCTGGATCTCTTTTGCTTCTCCACAAATTTTAAGATCGTCTTATCAATTTCTGTGAAGAATTACATTGGCATTTTGGTGGGGATTGCATTGAATCTGTAGTTTGCTTTAGGTAGGATGGCCATTTTCACATTAGTAATCGTATCTATCAATGAGCACGGGAGCCCTTTCTATCTTCTTCAGCATTTTCGGGTTTTCGTTGTAGGAATCTTTCACTTCTTTTCTTAGTTGAACTCCAAGACATTCCAAGGCTACTATGAATGGGCTTGTTCCGCTGGTTTCTTTCTCAGTATGTTTGATGTTTATATTTGGAAACCTAGAGATTTCTATTGTTTAATTATGTGTCCTTTAGGAGATGTCTGGTGGAATCTTTGGTGTCACTTATGTACAGAATCAAATAAGGATGCTTTGGCTTCTTCCTTTCCTATTTGTATCTCCTGTCTCCTCTTGTGTTACTGCCCTCTCCTGGCCTCCAGGGGGCTCCTGCACACATGTGTGTACAAACACTCATGGTGGCCTCAAGCATATGCAAATAAATAAATCGTTAAAAAAATGTCCTACAACAAACAAGCAGCAACACACACACACACACACACACACACACACACACACACACACACCCCAGAAAACAACTTGTCTGTGAAGTTAGACTAAAGTTTCTTGTTCAGTCTGGATCCTCCAGAGAAGTCCTTCATTGCCTTCTAATTAATATTATAGTAAATGTTTTAAAGAAGTATCAAAAATCAGCTAGATTTTAATTACTCCAACTACTACTTTTTCTTTAAAATTTATTTTATTTTATGTCTTTTTATTGAAAATCGATCCTTTCTCATGCAATATATCCTTACTACAGTTTTTCTTCACTCTATTCCTCCCAATGATTCCCCAGCTTCCCTCCCATTTGGATCTACTTCCTTTCTGTCTCTCATTAGAAAAGAACAGACTTCCAAGTGATAACAAGCAAACATGCCAAAATAAAATATGATAAAAACAAAACCCATTATATCAAGGCTGGACAAGGATACCCAACAGAAGGAAAGGGGCCCCAAAAGCAGGCACAAGAATCAGAGACCAACTCGTTCACACACCAGGGAGATCCATATGTCCCCCCCCCCAAGTCCATTCCTTTCTAGCTAACATCTCTGGATCTATAAATTGTAGTCTAGTTATTATTCATTTAATGGCTAAAATCCACATATAAGTGAATGCATACCATATATATTCTTCTGGGTCTGGGATACCTCGCTTCGGTTGGTTTTTTTTCTAGTTCCATCCATTTGCCTGTCAATTTCATAGTGCCATTTGTTTTAAATAGCTAAGTAATAACCTATTGTATATACGTATTATGTTTTGTGTATCCATCCTTCTGTGGAAGAACACCTAGATTGTTTCCAGTTTCTGGCTATTATGAATAGAGCAGCAAAGAACATGGTTGAACAAGTGTCCTTCTGGTATGATGAAGTGTCCTTTGGCTGTATAATCAAGAGTCATTTTCTAATGTTCTAAAGAACAGCAATATTGATTTCCATAATGACTATATAAGTTTGCACTCCTACCAGCAATGGATGAGTGGTACCCTTATCCTACATCCTCATCAGTGTGACCTGTCACTTGTGTTATTGATCTTGGCCATTCTGACAGGTATAAAATGGATTTTCTAAGTAGTTTTGATTTGTATTTCCCCAATGGCTAAAGGTGGTAAACATTTGAGTTTCCTCTATTGGAAATTCTCTGTTTAGATATGCGCCCCAGGTTTTTTATTGAATTATCTTAGAGACTTTTGATACTTAGTCTTTTGAGTTCTTTATATATTTTAGACAGTAGTCCTCTATCAGATGCAGAGTTGATAAAAATCTTCACCCATTCTGTAAGCTGCCACTTAGTCTGAATAATGGTGTCCTTTGCCTTGCAGGGACTTTCCAATTTTATGAGGTTTCATTTATTAATTGTTGATTTTAGTGCCTGCCAATTTACTTTCCTAATAGAGGATGTGGGTGTTTTATTTCTGATTTCCCTGTTTCAGAGTTATGCCAGAACAGGTTTCAGTTTGATTATTAGCCCTTATGATCGTTGTACATTTATGATTACCATTTTCTTGCCTTGACTTTTTGGAACAAATGCTATAATATTCTAAGTCATGGATCCTGTGCATTTCCCAGTGACTCACATTCATCTAACGTTCTTCTGGCATTGACCTGTAATTCTTAGTAATCTCTTCTCTGTTCTTGTGTTTTGGGAATAAAGTCCATTGGAACACTAGATCATATGCTTTGTTTTAGTCAGTATGGGACATGACTATAAATCACAATAGACTAGGGAGCCTGAACAGTTATTTCTTGTGTTCCAACAGCTGAAGTTTAAGATCATGATGGCAGGATGGTTGCATTTTCAGTGAGGATTGTCTTCCAGGTGCATAGCCTTGTTCTCATGTGCTCATCCCATGTCTATTAGCTACTCCTCTTGTTCTTTGAAAACACCAAGGAATGAATCATAAGAAAGGAAGAATTTTATTTTTTTACCTCTTGGCTTGAGGAGATGGATCATCATGGAGAAAGGATGTGGCTTCTGGAATGTGAGACAAGTTGGTCACATTGCATCCTCAGCTAGGAAGCAGAGGGAGGTGGATACTGCTGCTCTACCAGCTCTCTCCTTTTCATTCATTCATTCATTCATTCATTCCAGACCACAGAGCAGTGTCCTCACACCCAGAATGTGTCTTCCCTTTGTATTTGATCACTCAGGAAATTCCCTCACAGAGATGTCCAGACGAATGTTTCCTAGGTTGGTCTACCCAAGCTGACCCAAGATTAACCATCACACCATTTGCAGTTCCTATGCTTATGACTTAATTACCTCCCAAATGCCTGGATCCAGAAGGAAATGCACTGGATTCATGTTCTAATATATAAGTGAGGAGAGGGGGATCCAGTCCAGGATGTCCTGAACAGAGAAGGTTTGCACAATATGTACAATGCACTTGTCCACTACCTCTACTTTCTAATTCACAGACACCACCCAGGACACTGCCACACAAACAAGAGTCTGCAGTACTCAGAACGTCCCAGAGCTCAAAGAGACTGAGCAAGGACAAGGAGAGCATGTTACATTCACAGCTGGTTGACTTGGGAAAGTGTGGCTTCTGGTCCAACAAGAGTTTGCCCAATACACAAAGATGTTGTCAGCCTGAGAAACATGGATGAATAAGAAACATCTATCTGTCATTTCTTATATGTCCCTTCTTGCTCCAATCAATAATTTATGCTGAAAAAATGTTAGCACAGAAGGAAATAGACAGGACTATATATTAATTCATCCTTTCTTTCATTCCTTCTTAAAATCTTTTTAAGATTTCTTCAGGGTGTCTGGAACCCACTATGGATCCCAATTTATCAAAATGCTCCTGCCTCTGCCCTTGAGTGAGCATGAGTCATCATACCTGGCTTTAAAATTATTTCGTACCTTCAATAAACCAATAGTAGACAACTGGGGTAAAAAAAAAAAAAACAATAAATAATTATGTGCAGTGTTTCCATTCCTAAACCAAGAATTAAACACATGCACATGTGTAAGCTATGGACTATGTTATTTTGCTGACTCCATATGAAAATTAAATATTCCTATATTTTCATTTAAAAATTACATTAGACAAATTTGAAAGAAACAAGACTGAATAAAGTTTTTCTTCACATAAAATAATCTTTCACTTCAGCAAAAAATACTTCAGTGGGTTAAGAGAGATGTACTATGGTAGAAAGATGACAGCTTCTAAGCAGAACAATTTAGTGGTATCTTTCCAGCTGTTTAAACAGGAAATCCAAATTTTGATGTAGAGCCAGACTTGTAAACTTTGAGGCCTATCTTGCCCACATCTTCAGTACCTCGTTTTCTTACCCTAACTGATCTAGGCAGTGGTTCTCAACCTTCCTAATGTTGTGACATTTTAATATACTTCCTCATGTTGTGGTGACCCCCAACCACAAAATTATTGTTGTTGCTATTTCATAACTGTAATTTTGCTGTTGTTATGAATCATAATGCAATTATCTGAATCTTCTGATGGTCTATTGGGGGTCATGACCCACAGGTTGAGGAACCTCTGATTTAGGGGCTCTGTCTTGATACTACCAACCTAAGAGCCAGAACTGATTTCTGCATTCAGTTCTTGATGTAACCAGAGCACCAGTACTACCTGGACTGTATTTAGCTGCTTCTAACCTTCAGAGCTTGAATTTGTATCTTATTGGGCTCCCAAAGTGATTTGAAAGGACTTTAATATTTGAAAAACTTCAACTCCAATTAAAAATGCATTTAAAATGAAAGAAAAAGGTGAGAAGCCTCATGTGGTGGCTCATACCTATAATCCTAACAGTTGAGAGGCTGAGGCAGGAGGATTTCTGTGAGTTCAAGGACAGTCTAGGCTACATATTAGTTCCAGACCAGAATGCACTAAAGCATAAGACCATTTCTCAAAGTAAAACAAAAGCAAACAAGCAAAAAAGGATAGTGAAAGATAGAAGAGAGAAAGAAAATAAACCAGAAAGAACTGTTACCAAAATCCCTCATTCTAATTTTTAATAATAATTTAAAAAAATAGACACTTAGTTCCATTGTCTTCTTTGCTGGCTTTTCTTCTTTTTGAAAAGGCATTCTGTTGTTACTATGCTGAAGAGCTACATGAGACAGAAAGCTTGGCAGCCTTCCCACAATCCTCAGCATGTGGGAATAGCAAGCAATAAAGTGTTAGCCCCTGCCAACTGGTGGCTCCGTGTAAATGTCTCTGTTAACAACGAACACTGCTGCTAGCAGGCATCGGAGCAAAGCGGCAAATCTGTTCCTTTCTCCGGTGTGGAAAACACCACTGAAAAAGTCACCTAATTACTTGATTAAGATGTATCAATCCTGAAAACTGTTGATCTAGAACACGGAGTCTCTGACATTGACTTTATTCTTGATTAAACAGAATAGTTCCAAGCTGGTTCTTCTATAGTGTCTCCATGCAGTAGGGAAAGTTTATACATGGGATGATGAAAACCAGTGTGGGACTGAGTCCTGAGAAGATGGAAAGCTCTGGAAAGACTTTTTACAATTCTCAGATACTAACTAGGGAAAACATCACTTTTAGAAGCATCCTGATTATTTTGAAAAACACTGAGAGTTTTTCTGTCTCATCCTCACCCTGTTGAAATACGTTCCTGAGAAAGATTTCTACCTGGCAGTCTCTCATCCAGATCTGCCTCCATTTTTTCCTCCCTACAAGATACAGTTTATCTAGTTTGGTCATTACTCACCTGACGCAGGAGTAGATGTGGTTTAGTGACAAGTTTGGTTGTGATGTTAGCTATATTGCCATTGTGAGATCAGATGGGATCCTTCAGGGATCACTACACTAAGATATCAGCAAATGAGAGAAAGTTCATCCAAGGTCTCCTTTGGAAGCTAAACTGAGAGGGAAAAAGAACATGAAGTTTGTACCCCAGAAGAAGTATCGTGTATCAGTTTTTGTGAAGAAGCATTTTCTGGGGCTGGAGAGATGTCTCTGCAGAAGTGTTTGCTGCTGTGCCGTAGTACCTGAGTTTGGAACCCAGCTCTCACATCAGGAGGTTCTCAATGCCCTCTGCTGGTCTTCTTGGGCACCTGCACACACATGGCACACAACCTCACACACAGATACGCATAATAACGACAAATAGATCTTTAGAAGCACTTCCTACTGTGACTAGAATACATGAGCTCTATTTTCCTCTTAAAAACAGCTTCTTCTCTTTAAGTAATATAGATATCTGCATTTCTTACAATATTTGTACTGCTATTCCAAGTCAGGTCATCTACCAGTTCTGTGGTTTCTTTTTCACATCACAGCCAAGACATAGTCATACATGTACACATGTAGAAAAGATTATTTAGACTTATTCTGGTTTCTCTTTAGTTTTATAAACACCATGAACCATGTAAGAACAATTTTAGCAATGGTCTTGCATTCTCTGGGAAAGAAGCCTTGGTTAGTCCAATGCCCCAAACCATAGCCTAACCATTCGGGTGATCTTGGCCTTAAGGAAGCAAGCTTGTTTACTCAGTGTAATCAGAATTTAGAAATAGTCTCAGTCAGAAAAGGAAGCTTGCAAGGTTCACTTTTAGCACCATACATACACAGATTTGTTCCCAGATATCACACTGAGTGGGTCACAGGTAGAGTAATTCTCACTTTTGCCAAATCAACAAGTCAAATTGCCAGAGGCAGGAAACAGCTCCACTGTTCCACAGTAAAATGATATTGCAGAATAATTTGCTATTCAGTTAAAAAAAAATCAACACACTCTTGGTTTTGAATACTATATCTTATTGTCATCTGTGCTTACAATGATTACTATAATTATTGAACTATCCTTGAAAATGCCCTAAGTAGCAAAGGTACATCTCACACCTCTCTCTGTCCCTGTCAGCTTTCCACTCTGTGCACATGTGTGTTTGTGTGTAAGTTCTTTAAAGAAGAACTGGACTGAATTTATTTTTACTGCCCTTACTGTTCAGCAAAAGCATGGCAGAGTTCGATCACTCCATATCTTTAATCATTCCAATGGTGGGAATATTGAAAAATTCTAAGTCTGAATCGACTATAAAGAGGATACATAGAGGCATCAATGCACTAGAGATAAAAGCATTGCCTCCATTCACACTCAGGTCGGAAGTGGACTCTGGCTAGGGAGCTGGAAAAAGAGACTGGTCTGTATTTTGTGTTTATCTGTGAGAATTATTTGGACAATTTTACTCTTTTGACCTTGAGCTGCAAGCTTCCAAGACATCCTCCTACACATGACTTCCTGATGAGGTCACCCACGCTCCTGTGCTCACTAGAGCCCATCTGAGCAGAAACGAGTCAGAACTGGTACCTTTTCAAACCTACAGTTCAGTCAAAATGACTTGGCACAGACTCCACACTGTGTTAGCACAGGTGAGGGTAGAAAGAGCCACCACTCCATTCCGTTCTGAAAAGTACATTGTGTGCCTTATATTTTGTTCTAATGCTCTAAGTAGGTAGTGATAGGATAAAATCGTAGGTCATTATATGTATATATTGTACCTCATGTATTCCACCAACAAAACAAACTAATTAATCATGGTCATAAATGTCACAGAATTACTAATTAAAATTTTCAAAATACGATACTAACTGAATATCTTATAACAGATAACAAAAGATCATAGTTGTAATTCTGAATTTGAGTTCACATTTGGAACCTGGAAAAACTCTCTACCATGGCAAATGCCTTACACTTATACCAGTGACACAGGCTTAAATCTCTCTCTCACAAGTGTCTGAGAAAGATCACGTATTTGCTCTGAAATTGGCCTGAGAATGAGTACAGTGCTCAGAAAATCTGAACTCGGGCTTTTTGTTTGATTGAGTGACGTGAATATAGAAGATGCTGTGGTTTGAAGGTGAATGCTTCCCATGGGTTCCCTTGGTCTTGAGTTGGTGGGTGCTGTTTTGGAAGATTGTGGAATCATTAAGAGGTAGAGCCTTGCTAGAGGAAACAGGTCAATGCCAGTATACCTTGAGATTCTAACCCAGCCCTGTTTCCTGTCTGCTTTCCATTTCTTGAATGTAGATGTCATAGGAGCAATCCTCCCGAGCCCTACTTCCTGTGAGCTTTCTGCTTCCTGATTGAGGATGCCGCGTGAGCAAACTCCTCATCACTGCTATCACACCTTCATTGCCATGATGGACAGTATCCCATCTTAAACCATGAACCAAAAACCCCTTCCTCTTTAAAGTTGCTTTATTTTGTCATCCTAATGAGAAGAGTCATTAATACAAGCTGGCATTTTAATTTAGGGTCTAGAACCCAATAAGCATATGGCTAGCCTGTGGCTCATTGTCAAACTGTGGTCTCCCACAGCTGGAAAGGAAAGAAATCTCCCAGTGTTGTCAGAGGAAGCTTCTCAGGATTCCAGAGTTTAGTCTCTACCAAAGAAGATAGCATCCCCTGAACTGTTGGCTGGATGAGAGTGAACAGACCATATGATTTACTACACCACTCTTGAGTGCATGAGTGTCTGCGCATGTGCATGAATGTGTGTCTGTGTGTCTCTGTGTGTGTGTGTGTGTGTATGATGTATGTCTAAGTCAGCAAACCACAGGGATACTCTCAGATGTTTACCAATGCTCTGCTTACAACATCCAAGATATAGAAACAGCCTAGAGCTCCACCCACAAATGGGTGGATAGAGTATGTAGTACTCTATACACAATGGAATTGTATTCAGCTGTTAAAAAAAGAATGAAGCTGTAGCACTTGTAGAAAATGATGGAATTGGAGATTATTATTATTAAGTGAAGTAAGCCATGTTTTCTCTCATAAAGTGCACACATGCATATGGTTGGTATCTCTTACCCCGATTCCCATATTTGAGAGGAATGGAAAGGCAGTTACGGTGAGATTGGACTCAAGACAGAAAATGAGTTTGGTGTTGCAGATAAAAAAGAAAGACATTTCCTCACCTAAGATGCCCGGGGCACCCTACCAACTGGTGCTGGGTGCAGAGGCCCATATTTCAGTCCTCTACATAGAGAATAGGGGATGTTTGGCTTGAATTCTACTGTACTCTGTGGACTACATGACTTCAACAGAGGAAACTACTAACCTCACTTGTGAACTTGACTTTGAGAGGCTGCCCAAAGCTGTTCTCTCTACTAGACAAGTTGACTCCCCAGTTAGATCTTACCTTAAGTATTATCAGCTAGATTGGCTTACCACTAACGAAGACCAGTTGAGTATTTATTATTATTGCTAGATAGTGTTATTATTAATGAAGAGAGAAACTCACTTTTATTTACTCAGGAAGCTGTCAGTGGTCTTCTACTTGGCCAGGTCCTGTTACATGTGTCAGGGATTCTACAGCAGCTACAACAACCATCTCATAGCTATGTGTGTGTGTGGGGGGGGGTGTCACAGAAGAAAGAACATCTCAATATAAATCAAGACAACATCCAGTAATTAAAGTGTGTGGTGTGGTCAAAGATGACTTTGCAATAGAGTGACCTTAGTACAAGTTAAATGATGAGATTATCAAGCATTGGAAATGAATTTTTTAAATCCCAAATGCATTCATGAAAGTTAATTATAACACAGCTTCTTTGTCTTGCCACTAAATGCTCAATCCAATTTGTCTTTAATAAATATATAACAGGGAGACAGTGACTCCTTGAACTATCCCATGGAATACAGCTGTCTGTCAAAATGATTTAGAAAATCTGAAGTTGTTTCTTTTGTTCTCCCACGATTGCTGGTTATTAATTGTATATTCATGGGGTTTGAAGAAAACAGTGTTATTAATTGGGCTTTGTGGGGGACTTTATAAGATTGCGCAACAGTGAGAGGGGCTGATGAAAGGAGAGATTAATTCCTATGAGGTGCCAGGAGGGTGACAAATGTGATGACTTCCTGATGAGGCTGGAGCTCACAAAGTGTTGATTCTAATTTTAGCAAAACAAAGCAGATCTGGATCTCATGCACTTTTTACTCAAGAATGTTTCAAAATTTGTTTTACTGGAATTAGCAACTTTCTTCCAGTGAGGAGACCCTTTCTTATCCAGAATTAGATCACTGCCATCTATCCATAAACAAATTATCCTTAACATATGTAGACACAAGAGCCAAAATTATTATGAAATTGTACTCTTTTAGTATAAAAATGAGAATCAACTGACTTATAAAGACATAAGAATTTTATTCATTAGTGCCATTTCCCCATGTTGGTAACATTAGAATAATGAGCATTTTAAGTCATATTATTCTAGTTAAATACATCCACATCACAGTTTTTATTTCGTTATAAACACGAATGTCCATCTTCACCTTCTTAATGGTGTGAATGCATTCTTCAACATAATTGTAGTAATATAATTTGCATTGCATCTCTTTCTAACATAGCAAGCATTTGAATGTATCTCCTCCACTGAAGGAAGTGTTTGGGTTTGAATTGAAGATACTCTTTTATGTGAATACACCTGTCACCTGTCAATATATATCTATGTAGCAGAATTCTACAAACAAAATGAAGAAAAGCCAAAGCGTGGCTTCCCCCTGTAAACATTCCTTCCCCAAGAGAGCACATAAAAGATTCTCTCTCTTATCACCAGCACAGCCCTGTAGGTCAGCTGAGCACAGCTGCAGGTTTTCTTCAGAAGAGGAGAACTGTAGATTCTTGGGCAGCAGCAGTTCCCAATGGCTGGACCAGATGACCAAAATGGTCCCTGCCCATGGTTGAAAGACCAGATTGGCTGCTGGTCCCAAGCAGGTAGACTTCTATAGAGTATGTGTGCTTTTCAAATCATGGCAATTGAACTTCAAATGCAATCTTCCAAGAAATGGAAACTGAAGTAGATTAGTTCTGACTGGTGAGTGACAAATTACCCAAACCAAGAGCCATGTCATATCAAAGCTTCACATAAACACATCTTTATTAAGATATGATTCATATATCATATAGTGTACTCATCTAAGGTGTGTGATTCGATGTTGTTGGCTCTTTTTGTCACAGACTTACTTTAAGTTTAGACTGCAGGGGTATTTGCCCATCTGTCATCCTCTGTAAGAGCCTTGTACCGTTTAGCTGTCACTCATTCTTAGCCCTAAGCTTCTATTCCGTTTTCATCTCTAGGTTTTTCTTGTCATACCAAATGAATGGAACCAATTGATAAGTGTTCTTTTGTGACTTAGAATAATATTTTCAAGAACCGTCTCTGCTATGTCATGCATTGTTTTTGTTACTGAAGAGTAATACTGCTTTCATGTATGCATCATGGCTTACCATCTATTTGTCAACCAATGATCCTTCACATAGTGTCTTACTTGGAGAAACTGAAGCATGCCCCCACAAGAAACACAAGACATGCAATCCACTTAGGTTTTACCTCGGGTTGCAACTGCTGAGTCCAATGGTGGGTCTATGCTAAGTAGTTTGAGGATCTGCTAATCTGTTTTCCAAAAGAAGCTGGGCCTTTACCATGAGCAAAGCAAGAGGTGTCTCACTCCTATTCACAGTTTTCAGCCCACAATATTTTCTGTGTCTTTTCTTTTCTTTTTTTTTTTTTTTTTTTTTTCTATGTGTTTTTTTTACTTTTCTTTTTTGGTTTTTCAAGACAGGGTTTCTCTGTATAGCCCTGGCTGTCCTAGAACTCACTCTGTAGACCAGGCTGGCCTCGAACTCAGAAATCCACCTGCCTCTGCCTCCCGAGTGCTGTCTGTGTCTTTTCAATTACAGTGTATCTTTATGTTTATAAATCATAGTATGTCTTTATGATTTTGGTCATTGTCTTAATAACAACTGGCATTAGGTATTTTTGATGCATTTATTGGTTGTTTATGTGTCTTCTTGAGTGGGATCCTTTGGTGATTTTCTTCTTCCTTTCAATGAATTGTTTCTATATTTCTTATTGAACGCCAGTATTTTTCTATATTTTATAAACACATGTCTTGCTATGATCAATATACATATGATTTGCAGGTAGTCTCATTTTTGTGGCTGACTTTTCACTCTCTCAGTTCTATCTTTAGAATGGAGAAGTTTCTAATTTTCATAAATTACACATATCTCTTTTGATTTTATTAACACTTAGACTTTTGATATTACACCTAATAAATGGATGCCATGTCAACTTCATAAATATACCTTTATATTTACTGGGCTTTTATATTTTTAGCATATCTTAATCTAAAAGTCTGTTGTGAGTTAAGTTTTGTGCGTGTGGTATGGGGAAGGGGATCCAACTTCATTCTGTGGCTCTCAGTTGTCCTTGCACCATTTGTTGGAAACAATTTTTTAAGAGAATCATCTGATTAAGTCTTAGCTAACCAGATCAGTCTCCCTTTGGTTCATGCAAAGACAATCTCCTATGAATCTTTATTACACCTGGAAATCCTTTGGCATAGGAAGAAACAGGATCACTGGAGTGCTGTCCATCAAACCCCCAAGTCCTCCTTGAAGGCAAGAGTGAGATACAGATCAGGACACGCTCCCCGGAGGGACTCTAGAGCATCCTTAGAAACCCACCAGCCAGGATTCACTCTTAGTAAAAGGCATGCCTAGGAGTTTATACCACTCTTTAACTCTCCATGGTCTAAGCCACCAAAGTAGCTTTAGGTAAATTATATCCTAGTGATCTTAGAGCCTAAGATATCTCTGAAAACTAAGAAGGTAACTTTTAATAAGGAACAATCAGGAAAAGAACTTGACAATTTTGCTAGCTTATAGATTGAGGAGAAACAGAAATACCAATTCCTATGGGGAATAAGCTGATGCTCTCTGAGTTGTATGTTCATTAGGTTCCCTGGTGATTATATATGTGTGTGTGTGTGTGTGTGTGTGTGTGTGTGCGCGCGCGCACGTGTGTAGGTAATAGGTGGTCCATGACCATCCTTAGACAGATGATGCATAAGTAATTTCCCCAGTATCAGGAACATTTCTTGAAATGGCTACTATAATTGAAAAGGGTCTGGCTTTGACTGGTGAGAAATCACCTATAAATCTACTTTTATTCTCATGGATCAAGGACCCAGGCTGATGCTACCAACAACTCTACCCCTTACAACATTGCTCTTCCTTCCCTCAGCCAACTGGACTTGCACAAAGTGGACTAAATTTGCCAAATGCCTTCATGTGCAGAAGGGGTGAACCAGCTCCCCTGAGCCTCTTTTAGGAGGGTTTGAATCCCAGGCATGAGGTCAAAGCTTCTTAAGGATCTTGTCTTTTGTTGCATACTGGCATGTTGGTGAACTTGGACACCAACACATAAATTTTGTGTAAACATTTAGCCTATAACACAGACTCTATCTGAGAGAGCGTCAGGGAAGTCCAAGGCGGTTCTACAGCTTGAACACCACAGAGGGCTGAGGTCTCTATCACCTATAGCCACACAGGTATAAAAAAGTAAACCACTTCCTAGCTACATCTCCAAAAATTCCTCTCTAAATATCTAACTAACTCAGGTCCTAGTATCCCATAGGCACTGTCTAGTTGTAATGGAATGTTAAAAGACAGACTAGCAAGCAAGGAGAGAAAATAACAGCAGCTGTCTGAAGAGAAAGAATGAAAGAAATGTGAAGTAGACATTAGAATTCGCAGGTACCAGATATTACCTCACTGCTGTACCCCACTTCCTTTTTTCCAGGATTGCTCTGGAAAATAAATGTTTTTGAAGTTTGGGTTTCTTTGGATTTGGGGAAACTTGCATTGTTATAAATAAAATATCTTGGGGGTGAACACCAAAGTCACAAAATTCATGTATGCGCCACATGTACATCTGAGACACAGCCTTCAGGTCGTCTCATACAGTCTTTTCAGATGCTTGAGCTCTGACTGCAACCCTGTGATGTGAATGCCACTTGTGACAGAACCCTGTTAACCTGTAAAAGTGGAGGTGATTTGGGAGTTTTGTTGGAGGGCTGTGCAGTTTGCTGGGTTATGAGCTGGTGAAAAGCTGGGCAAAGGACAGAGAGAGATAGAGAATTGTGAGCAGAGATGGAAATTCTAGGGGGAAAAACATTTGAAAGCCATATGAACTTGAACTTGTTCTTAGACAACAGAAGGCATAAGGAAATAAGCAGTACAATGCCTCAGTTTCTCCCTGGTGCAGATCCCACTCTTCTAGAAAATTTCTACCATATCCACAGACAGAGCCTGTGACATCAGACCTAGTGAATGTCCCTGTGTCAATCTGCATATTTAATAATGCACTCCCATTGTGGAGATGACTGTGATATTGCAGCTGAGCCCCCATCTACACTAGGCAGTTGATCTATGGATGAAAAGTTAATCCATGTTGCCTTTCCATTGGATACTTGATTACTATGTCCTCCAATAACCAACCTTTTTATATACAGGAGAATAATGCTTTCCACTTGACATAAGCCTTGGATTGATATTGATTATCAAAGGTTAACCACAGGAAACTAGTATTTGAAAATAGGCAAACTGACTCCAACAAAATCAGTTTCCCATTCATTTGGTTTGAAAATAGAATTGTTTCATGTTAATGTTTATCCCCAATCCATGGAATTGAAGCACCTTGGCTCTGATTTTCTTTCTCTGTTAGATTATAAGTCAACTGTAGTGTTTATACAATATTCATTTACCCTTCATTCCAAGCTCCTTTTGAGTAGGGCAGAGCTTTGTGATGAACGCCAGTCAATGGATAGTGAACATAAGTAGCCCTTGGATAAGTTTAAACATGATCTAGAACAGGAGCTATACAGTATCCTTTCTTCTATGTGGTAGACCCACAACAGCAGCTGCCCTGTGCTTCCATAAGGAGAGGTGCACCTTGCCTCCTTTCCACACTGGACACACTGTGCAAGCAAGTCATGAAGTGTTAGTGTCCAAGAATCACTTAAGGAAGACCCCACACTCAAATAGTATGCAAAGGCAAAGGGCGTTTATTCTGCAGAAATTACCAGCATTCTGGGGTCAACCATTCATCAAAATAGAGATGACTTGAGGGGCTCACAGGCCCTTTTATACAGGGCTGGGGGAATTAGATAACATCTAATATGATTGGTAGGGGCAGAGCAGCGACATTAGTACAATTCTGATTGGCTACTATGCTAGTTTTATTATAGTTGGTAAGGCCTTGAAGTATTTTGGAAACCAGCTCAGTTTTGGCCTTGTAATCTCCTCCAGCTAGGTGTCCCAGGAGCTGACTCAGCTTCAGACTTATCCTCTCTAAGTCAGGGCCACCATTGACTTAAGGTCCATTGTCAGTGGCTTCTTCTGAGGAGCCCAGTATGCTTCCCAGGGAACTGAAATTTTTGTTTCCAAGGTTTTTGGATTTTTCAAAGATGGGGTTCATTTGCTATCCTGCCCTGAAGAGTCAGACAGTCCTGAGGCAGTCATGATGCCTGCTTTTCTTAGATTTTCTGCAATAGGAAGGAAACTATAATGTAGTCTATTTCACTCATTTCACAGACTTGGCTGGAGTTTGTGAGAAGTTAGCTACTTTGTAAGTAAAATCTTTATATACAGACTGGGCAATGCACCTTACAGCCATGTATATGAACTTTATGGTTTCTCTAGATAACTGTTTCTGGGAAATTACACCTTTTCAATGTAAGAAAAGAGATAGCCTATAATTGTCTCAATATTGTACAAGCACCTATTAATCAGAATAATAAATTCTAGCTTAAACTAATTTTCCTCAAGGTGCTTTTTGTAGATAAAAGCTTTCTAGTGGGAGTTGCTTTATCTTTCCCCTGCTCCTACTTTCTCTCTCAGTTTTCAATGCTGGCAACGCAAAGCAGAACCCTGCACATGCTAAGCAAACACTCTGCTACTTAGCTCCATCCCCACTCCTACCCCCTTCCCCAAAGAACTCTCATACTTACTTGTCTCATGATCCACACACCTACACACACATTTAACTTAGTCATAAAACTTTAAAGTCATTAGAATTATCCAAACAGTAGACATTGATATCTCAGAATCTAGATACGATATTTTTATCTTTTTATATCAGTTAATTAACTAATTAATTAATCTAGTGGGGTATGCACATGTCACAGTTACTGTGTGGAAATCAGAGGGCAACTTTCAGGAATGGGTTCTATCCTTCTATCTCATGTGTCTCCAAAACTAAACTCAGACCCTCTGGCTGGAAGCAAGTGCCTTTACTCAATGTGCTAGCTGGTTTTGTGTGTCAACTTGACACAAGCTAGAGCCATCGGAGAGAAGGAGCCTCAGTTGAGGAAATGCTTCCATGAGATCCAGCTGTAAGACATTTTTTCAATTAGTGATCAAAGGGGAAAGGTGGTGGGTGGTGCCATCCCTGGGCTGGTAGTCCTGGGTTCTGTAAGAACCCAGGCTGAGCAAGCCATGGGAAGCAAGCCAGTAAGCAGCACCCATCCATGGCCTCTACATCAGCTCCTAACTCCAGGTTTCTGTCCTGTTGAGTCTGTCTTGACTTCATCCAATGATGGACCATGATCTGGAAGTTTAAGCCAAATAAGCCTCTTGCTTTTTGTTCATGTGTTTTATCCCAGCAGTAAAACCCTAACTAAGATATCTACTAAGCTATCTTGCCCACCCACAGCACATATTATCATCCAACTGTGAATGTGTTAACTATCGAAGCAGAAGAAAACAGTGGAAACAGAATGGAGAGCAGCAAAAAACAGACTCACACTTCCTGCCCACAGAGTACTTAAACTCCAAGTCTCTGAAAACCACATAAAACTTGAACAAATAATTGAAAGCTGAAAATATCTTGTGAAGTTACATTTCAGATGTCCCACAAATTGGATCTTGCTGTCAATTAACCATTAAAAATGAAAACAATAGTAAGCCATGGTTGTGTAGCAAAACCTGAGAAAATGCAAGACACATCTACTCACCCAAGATAGGGAAACCCACAACTGACCAAAGTATAGATACCACCAAGGAATAATTTGGTGAACCAATGAGGCTTATTGGGGTCCCTTACAGGAATGTGGGTGGGGGTGTTACTGGTTGGTTTTCATCAACATGACACAAGCTGAAGTTATCACAGAGAAAGGAGTTTCAGTTGAGAAAAATGCCTCCATGAGATCCAGCTGTAAGGCATTTTCTCAATTAGTGATCAAGAGGGGAGGGCCCCTTGTGGGTGGTACCATCCCTGGGCTGGTAGTCTTGGGTTCTATAAGAAAGCAGGCTGAGCAAGCCAGAAGAAGCAAGCCAGTAAGAAACATCCCTCCACGGCCTCTGCATCATCTCCTGCTTCCTGACCTGCTTGAGTTCCAGTCCTGACTTCCTTTAGTGATGAACAGCAATGTGGAAATGTAAGCTGAGTAAACCCTTTCCTCCCCAACTTGCTTCTTGGTCATGATGTTTGTGCAAAAATAGAAACCCTGACTAAGACAGAGGGGTTACTTACAAGAGCAGAAATAACTCAAGACAGCTATATCACCAAAGCCTACCCCAGCATGGATGACAGCTCAGAAAGCTGGGAGCCTGGAGCACACTGCCCAGCCTGCAGGCAGCTCAGCAGGTTGCAGAATGCCCTTTTCCAGTAACTCAGTCGATTTAAACCTCTTCCAGGCAGCTAGCTGGTCTCAGTCTTCTTTGCAGTTCCTCTTTCTTGTCTGGGAGAGACTCAGCTTTTATTGTTTACTCTGGCAGGGAGAGGCCTAGGGAATCTGGTCAGTTTCAGGGACTTCCTGAAACTCTTTTGAGTTGTTTGCTTTCCTGACTAGGGAGTTTCTCTGCAGGATGGAATGTTTCAATCTCTGAGAAAACTGTTACGCTATACTGCCCTTTGTATTGTCACTGTGATTCATTAATTGTAAAAACCAATTGATAGTTAATAAAGAAAACTTTTTTTTTTTTTGCTTTTTTTCACCTCCATAGCCTAATTCTTATAAAAACAAAATAAATATGTAGTCTATCTACTGGACTAGAGATATGGCCAATGTAGTCATTAAGAGGGATATTAATTTAACTCTCCTACTTGAAGTGAGGTTGCTTACCACAAACTAAACTGAACTCTATTTAGTTGGCATTATTAAAGTAATTATTGCATGTTTTATACCCATATCAAACATGGACAGATGTTTCCAAAACAAGATTAATTACATTTTTACTTCAAGTTAGAATTTATTTAGGTATTTACTTTTCAGTAGTTTGATAGATAATTACTAAGGTTAATGAATGAAGTAGACACAAAAATCAATATGGGCTACCAAATTGCTTATTGTTCTCTGTCAAATAATGGAAAACCAGGAAGTAAGCAACAAGCAATATGAATAAGAGGAAAGCACCCTTATGGGATTACTGACCAAGTTGACCATTGGCTGCATGTGAGGTTTGTTTCTTTTTTCAGTAGAACATTCTATGGGATGAGGATGAAGTGTAAATGTTCATGTTCTCCTCTCCAAAGCTACTGCATAGTCCTATGTGACTACTAGAAATGGAGCAAGTGTGAATGAGAAGTGGAGTTTATTATAGTATAACTAACTTTCTTTAAAAGTCGTTTGGACGACTAGGGAGATGGTAAAAGCACCCTCCCCTAAGCATGTAGACTTGTGTTTGGATCCCCAGATCCCATGTAAAGAGCTAGGTGTAGTAGTACGTGCCTGTAATCACAGCACTGGGAAGACAGAGACAGGAAGATCCCTATGACTTTCTATACCTAGTGTAGGCATAGTAACAAGCTCTGGATTCATTAAAAAACCCTGTCTTAAAAAATAAGGAGAGTAATCAGGAATAATACTCAATTCAATGCTGACTTCTGGCCTCTCTGGAGATAATCATATACATGCACCCACATGTACACACACTGTACACACACACACACACACACACACACACACAAGAAATAACCCACAAACATACACATAAAACAATTTATAGAGAAGTCACAGTTAGTGGCTATCCTACCAAACAGCACAATTCCAGATGAGCTGGCATGAGCCATGTTAAGTAATATATTTTAACCTGAAGTTAGAGTGGTGTGTCTGAAGATAGCCACAGTGTACTCATATACATAAAATAAATAAATAAATCTTCAAGAGAGAGAGAGATCGCATGAGTTGATTGTGTGAAAAACTGATGTCAGTACATTAAAAAGAAAAAAGAAAAAATGTATGGTGACTCCATAGTTGTAAAAGGTCAGAGAATGTAATGTAGAGTAAAAGGGAACATGATTGGATAAGGATTAAGAAATGGAATAAGAACTACTCACTCATTGGTGCCTGAACTAGACAGGTGGAAGGAGATATAATGTAATCCCAAAAGAATGATGTAAAGGCTTGCTTTGTTGCAGCCATATTGAATTTGACTTGGTGGTGAGACAGAGTGACAAATACATCACAGGGAATTAGATGAACATGCAGTGAGAATTTTGGTTTCTCTTTTTAAAAATGTTATGTTATATCGTTGTAGAAAATATTTAATCTCAATCCCGCAGTTCTACCCCGCCTTTGGTCATTCAGTTGCTGGATAAAAGACACACAACTTTTATATTTATAATAAGTTAAATCAGTACAAGAGCTGGGCAGGTATCTACCCTCTATGCTATTATGTCTATTTCCCTGCCAATAACTAACCCCATGATATGGTTTACCATGTTCTATCTGGGTTGCTCTTAACTTCAACTGGACAGCTCTCATGGCCATGATTTCAAGATTCTTATTCCATGGCTTCTTCTCTCTCTCCTTGTGGTTCTTCTCAGACCCTAAGCCCTGTCTATCTCAGTTCTGCCCAGCTGTAGGCTGTGGGCACCATTCTTCACCAATCAGGGATAAATTGGGAAGGGCAAGGTCAAATAGCATCCATCACTTGGATCTAAGTGCAGAATCTCTTGTCTTTGGGACCAACCAGGCCTTGGGGGCCAGTATTTAGCATTACAATAAATAGCAAAAGACCAACCCACTATGTCACAGGGAATTAGATGAACATGTAGAAAGAATTTTGGTTTCCTTTAAAAAAAAAAAACTTATGTTATGTGAATATGTTTTTGCTTTAATCCCAGGTGTGGGATATGGGGCTGCTTCAGATTGTGGACAGCAGATAACTATGATTTGTCTCATGCTCTGGTGGGGGAGTGATTCTCCCAGCTGAATATATTTAAGTTTGGTATTCCAGTTAATCTAGGGAGGCCAGAGCCCTGAGAGGCTGCAGTGGCTGATGCTCCCAGAGCTGCTCCCCCTGGTTCCTGTTGTTATGTTTGGTGTTTTGCTGATTTTGCTAAATTGCTGGTTTGCAGTTTTCTGGTTTTCTGGATTGCTGGTTGGAAATATTTTGATGGCAAACACTGGACCTGCCCCAAGGGACTCCATGCTGCTAGTCAACAGGAAGTAGTCTAAGAAGATCTATGCCCTCTTTCCCCTCTCACCTCTTTCTCTCCTACCTAGTGTTGGGTTAGAAGGAATTGGGTGGAGAAGAGTGGTAGACCTAAGAACCCAATAGAGTAGCCGAAAATACGGTTACATGAGCACATATCTGATACGGGAAAGTAGAACCTAGGCATACTTTGATCAGCCTTTGATTCATCAGCAGAAATTTTTGTAGCAATTTGGTAACATTTTACAACCACAAAGCATCCACATTTAGCTAAATTGGCTCATACTACTAAGTGGAATCATGGCTCAAAGTATTTATAAGTTTCACTTTATTTTCATTTATTTTTTATTTCTTTTTGAGATGGGGGTCTCATCCTGTAGCTCTGGCTGGTCTGGAATTTACATAAACCACAAACTTACAGAGATCCATCTACCTCTACCTGGCAGGTGCAGGGACTAAAGGTGTGAGCCACTACACCTGGCTTTTCTCCAAGACTTTTGCAACAGTAATATTTCAGATCAACTGGAGATCAGTAATTCTCAAGGGCTAAATAATGTGCCTTCGCAAGAGCACATTCTAGTGAAGGGTGGTGGTCCCTACTAGACAGGTTTAGCTTGGGATACTCTGAATGTCTTTTGACTTGATGAAAAAAGTATTTGTTCTTAGAACTGCTTCTCCTCCCTAACAATGGGTTTATCATTTCAACGAGCATTCTAGAAGCTATATTAAAAACCATTCCAGATTTCTATAGATAATAATCACAGTTCAGCTCAGTGCTCAAAAGTGATAAAATAGAAAATACCATTTCAGTCACATTAATGCAGCATCCTAAATAGTGACTTCCACAGGAAAACCATCATAAGAAAATACAGCACACTAAATACATTTCGGTTGCAGTCACAGATAATAAAATGATCACAGCTCAAAGTACATTTTTGGTGGCAGGGTTAGGGGCTCAGCTTTAATCTCAGCAGCAAGAAGACAGAGGCTGGTAGATCTCTATGAGACCTTAGTCTACACAGTGAGGTACAGTCTATCTAGGATTACACAGTAAGACCCAGAATGATAGTAAGAAAGAAAGGGAGGGAGGGGGGAAGGAAGAAGAGAGAGAAGGGGGGGGCGAAACAACTTTTTGGAAACTTGTTGTAACTCACTTTTGTATATTTGTAATTTTTGTGTACTCATATGTTAATAATGAATATCTAGACATCATGTGGGATTTTATTTTAAAATCATACTGTAAGGGGCAGGAGAGATGACTCAGATGTCAATAACACTTAGTGTACTGAGAAGGAGAAGGAGACAAGGGACTGCACCTCTAACTAAGAAGCTATTTGCAATTGATGGCCTTGGGCACAGGAAAAATCAGTTTTATCCAAGGGCGTGTCGCTGGGTCTATCAGCCTCTGTCCTAGGCAGGCTGAATGCCCATGATTTGTTGTCCAACATAAAATGAACTCAGTGTTATTTGGTTGTTGTGGACTTTTTGTTTTACTTATACAAAATTATTCTTGGGCTTATTTGTTTTGATTTTTGTTTTTGTGAAGCTTTTTGGGTTTTTTGTTTGTTGGGTTTATTTTTCAGGATTTTTGGTTTTTGTTTTGGTTTGTTTTTGGTTCTTTGTTGATGTTTGTTGTTTTGTTTGTTTTTTCTCAATTTTGTTTAGTTTGTTTTGAGAGAGAGAGAGAGAGAGAGAGAGTGAGAGAGAGAGTGCAGTAGGTGCCACTACTCTGAGTGAATATGTAATAGAGAGATAGGGAAGGCCTGAGACCATGTTAATGTTCAGGAGCCGTTCTGACACCAAGGGCCAAACTGATTTGAGTGACCTGTTCTGCCACCTGAGGCCATGGTGACATCTTTGCCCTGACTGCTGGTGAGGGCCACCAACATTTGCAAGTAAAGCTGTTTGGGCAGAAGGGTGCACTGTGGGACACACCATGGCATACTGCAGCTTTCATGGTGAGATGTGGTTTTGTGTTTATTGTATTTTTATTTTTTTGTTTTCTTTTGGGGGGTGGTAGAAAGGGTGAAGGGTGGATATGAAGGGATGGGGAGATGGGTGGGATTGAGGTGCATGTTGTGAAATTCACAAAGAATCGATAAAACGTTTTAAAAAGAGAGAGAAAGGGACATAAAATCGGGTGGGTATGCAGGTAGAGGGTCTCGAGGAGGAATTAGGGATGGGGTAACATGATTAAAATACATTGTATGAAAAAAATAAATATTTAAAAAAAAAATCTGTTTGCTGCTTTTTCAGAGGACCTGAATTCAGCTCCTTGCGCCATGCTAGATGGCTCCTACCTCCTGGAAATCTCCTTTCAGAAGATGTCTGAAGTTCAGGGCACGTGCACACGTGTGGCATATGAAGGGAGTGGGGAGAAACATATATAAAAATAAATCTTCAAAATAATGAGTCTATTATACATTCCAAGTGGCAGCCTGACTATATGTAAAAGTCTGTGTAGGGTCACTGAGTACCCATGAGCCAAGAGTACATGTTTCCCACGGACACAGCAACGGTTAGGATTCCAGCCAACACAGGATGCTGGTGGATAACAAGGGTGCAGCACGGCCACACGGAAGGTTGGGGACTCCTCAGGGACCTGTGAGCTGAGGGGCAGGAGGGACCTAAGATCCCAGAGAAGGGCTGTGAAGTGAAGATAAGGAAAGGTACCTGTGCTGATGCCCTGGGAAGGGATACATCTGAGGCAGTGGGAGAGGATTTTTTCAAAACCATAAAATGTTGAGGGAGGAAGAGGAGGAGGAAGAGAAGAACAGCATATGCCCAGCTCTATTATTAATTGTTAATAATAATAATTAATAATTGTTAATAATAATCTTTGTCTATTATTTCCAGTTTCCCTTTCTGTTTACCCTCTAGGGGTTAGTAAAGAAGCAAAGAGCAAGAGAGGAGTTAAAGATGAAGCAGTCGCTCAGTTCTCTTCCTTTCTTGTTCCTTTGTGTTCTCCCATCACACACACACACACACACAGAGAGAGCGAGAGAGAGAGAGAGAGAGAGAGAGAGAGAGAGAGAGAGAGAGAGATCACCATCACCATTCCAAATCTATCTGGCTATACCATGTGGAGATAAAAAGACTGTACACAAATTTTAAAAACAAAAAACCTTCAAAAAATCCAAAGGCCACCCACTGGCTTGTTTTGTGTAGATAATTGTATCATCGGCTACTGTCTTCCAGAACAATCACCTGCTGCGGTCCCACAGCAGTAATGAAGAGATCACACTGGGAAGTGGAAAGTCTCCCTGTCCTCAGGATGGGAGGCAGATTTGCTTTCTTCCAGAAAGCCTTGGAAACAGGGCGCAGGAGAAAAGCAGCACAGAGCAGCCACGGTGATGTCTGAACCTGCCATCAGCAAGTGTGGAGACAAGGCACCCTTGCAGGGAAGTGGGTTTGCAAACAATGAACATCTTTTGTGTTCCTTGTTGGCAAAGCAATTGATTCTGAGTTAGAGATTGGCTGGGTGCCACCTAAGAATGGTTTCTCTTCTGTTCTGAAGAGTACAGAAGTAGGAAGAGCTGCAAGTGAGGATTTTCTTTCTCCTCTTAGCACTACTGCACCATAGCTGACTTACTATCTTCCTCTCTACTGTAACTCACTATATGCATTTCACAGATCACATCACATGCTATGAAAATCTTATAAACAATCAAAAATGCTTTGCGGGCATTTACTAAATGTAGGACAGTATCTCCTGTCAATTATTCCTTCCCTTGTGTAATTTACATATTCCTTTCTCTCCCATGAAAGAAGCCTAGCACACCAGGATGGATGCACATAAAACGAGCAGAGACGTTGGCGGCACACCCAAGACCTGCACAAGTTCAAGCCAGACCAGGTCCCAGCACTAAGAGAGGGCAATAGGCATGAAGTTCCACCCCTAACCAAGAGGCTCTTTGCAATGGTTGTCCGCTAGGAAAATCAGTTTTCTCCAATGGAGTATCACTGGAACTTATCAACCACATTGGAAGGCATGCCCCATGCCCAGGAGTAGTTTGGCCAACACAGAACTAACTCCATGTTTTCTACGTGGGCTTCTTGTTTCGTTTTGGGTTTTTATTTATTTTTGTATTTTTTGTCCTTTTGTTTGTTTGTTTTGATTCCATTTGTGTTCTTTTGTGGGTTTGTTTTTGTGTCTTTTGAGATGCGGGATTAAACTGGTCGAGGTTGGGGAGGTGAGGAGGATCTGGTAGGAGTTGGTAAGGGAAAGCATGATCAAACTGTATTGTATGATAAAGCTTTTTATATTAAAGTTGTATGTATTAAAAAGTTGTGTGTATTACAAAGAAAGAAGCCAGGTTAACACCAGACAAGGCCATAGCAACCATAAAAGTATTATTGTTTTAAGAAGAAATAAAAAATTTCCAATAGGCTTTATTGAAACTTCAGATGATTCTATTAAACAGATAGAAATCAATACTTTATGGTTTAGCTTCTAGCTGCTCTCTGTTTAAAGAAGTCACTTTTTCCATGTTTCCACAGAAGTGCTGTTTGAATGATTTCATGTAAAACACCATTGGCTTTGACATAATTAACATACCAGGAGAAAGAGGAGCCAAGACTCTGGCAGACATAACACAGAGGAGCTGAAGCTGCAGAAGGACTTTCATCCTTCCACAAGGGCACCATGATGGTGCTGGCAGGCTCGGGGATTGGGGGGGGGCACCTGCTTGTAGGGGTCAAGGGCTTCTCCTTTGGGCGCTGTGAGCCACACCCATCTTGAGAACATTCCTCGACTGCTCCAGACTTAGAAGAAGGCCCGTGAAGTTACATGTTCCTTTAGGACCAGCACGGTAGCCCTTGCCTGTCCCTCTTCAGGGTTGGTTCATATGTACACAGCTGAACACACTTGTGATGTGTTCACAGGCATAGGCACAAAACGTTGTGTTTTGCTCTACGTCGTTTCGTGCTTCCTTCCATTAAAAGTCAAGTTGTGTTTAATGATGCATTTCGCTCATGAAGGTAACAGATGTTGTTTTATTTATTTATTTTTGTTGTTGTTATTGATGTGATCAAATTCTTGACATAAAAACTTAAGTAGGAAGGAGTTTGTTGTGGTTTGCAGTTCCAGGGGTCCACGCCTCTTGCCATAAGTGGAGGCAACTGGTCACACTGTGGCCCAGGTTGGAAAGGGGAGAGAGAGATGGAGGGAGGGAGGGAAGGAGGGGGAGGGACAGAGGGAGGGAAGGAGGGAAGGAGGTAGGTGCTAGTGCTCAGCTGGCTTTCTGCTTTTAATTCATTCCTGGAACTCAGCTCATGAGGAATGACCGAAGAAGCCCTTTGAAGCCTCCAAGCCCTACCTCAGTAACACACTTCCTCCAACAAGGCCACACCTCCAGCCTCCGCTGCTGCTACCATGTCTTCCTTGCTGAAACTATAAGCCTAGCATTAAATGTCATTCCATATCATCTCAGTTAACCCTATGTAGAAACGCACTCACAAGCACAGAGGTCTACCTCCCAGTGGAGTCTGCTTCCTATCAAGTTGGCAGTGTTAACCAGTATAGTTTTCCTTCGTTAGAAGAATTCTGAATTAGTCAGTGTTCTCAAAAACAAATAAAATAAATGAATAACAGATCCAATAGAATATGTACATATGGTCTCTTAGTTACTTTTCTATTCCTGTGATAAAAATACCAATAACCCACACATGAAATGTTTGAGAGTCACAGTTTCAGAGGGTTAGACTCCATGACCTCAGGAAAGCTGAGTGCTCATGCCTTGATCCACAAGCAAGCAGCAGAGAGCATACTGTGAATGATATAGCCTTTTGAAACTTCAAAGGCCACCCTCAGCAACACATCTCCAATAAGGCCACACCTCCTAACTGTTCCCAAACAGTTCCACCAGTTGGGGACCAAACATTCCAACATATGAGCCCGTGGGGTCCATGCTCATTCAAATCACCATATATATGGTCATAAGAATGAAGTTGTTAGATTATGCATCCAGAGGACTGATAATTCTACAACGGCCATTTGCAGGCTGGAGAACTGAAGAAATAGTACATGCTCAGTTCAAGAAGCTGAAGGCTCAGGACATGAGGGACCACTGATGCAGCCTCCCTGAGTATCACTGGTGCAAGTTTGCATCACTCAAAGGCTGATGAAGCAAGAATCTGATGTGCATTGCATGTGGCAGAAAAAAAAAAAAAATTGCATTTGCCCAGGGGAGCTTGGGGGCTGCTTCCTTCTTTAGTTTTCTGTTTCATCCAAATGCAGTCTCTTCAATGCCACTGTCCACGTTCAGGATGAGCTTTCTTGCCTCAATTTACTGACCCACAGCTATCTCTGGAAATGCTCCCTCAGACATAGCTGAGTCAGCGATTGACTAACACTCTAGATATCAGTGGTTCAGCAAGCTGAAAACCAAGATTCACCATCACACCATGGATAGACATAAAAAACAAGCTCACTGTGACTCTGATGGTGATGAAGATAGCTCTACACACACTATAGGAACACATCTTGCTTTATTGTTCAAGCTAGCCTTGTATTTGGTACCCCCCCCCATCTGAACTGTCAAAGTAACTGGGCTTCCAGGCATGTGACAGATGGCCACAGAATAACTACATTTTGTCTATAGCCTTTTTGCTTGGAAGTTGTGCAGATCCACCTATCCACGCAGCCTACCAACCATCCATTCAGCTTTTGTAGGCAATAGAGAGCAGTGAGGTAAACGAACTTCCCTGGGCTTGTGGGACTTATATGTGGGTGGGAGAAGCAGAAATAAGCAATAAAATAGTGGTCAGAGGTACTGTGGAGGAGAAAAAAAGAAATGAAAGACCATGAGGTCATCAGAGGAACCTGAAGCAGTGGTGAAAGTAGAGCCATTGAGCCATGAGGGGAAAGGATGAAGAACTGGGAGGACTGAGCATCTGCCAGAAAAGCAAATGCAAAGGACCTGAAGCCAGAGGGTGGCCAGGAAATCTCCGAAATAGCAAGAGAGACAGAGAGATGACAGTGAGTGTGTCGCATGTAATCCAAAGGACAAGGAAAATAAAAATCCCCGTTCTTTTCTCACAGAGAGCTCAAAGCCCCTGGAGAATGCTAAAGGTAGCTATACATAGTCTGTTCTGGAATTGTGTGCCACACAACGGTGTATAAAGTGCTGAGCGAGCTTTCCAAGGAAGAAAGGAACAAACATCTATTCGACAAGATAGTATGTCGATGATGATTCAAATAAAGATTCCACTCAAGCTTGGCTAACCAATGGGATTTATAAGGTTACTTAGCAGGCAAGAGGGAACCCAAGGCAGCGGCTTCATTAAAACCCCATGACAACATTGGCACCAATCGTCGAAAGCTACGTCGCAGTTTGCTGATTGCTCCAGCAAAGTCTTATTTCCTCCAGCAATGGCTCTGTACTCACTGGACCTTAGGGAGAGCCTCTTGCATCTTGTAACTTAATGAGCTGCCTGTGAAGGATTGCTCCTCCCTCCAGGTGTGAATGAAGCGCTACATGAGGCCATCTAGGATTAAATAGAAAGTTGTTGCAATATCCTTTCTGAGACAGAATCTGGTGGTTTGGTTGACCTGGTGAAGGTGGCGGTAAAAAGCTCGATTGTCTCTAGAAGGCTGAGAACAGAACCTTCTGATGCAGGATGTGAAAGCAGAGAGTTAAAAAGGCAACTTCACTGTAGTAAGTAATAAGTACTTATCTCAAGAGTACAGAAGCGCGGCAGCATTTCCCTTTCCGTTTCCACTTCTGTTTCCATTTCCACTTCCGTTTCCGTCTCCACCTCCTCCAGTGTGTAAGGAGACATGTAGTTCTGAGGGAAGGTATACTGTTGTCTCCGGTAAAGCCTGAGTAGTGGAGTGGTGAGATGGCTCTGTCATCTATATCTGACTATTAGTCTGAGAGTTATGATATCATATCCAGAGGACACAATGACCTCTCCCACAATGTGAGAGGGATGAAGGTGGCATCTGCTTAAGGTAGAGCTAAGGAAATTTTGCAGGAGTGATGGACCATGTAAAATCTGTAGGGGCTTATTCAATCACAATCCATTCTAAAATCATGAAGACATATTGAGACTTCTGATTTTTAAAGCTGAGCAAACATTTTTGAGAAAAAGAATTCTACTTTGTAGAGCTCATATAGCAGTGGTTTTAAATAGCAAAACTTCTGGAAGTATCTTTGGATATAGTAATAATGAAATATTAACATATATTTTGAGAAATGGTAGAAAGCATTATACACCAATCTTGGAAGGTATTATAATTTAAAGCTGGGGACTGGTGTATGGCTCTATCCATAAAGTGTGGGGACCTGGGTTTGGATACCCAGAACCCATATAAAAGCTGGGTTTGGTAGCACACCTGTAACCCTAACATGGGGAAAGGGGAATAAAGACAAGTAGGCTCCCAGAGCTTGATAGCCAGCCAGTGTAGACATCAGTGAGCTCTGGATTCACTGAGAAAATGTGTCTCAGAAAACACAGGAGAACTATGGAGGAAGCCTCATCTAATGGCCACGTCTGGCCTCCACCTGCATGGGCAAACACATAAACATGCACCTGTACTTACTTCACACACAAAATACTAGCAATGGCCATGCTTTATAAAGAAAAGACTAGAACCAGGGGTATAGCTCAGGGGCTGAGAACTTGCCTACCACACCCCAGGCTGTAGATCAGATACTCAGCACCGCAGATTACAGCAATAAGAAGACAATGTATTTCATATGTCACCTTATTATACCATCCACTTTATGTGATTTGGCAACAATATATGCATATTTGTATATGTACAACCAAAACATTTTTAGGGGGAAAAGATCTAATTGTGTGGGAAACACTTTGGGGACAAAGTCAATGGAGAGCTTCTGGGGACTCCTTACTCTGTAATTGTCATGTGCATCAACTGATAACATATGGCCAGCGTCCCGTTTTCATTTTAAAAAATCACTAAGTGATTACTCGCTTCCCTGCAGCTAGGGTAGGCTCTGACATGACAATATTCATGTTTGTCCCCAGCATACTCCCCCTGAGGACCTAAAGACCCTAGTACCAAGCTGAATGTCCCCTCTGGGCTCACACACTCAGGGACGGTGCCCTGCAGAGCAGTGCTGGCCTCCTCCGCCACAGCCACAGGAATATCGGTGGCACAGTAAAATGGAAGGAAGAGCTTGAGAAGATTGTCTGGTTCCCTTTGTTCTGTTTTCCTGAAATTATTTCTTCTGAGAGAGATACTCTGGGGTTCCTCTACTTAGCATATGAAGGGGGGCAGCCTCGGCAAAGTCTACAGCCTGCTGAAAACTCCTGCTTGTGACACTATGATCATTTCTCGTCATTTATTTTTGCTGAAGCTATGCACCTTTGATTAAACCTGGCACAACTCTTCAGGAGCCACAGATACACATCAAAGAAGTTAGCTCTCCTAGATCAAAATAGATGGAGGGTTTGGACATGGCCCAGCGCTGTGTGAGCGCAAAGAACAAGCCACAGCGGGAGGCAATTGCTTTTGGACAGGAATCAGAAAATAACCAAATGGATTCCCTCTATTCCCTCCTTCATTAGCAGCATGGCAAATGCCTTCATCCTGTCAGCAGAGAAATCTTTATTGGATTTTTATCCACAGACGAGTTTGTAGGCTCAGACTTAAGGTGGAATTTTTGAAGACCTCTCCTAAACTATTACGCATTTTAAACTATATATATAAAATAATTCAGGTTTGACAAGAATAATAAATAACCCAATTTCCCCTTTTATGCAAACCTCCTACAATAGCCCAACTGGACTGGAGAGTGTACAGTTTACTTTGTCTCCAATCAGCAATCTGGACGTGATTAAAACAAACATGTAGATATGTCCCGAATGGGATTGAGGGGAAAACTTATAAATATGACTCTTAGCTGTTCCTGGAAGACTCTGAAAGAATAGGGGACTTTCATTTTCACATAACGTGTATTAGGAGATGAACACCTGACTTATAATAGCCAATGAATATTTAGAAAGAATAAATTCCTTTAAATTACTATCTTAAAGTCATACTAACACAAGTAAATTTATGGCATAGAACGTACATCATCTATCTAAAAATAAATCCATTGAAACTAGTAGAAGAACAAAATGATTCTCAGAGCAGTATAACTCATAACCAGTCGTTCCACCTTCACTTTTAACAATGAGCTTTCTAAGTGTCGGGGGATCGATGACCTCATTTGTTCCTTACAATAGTCCTGTGATTTGCTGTGTGATCAATCCCTTTCTATTGATGAAGTCATTGAGGCTGTGAGAAGAAATTGATGTGCCCATGATCAATCAAATACTTGAACCAGGCGTTGCAAGTTTTTGTATATAAAAAGGCAGATAATAATGTTTTAGGCTCTGTGGAGCCCAATGGCATTGGTGTAGTTAGGTTAGAATCGTGACTATCCACTTTATTACCGTAGCACAGAAACAACCCTAACTCTTGCAGACATAACAAACATGGCTGAATTCCAAGAAGACTTCATTTATGGACGTCAAAATTAGAATCTTGGTTGATTTCATATCATAAACTACTACCACCTAAATATTTTTAAGGTGTGTGTGTGTGTGTGTGTGTGTGTGTGTGTGTGTGTTGGTGCATGCATGTTTGCACATACATGCGTTGGTGAAAGCCAGAAAAGGCCAGCAGATTCCCAGGAGCTGTTTTTACGCATGTTTGTGAGCAGCCCAACATAAATGCTGGGACCCAGTCATTTGCAAGGTGCCCCTCCTCATAGACAGTGCTACATCCGCTTCTTCTATTTAAAAATGTGTAATTATTCAAGCCTGGTAGCACAGGCCTATGACCCTACCTACTCAAGAGACTAAGGCAGGAGGATCTTATATTTGAAGACTGCTGAAGCTACAGTGTGAAGTAAAGTCCATCCTGAGAAAGACTCTGTCTTAGAAACCTAAAAGATAGAAAGTGTGTGTGTGGATGAGTGGGTGGGTCTGGTAAGAGTGCTAGCCTAACACCTTGTGGTGCTAGGTTCAGTCTCTAGAAATACACATGCACATGCACACGTGCATGCATGTGCGTGCACACACACACACACACACACACACACACACACAGGAAAGTTTTATTCTTAACTAAAGGTGCTGGGATAGATTTGACCCGAAGGTAGATGATTGTTCAAGTCCTACTATATGAAGTGAGGTCTGGATTCAAATTTAGATAGTCTATCACAACCTCAAAAACATACTGATTTGTTTCAGAACTGAGGAGAGGCCCTACTTGAAGTGTTCATGCTGTTCCTAGTTTTGAAATTAAGCATAAGACACAAGCATCCAAAGGGAAGGACTGAGTAGTCACTGGCAACAGAGTAATTACCAAGGAAGAGAGAGCCAGTAGCAAGCCCAAGGAACGCTTATTGCCAGCTAGAGGGTTTGCCTAAAAGTAAATTTAATACTCATTAAGAAAGGAACATTGCTTTAATGCCACTTCAGAGGCTGGCAACTGGAAGCAGGCTCTAAGCAATTCAGGAAGCTGCCTCACTGTTGCAAAGCTGACAGGCATTTATACACAAATCCTTCAGAAGGCAGCAAGACTAGAGGGTGCCTCATTATGGAAAAGCTGGGTACCCCCAGCCCCTGAAAAGGCCCAGGTCTGGAATTTAGCCCCTTGAAGACCAATGTATTTGGTCAAGAGGACCAGAGGGGAGGTGACAGAGAGACAGAGGGAGAGAGAGAAAGAGGAGAGAGGGGGGAGGAGGAAGGGAAGGAGAGGGAGAGGTGTTAAAATCCCTCAGCAAGAAGCATTGGACTTTATAGTGTAGGCTCCACTGAAGAAGTTTCTAGAATGTTGCCTGGTTTTGAAGGTGGTGATTAAAAACACACTCCCATCAAGGTATGCTTCATCATTTTTATGTTTCCCTCCTCCCACACGGTGATTTGTTACCTCCTTTCTGAGGCTGAAATCTGTCTCTGTAAGCCTGTCTTCCCTGAGTGATTTTGCAGAGATGGCACTGTTCAGAAAGCTTAGCAACTGCCGTTGTGCTGTGGAATAAAGCTGTCAGCGTGGGACTGAAAAAAAATACATATTGAAGAAAATAAGAGAATGCATTTGGAAAAGCCTTGTCATCTTGCCTTCCATGGGAAACAAAGGCAGCGGCAGGGAAAGTTCAGAAGGAAAAAGAGCTTTGTAGCAGTGAGGTAATGCAGCCTCAGCCCCAACCAAGGGTCATGGACTCTACAGCATCCACGCATCTCATAGGGAAAGCAAACCAAATGATGAGGAACTCCAGAGAAATGTCCGTGGATATGAAGCACGGAGAAGGAAGGGAAGGCATGGTTGATACATGCAGCTGTAGTGGACATGTCTTAATATTTCAGATCCTCAGGGTGTGGCTATGGAGTTTCATTTATCTTGTATGCCCCTCATTTCTCTTTTTGTTCTTACTTATTCTGTATGGTAAAATAAAGATGGAAAACAGAAGTGAGTGGCAAATGGCCAACCTCCCTTACATTTAGTTTTATACTTACTAAGAGCTATAAAGAGCTTCATTGGCTGTGGGGGTTTACAGATGCATGCACAAAGACACATAGCCTTTCCCCAGAATAACGTTAATATATCTTGTCTCTTAATGAATATTCTACTCTGTGTGATTCTCTGAAAGGAAAATGCATATTCCTACACTACTGTGAGCAGATAGAGGAGGAAGAAAAGGAAGGTGGTGTGTGGAAGTGAAATGAGTTCACCTCTAGATGGGCAGGTAGATAATAGATGACTAGATCAACAGACGGTGGATAGAAGAGAGGTGAATGCATGAATACAGGTAGACAAATGCTAGAAAGATAGGTAGATAGATGGTCAATAGGTAGATGACAGATGATAAACAATAGACAGATGATAGTATAGATAGACAGATAGATAGTAGATAGATGATAGACAGATAGATGATAGATGATTGATAGGTATATAGATAGGTGATAGATAGATGATAAACAGATAGATGATAGACTTTAGATAGACAATAGATGATAGACAGACAGATAGATGATAGATAGACAGACAGACAGACAGACAGATAGATAGATGGCTGATAGGTATGCATATAGCTGAGATAGACTTATAATTAGACATATACAGATCCTATACATTTTTCAGGGTGTGTGTGTGTGTGTGTGTGTGTGTGTGTGCATGTGTAGCTTCACCACAGCACATGTACGTATGATGATTGAGGGCAGCTTCAGGTATCAATCCTCATCCCCCACTATGTCTAAAACAGGCCATGTGGACTACTCAGAGCTCTGAGAAATTCTGCTGTCTCTGCCTCCCTTTCTACCTGAGCAGAACTGAGATTACAGATATGTAGGACCCTGTTCAGCTTCATGGAGTATGTGTGTGTGTGTGTGTGTGTGTGTGTGTGTGTGTGTGTGTGTTCAACCTACTACACTTGTGTATGCATGCAGGCATAGTAGGAAATCCATCTTGACTGTGATTAGTCTGGAGCCTTCCACCTTTGCAAAACCAAGGCTTCTCATTGGCTTGGACCTCACCAGGTGGTGAGATCTTCTTGTCTCCCAGTCCCCAGTGCTGAGAGTGCAGGGTTTGACAATAGAACTCAAGATCTCATGCTTGCCCAGAAAATACTTCATCTACCCATCCATCCCCTTGACCCCAAAGCTGGTGTCTGTAGAAAACAGCCTGTCCTGTCTGCATTCACATCATGGTCAGCACTAGTCAGAGTTGGAAGCACCAAGACTGCAGATCTGTATTACACTTATTTGGTTACATCATTGCCTACATAAATACAGTCATGGTCTTCCAATTTAGGCAGTAGTTATTTAATAAAAGAGAAAGCAAATTAAAAATGAGTTGTATTGATAAATGTGATTAACCCAATTTAAATTTCAAAGCATTCATATTTTAATAGGCTTGGTCTTTTGTTCTTCGTCAAATGCATAATTGCTTTTCCTCATCCTTTTCATTCGCTGTCAGGAAAATCAGAATAATCTTTGCAGAAAAATATGTACTGGGAAAAACTGACTGGAGCAAGAAGCCCTGTGGCTGCATCACATGTGGCTAAGTGCAAAGAAACGGTTAGGATCTCACTGGCTGTGGCCAGAAGGGAATGTGTTGTCCTCCTCACATACAATGGGCAATGCGATGAGGTATCTAGTTTATCTTTAACTAACACCTTATGTCAAAGCTGTAAGAGAACAAAAAAAAGAAGGATTTTTAGCAACGGATTCTCAGCACTCAAGCTGTCTGCCACACAACTCTCTTCCCACTCCCCACCCCCAGCATCTTAAATACAAGGTACGCTCTCCATCCAGAAAGCGGGCAAAATTCAGTTACTTCATAGATGGTTTTTGACAATGTATTCAAATGGATCACTCTTGCTAGATCCAAAGGTTCTCAATAAAATCCCATTGAAAATCCAAAGAAGATAGCTTCAAAATACACAGTTCGCCAAAAGTAAAATTTGCAATCCCGGTGAATAATAAACTCCCTAGCAATCCAGTTTGTTGGCAGCTCAAATTCAGAGACCAATAAAGAAATGCTATTTACCCCCAAAGTTGTCTGTGATTCCAACAATTCTATGTATGCATGTCTGTGAGTGTGAGCTCTGCACAGCTTTCCCTTGGAGCAGGAGCTGCGCCTTCTGAGCTTAGAAGCACTCAGTCTTTCTGAGATCTGAAAGCATGTTTCGAATGGCGATTTGCCAAGCACACATGCCTCCGGTTCTCCAGTGAGGGATCATCACTCTGACCTTGTTGGCCTCTCATTCTGTCACCGGACCTTCCCAGAGGGCTGACAGGCTAGGAGAGAGTCAGTTCTTACCCACAGTCATTTGGAGAATTCTGTGGCCAGGCTCATTGAGAAACGTGAAAACATTCATGGATTCTAAAAAGCTGAGGAATGGCTGATGGGAAGGAGTCGGGATTCTTGGAGGGGTTTCTGCCAGAAGCAGAGGTGTCTAAACACTATGCCATTCAGTCTCAAGATTCCTATTTGTGGACACATCCTGAAATTTTTGATTGGTCAAGACGAACACAGTCTGTGAATCTTTATTATGTAGCTGCTTTTTCCCTCCCTTTTCCTTTAACCTAACACTTCTGCCAGGGAAATCAATCACATTAAGTATTTACTACCACACTCTTCGATCTTGGCTGCCCATGGCAACCACCTGGAGAGTACTTTGAAATGCTGGCACTCCAGTCACAACCTCAGGGGCTTTATTCTTCCCTGTGTCTGCAAAGGACCTGGACATCGGATTTACAGAGCTCTTCAGGGGATTCTAGTATGTGGTCAGGATTGAAAATAATCGCTGCAGAGAGAAAAAAAATAAATTCCCAGACTACAATTGAGAGGTGTTTTTAAAACCAGTCAGTAAATTCACATGAACTAATGTTCTGTTTCTGGAGAAGGAAGATGCCTCTGCTGTAAGGGTAAAGTAAATGGTAGTCTCGTTACCTTGATTCTTTGGCTCTGCACACTGCCTCACAGTCGCAGTGTTATTAATTTTCTGTTTCATAACCCTGACAAACATAATTGTTAATTACATACCATACACTCCACCCTCCCAGAAAATGGCTTCTCCTAGAAAGCTCATCTGATACAGAGCTATAGTGCAATGCCCAGCTATATTGAATTTCAATTTAATTATCTTTATTACAGCATTCCCTCCTTGAAGAAAATGATTAACTCTGAGATGGACTTACAATAGGAGAGAAAGTGATTGGAGGGACCCTCACCCTAAAGCCCTCGGCCATCATCCAGGAGGAAGCTGAAAGCTCAACAGCAACAATAAAGGGTTGAAAAATGAGGATCTCTTCCATTTCCTCAGCTCCTCCGGCCATGATTCCAACCACAGCCGAGCTCTCTCCACAGCCCTGATCCCCCCATAGCCCTGATCCCTCCACAGCCCTGATACCCCCATAGCCCTGATCCTCCACAGCCCTGATCCCTCCACAGCCCTGATACCCCCATAGACCTGATCCCTCCACAGGCCTGATCCTCCCACAGCCCTGATCCTCCACAGCCCTGATCCC
>JADRCH010000119.1:1852138-1862940 GCA_019843965.1 Rhynchomys soricoides | reverse complement strand
ACAGGCCTGATCCTCCCACAGCCCTGATCCTCCACAGCCCTGATCCCCCCATAGCCCTGATCCTCCACAATCCTGATCCTCCACAGCCCTGATCCCCCCCATAGCCCTGATCCCTCCACAGCCCTGATCCCCCCATAGCCCTGATCCTCCACAGCCCTGATCCTCCACAGCCACTACTGTCACACAGAGTGAAAGGCAGGAGAAGTTACACATGGATGCCTCTCTCACCTGTGTGTATGGGAGTGTGCACACACACATTTTCATCAAAAACAAAAATGATTCTCAATTATCATGGAAGAGGATGGGAAGTTCATGAGCAGAACAAATAGACTCATTCATTAAAAATTAATCCCTTTTATTAAGAGAGAGAGAGAGAGAGAGAGAGAGAGAGAGAGAGAGAGAGAGAGAGTTTAGGGTATTTTATTTTTAAACATTACCAAGGTGACTTTCAGGAAGATTTTCTTTAGTCTTGGTCAGAAAATTAAAAGATCTAGGAGCTTCTAAGCTTCTCAAAAGCAATTGTCACCCTCAATTAACATGAAGGGGCTTGAGTCCCATGAGCTGGAAAAGACACTGCAGGGCTTTCAGGTTCCTTCTGTGTTACAGAAATAAGACAGCAAAGTAGGGTTTTACCATCACTAAACAAGCATTCGCCTGGCAGGTGTGTACAGAAAGGGCTTGGGGGACAACTACTATCAGGAACAAACTAGCCCTGCGCCAAACCCAAGCCTCCACACACATGCTCTTTGTTCTTCTTGAATGTGATGGGTAATTCAGGATCAGAGACTTCGGCTGGTCCTTAACCAAACAATAGGGATCAACATAAATTCAGACAATACCAGGGTCACTAAAAATGCAAATATGTGTCACTTCTGGGCTTTTTAATGAAAGTTTATTATTTTTATTATATTTTTATTCATTCTTTGATAATTTCATATATACGCATATACGCATACATGTAATGTATTGTGATTACATAAGTGCCTTGCTACCGCTCCAGATCCCCAGGGGAATCCCTTGACATGCACGTCTAACCTCATGTCCCATTTCCATAATCCTCCCAATCCAGTCAGTGTTGTCCTGTGTGCATGGGTGTCAGGCCATCCACTGGAGCATGTGTAGTCCACCAAGGACGAGTTCCCTAAAAGAAAGTGACTCTCTCAACCTCAGCAACCTTCACACGGGGCTTTCCAAGCCCTCCCGTGTCTATACAGGAATTCTGACTGCCTTGATTTTGTGCAGGCCTTATGTAGAAATCACGGCCACGGTAAGCTCATGAGTATATTGGCTCCCTCTTCAGAAGACATTATTTCATGGACATCTCCCTTGACCTCTGGCTCTTGTTCCACCCCATTTTCCAAGCTTTCCCCTAAGTCATTAAATGATAGAGATGCCCTATTTAGGGCTGGACATGCCATAGGTCCCCATTCTCTGCAATGTGCCACTTTTTGAATGAGGTGCACTCTTACTTATGAGAAATGCATTGTGGGGTGATTTTATGCTATGCAAACACTAGGACATTCACACCTAGTGGCCTTCATTTTGGAGGCTCTGGAGAGGTGAGACAGACTCTTCTATAATCCAAGCTGACCCCAAACATGCTACATAAACACCTGAACTGGCTGCCTCTACCTCTCAAATAGCAGGTTACAGGTATGGGCCCCCATGTCTGGCCCACGTAGTCCTAATGTGGTCAAGGAATGTGGTAAACAGGACGGGTATGAGACTGTTCCTGGCATAACAGAAGCAAACAACAGACTTTCTTTGTATAGCAGAAGACACTAAGCTTGATGATTATGCATTACAATATGTACATCAACCAGTGGTATAGACGCTTCCTGCCATCACCAAGTATTCAGACAGTGCCGTGCATGATTGCACATGTGACGCTTTTACAGGTTAGGCAGAGCCACAGGTTTGTTGACACCAGCATCACCACGGCCACCTGAATAATGCATTGTATTACAATGTTACCATGGCTACAAGTCTCTAGGTCATAGGAATATCTCAGCTCCATTATAATCTTAAGAAAGCACTGTTGCATATGCAGTGGTCCATGGAGCAAAATATTGCAGTGTACCGGCTGAGTGTGTTCCATGGATCAGGGACCTAAGTACATAGTGAGGACTTCTGCATGAGCCCGATTGAACTCGCCAGAGAATACCGATGCATTTGTATTAATGGGGGTGAAAGCTGGGGAGGGTTAGGTATTCTAAGTAACGCATGTCCTTGTTGCCCTTCATGTCTCATCCATTTACTCCCCAGCCTCCACTTCAGGAAGATGGAATTTCAATTGTGCGCATATAACTCGATGCATTTGTCACTAAAATCTCTGCAGCAGTTTGGGAGACAGGTTCCCTGATCTCTTTGGAAAGGTAGGGTGACACTTTGCAGCATCACGGAAGGTCTACCTTCCAAGACTGTTACTGTGTTTGATGGAACTAGGGTAGGGGAAAGTGTCAGACAGTAGCTAATTGTTCCATACTAAGGCAGAAATTTGGTGAGGCTCTGAATGGCATTGAATTCTTAGGATTAGATTGGTGCAAACTGACTGGGCATGCTTGGTATATGCCTGTAATCCTAGCGCTCAGGAGGCTGAGGCAGGATAATTGCCACAAGTTTTAAGCCATTCAGGGCTATATAATCAGACCTTGTCTCCAAAGACCAAGAAAGTATTAGCACTAATACTAATACTGATGCTACTAATAACAATTGGGTATTGAGAATGTAGCTTGGTTGGCACATTTCTTGCCTAGCATATACGAGGCCACTAGGCTTGATTCTTAGCATTGCAAAAACTAGGCCTGTTATCACATACTTGCAATACCAGAACTCAGAAGAATCAGAATTTCAAGGTTATCCTCAGCTGTATAGTAAAGATGTAAGCCAACTTGCACAATTCAAAACCATATCATCATCATCATCATCATCATCATCATCATCATCATCATCATCACTGACATCATCACCATCATCATCACTGAAATTAATAGCACCAATAAGTGCAAGCTGAGTGATGATAAATAATTAGAATCAGAAGAATATTGCCCTTGAGTTGCAAAGTGGAGAACTTCATAAACAAAATAAGCACTCTTTATATTATGCATTCTTCTTAAGAACTTTGCGTAACACATTCGTATTTGCTCGCTAGAGGAGCTATGCATCAACAACTAGCATGGTCTCTGTTTCTTGTCTTAGCTTTCCCTCTCTGGTGCAACAGTTATAGATGGTTTTATCAGCTGCATTAGTCCAGGTTCAACCAACCAACCAACCAAACAAACAAAAACAGAATCAATGCCAGGAATTTCAAGTGGAGAAAACAATACAGGTTTCTGGCTCCTTATTCATGGAAGGGTCAAATAATAAAGGATGAGAGTTTTGTCTGTAACTGTAGGTTGACATTTCAGAACCCACATGGATGCTCACGCAAGTTTGCATGTTCTCTCATACACATCACACCTACATACATGTGAACACATGCATGTGTATGGAAGAATAACATTGAAAATTCTAGAGCCTTTGAGCTCTGTCATTAGACCTGATTCATAGTGACCTGTGGCTCTTGGAGCTACCACTGCCATTATACTGCTGGACCATGGAAGGACATATCTGCCACCACGGCTAGAAGTATGGTCTACAGTCAAAGGAAATGACAATGTCATCTTCCGTCTTCCTGTGAAGAGAGAAGACTATAATGTGGCCTGGGAGATTGATAAGTGACTCATGGCAAAGATAAAAATGTGCAGACTTCCAACCTGAATACAAGCAAACTTAAATATCTTGGGAAGGAGACAATAGCCACAATTAATTAAACAGCATGACAGGCTGCTCAGCAGAAATGGAAGAGAGAAGCTGGCAGCCTGGCAGTCTTTTTGGTAGATTAAATTCCATTCCCTACATGGTTGTGGGGCTGGAGACAATGGATAAAGCCAGAGTTCAAATCCCCAGGACTCATAAAAGCTGGCCAAGTCAATTTATAATCCCAGTAGCCAGATGGCAGAGAGAGGAGATCTATGTAGCAAAGTAGGTACACTAGTTGAATGAGTGATCTCTGGGTTCAAGTGTGAGCCCCTGTCTTAGTACACAAAACAGAGATTGAGTAAAATTCCCAGTGTTAAACTCTGACCTTCACATGCACACACACACACACACACACACACTACACATGCATAGACACACATACACACACAGCACATGCATAGACACACACACACACACACACCAGAAATAACACTGAAAGTCACACACACACACACACACACACACACACACACACACCAGAAATAACACAATGAAAGTCTTGCCAAGGCAGGAAAACCATCAACTTCCTATTGTTAATTCGGGATTCATATATTTATCATAAAATGCTGGCTTCTGTTTGCTAACACTTTTATTAGAAAACATTTATAAAAACAAGCATTACATTCAATAATGTGCAATCAATACACAGGCACCCTATTCGGCTAAGAAAGACAATGCAGCAAAGGAAATCTAGTTGTTGACTCTGGGCCAAGCACAGCATCTGAGGATGAGATCTGATGAAAATGGCTTATGAAAATTCACTATCATTAGAAGATGGCTTTTTTTATGTCGGCTTGATAACTTCCAGGAAATGAGGAAAAGCTCACAGTGATAAAAATCATGTAAGTAGAGAGCCTTATAAAAATAACTTATGGCACAGCATACCAACTGCAAACTGTGACAGCATTAGCCCACCAGGAAGAAGTAATGAATTCTAATAAATCCGGGAGCAAGCAAGAAAGTATTCGCTATCTCCGCATCAGTGTTGAGAATCTATTATCCTCACTCCGTAGTATTTTGAATAGAATGAAAAACACCGAGTAACAAAAGGAACATGCAAACTATTCAGGGAGATTGCTGTGACTTTTGTTGGTACACATGCCATGTCTTTCCCTTTCACTGGAGACTGCGATCGTCTTTGGAGAAAGTCAGCATCTCTGTAAGAAAAACAAACTTTTCTGAGCAAGTTAGTAACCAAATAGAACCTGAATGACAAACAGGAAGTCTTCCCTGGAGCCACAACAGGCACTCCATGTTCTAGGAGGGAAAAATAAAGGCAAAGTTATCACAATGTCCTGGTTTCATACTGACAAGATGTGCGTGTGAATGTGCTGTGCATTATACACACCAGTACACAAGTGCTTGATCCAGTGCATGTTTGGGAATCAGAAAAGAGTTTCACGAGTCAAGTGTCCTTCTCTATCACTATCCACCCTCTGTTTGGAGGCAGGGCCTCTCCTTTAACCTGGAGCTCACACTTTTCAGCAGGTCCCAGCAGCCTCGCAGTCAGTACCTCCCAACAATTCTGGAGTTCAGTCTAAGGCTAGACCAGCCCAGCTTACTCTGTGAGTGCTGAACTTGGGTCCTTATGTCTGTGAAGTAAGAGCTCTTAATACTCAGCCATCTTTCTTGCCCACATCCACCTTAGGTTTTGAGACAGAATCTGTCACTGGGCATGGAGCTCACTGATTCTGCTAGACCAGGTAGCTAGAGGGTCCCAGAGATACTCTTGGATACTGACATATGTTGCCATTTGTAGACGTTTTCAAAGAAAAGCCATCTAAAGCATTTGAGTTTCTTAGCTTTCTCTGTTTCTTTCTTTTTTTCCTTTTTCTTTCTTTCTTTTTTGTTTTTTTTTTGTTTGTTTGTTTTTGTTTTTGTTTTTGTTTTTCCCCGAGACAGGGTTTCTCTGTGTAGCCCTGGCTGTTCTGGAACTCACTCTGTAGACCAGGCTGGCCTCAGAAATCCGCCTGCCTCTGCCTTTTGAGTACTGAGATTAAAGGCTTGTGCCACCACTGCCCGGCTTGCTTTCTCTGTTTCCAATAACAGTTTCTTGTTCTCTATGAAGGAGTTACCCACTCCCGAAGACCCTAGAGAAGGTTTTCTATGGTGGTGTGGAATGAATTATGAACACAGTCTTGGGGACACACCCTTGTCCCTGGTATCAAAGGCATGAGGCTGATGAGCCGTACCTGCATGAACAATCTGTGTGCTATACGACAAGATGGCCTCTGGCCAAAGAACATTCTAATGCATGGACGTTGTCCCCAACCTGTCCTCCTTTCTAGCAGTTAGGCATGTGCTTATTCTTCCTAGAACTTGCTCCGTGTGGAATGCAGGGTGCAAATTATAAATTCAACAAATAAGAGATACATGTGTAAAAACAGGGTCGCCTAGTGCTTGGCTCTGAAACTGAAATGTGTCTTACTGTCAGAGAGAGCTCTTCACTTCACTTGGTGATGTTTCTTTTCCTGTCTTTGTACAGAAAGTAATGGCATCTTTTACAATCCTTGGCATTATAAACTTGACAAAAATGTGTCACTCGGTAAATGGGTGATATTGGACCAATTTTAAATTTCTTCTTCATAAGACGTGAAGGTCATCACTTAATTAAAATGGTTTCTAAAGTGGTTTCCACACTCAACAGCTGTTATACTATAGTCTGCAATTTGAGGGGAGGGGAGGCTTTCGTTAAAGGAATTTTGATAGCACTGAAAAACGATCAGGAGAATTGCTACTGTTCCAGGTTAATAGGAAAAAACAGTGCATGACCAGACTAGAAGGAGAGGGATGGAATGCAGAAAGGAAGAGAAGGAAGAAAAGGAGAGAGAGAGAGAGAGAGAGAGAGAGAGAGAGAGAGAGAGAGAGAGAAGAAGAAGAGGAGGAGGAGGAGGAGTATACATAGTCTGTCATCTCATTTCTAGGACAGAGAGCAATGACAGACTATGCATAAATTATATTTTCAGGAATCAGGAAGCTATATTCACATTTCACATACAGAAGGTATACCAGGTGGAAAATGAAATTCCAGAGGAAACAGAGGAGGAAGAAAAGAGCCTGGGTATGTCTTACGGGGAAGAAAACCTCGAGGAAGCTACTGTCACTTTATCTGTTGAAAGGACAGTGATTTCTGATTCCATAAACTGTCTCAAAATTTAAATGCATTATGTATCATCCCAGAAGCCTTTTGAAATGGAATACATTCAAGAGGCCTGCTGGACGGAGCATCACAGGGCACCACAGGCTTTCTGTGATCCCAGGATGTTCCACTTTGATCTCCAGGCATGCCGACTGTGACACTGTGTCCCCACAGAGCATGGTGCTCAGCACAGGAGGCTCTTTTAACTAAAGTGCACACAGAGAAAAATTGATGAGACTCTGATGAAGTGGTTTGTTTTTAGCTACAAATGGAGAAAAGCAAGTAAAGGGGAGAAAGGGACACAGTTTGGGGACATAAAGATTCAGCTGAACCCACTGACGTTCTCTATCTCTGTAAGGCATATTTGAGGGGCTGGGGTATTAGCTCAGTTGGTAGAATGCTTGCTTAGCTTGCAGGAAGCCCTGGATTCAATCCCCAGGACCTTATGAAACTGGAGGTAAAGCTCCGTACCTATACCCCCAGCATTCCAGAGGTTAGAGGCAAGAGGGTCAGAAGTTCAGGGTCATCCTCAGTTTTACAGTGAGTTTGAGAAAAGCCCTGGTTTTCCTTAGACTTTGTCTTAAAAGTATTAAAATTTTTTTCAGAAGTATGTTATTTATGAGAAGATGAACCTTAATACATAAGATAGAATGTGAGAAAACAGGGCAAAAAGTAGCTGATCTCTAAACCCACCACAAAGCAAATCACAGCTGCCATTTCCTGGCTTGAAATTCTTTGCATTACAGTGGGAACAGCTTCTCACACAAAGAATGAGAGAGTCATCCTGTCCCTTGGGTTCTGTCGGGGCTTTGTCATGACTTGTAATAAACTGAACATTGTGATGTGTTAAAAAAAAAAAAAAAAAAAAAAAGTATTCTTGTGCAGGGAAAAAAATATAACCACATGCCCACATGCACCCAATGTTCACAGAACAACACCTGCACAGACTGAGACGGTAACTCCTGTGTGGCTTATCTTTGCTTTTCAGTAGCCAGGATCACATCTGTTTGAATGGGAAAGGAACAGTGCCTATGCAGGAGTCATTTAAACAGTAAACCAGAGCTACCATGTCTGAATGGATCTGTCTCAGGCAGGGAGTAAAATAAAAATCTGAAAAGTGGTTAAGTTCCAGTATGCTATTACATGCTATCAGAGAATTATACTATAAATGCATATATACATGTATGTGTGTGTGTGTGTGTGTGTGTGTGTGTGTGTATAGTTCATGTGCACAGTTCCCATAGTGATTCTATAAAAGACAGTATAAGACTATAAACAATATAGACCTGTAACACGGGGAGTGGATTTCAAAGTCAGTGTCATGGAAATGTGGGCTATGTAAATACCTGGAAACAAACTACCCTCTCCATAAGAAAGCATCCGAGTTAACTTAACCCCAGTCTAAAAGATGGTTTTGAGTAATGAAAGGTTAAAAAACTAAAAGAGCAATCATGATATTTATGATTTATTTACCCTTCAGAAAGGATGCCAATAATTAATAAAGTTCTTGATGTATAATTTGTCACTTGTTCATGGCAGGAGAGTGACAGATTTGCTGAGCCATTGAGAAGAGACAACTCAGGAGAATCATAAAAAGCATACCTAGCCAGTATTGAATGTTTACCATCATGTACATTCTGCCTGGTGCTAAATACCTCATGATTTAACTGAGCACCACTGTGAGGTAAGTACATACTTACCATACTTTGAACCTGGCAGACGATCGCTGAGGGCGAGAGATCCGAGTGCGGCCATGTCTCAGATCCAGCAAGGGGTAGGACTGGACAGTGTGACTGTAATGATGTATCTATGCATCCCACTGTATGTGGGGTTGGCTCACCATAGCCTTCTCGGGCAATACAAGAGGAAGGGGACATTAAGAATGCTGCTATTTGGGAAAATTATCACAGGTCGTCTATACACATTTAGGGTGTGTCTACTGCTGTTGGCATGGGTCATTGGAGGACACTGGCATTCTACCAGGTCACTCTCACATTATTCCCTTACGACAGGGTCTCTCACTGAACCTGGAGTTAAGTTAGCATCTAGTAAGCCAGAGCAATCCTATTTCTGCACCCCTACATGCTATTACAAGGGTGTTTTACTGGCTTTTTATGTGTGATGGCGGGCATATGAACTCATAACGTTATGGTCCTTTGGCAAGCACTCCTCCCAGCTGAGCTACCCTATGCCCTCTACCTCCAAATAAATATTTTTGAATTGGGGAGCATGACAAAGCATGCTACAAGAAACGGCATTGACTAGGACTAATGAGCCATCTGTAATTGCAATCATTATGGCACAAAACTGGGTCAGAACAGCCACGGACTTGTAGACACTGCGGAAGCGGTGTTAGAGAATACTGTGTCCTATCCAACAGGGCTTCCTCCCCTGAATGGGTTCCACCTCCTAGAAGGCAGCCTTAGGGTGGATGTTTCCAGTGATGGATACTAGACACTCCCCACTGACCAGGCAGCCCATTCTATCCTGGAGGTGCTGAGGTTTCAGAGAAGGAACCACTGTGTGGGAACAAAAGCCAGAGCTGGTGTCACTTCAAGCGTTTCTTTGAACAAGTCACACTGTCATTCCATCACTGCTTAGAGGGACCACTGCTTCTCTATAAAACAAGAAAGGTAAAATTGCCTGGAAGGGGAGCCTGATTAATTTTGTAAGTGGCATATTAAGGTTTGGATGTGTTTCTATGAGTTCTGTCAAGGCCAGTAAAATCCAATGGCAAGACTCGGAGTGCATGATCTTAAGTAAATTCATGCTTGTCAAAATCACAGCGTTTCATTGAGCCATCTCTGTTATGGTGGCATAGATAAAGACATCTAATACCTGGCTGACTCGAGATTTAAAACTGGGTGAAGGAGAAGGATTCAGAAGCCAGCTAAGGGATGAGCCTGGATGTCCACACTGCAGGTTTCCTTCCAGAGCAGCTCCCGGACATAACACAGCATGGGGCTCTATTTAACATGCCTGCCCCATGCATCCAATTAAGGAGACTTAACTTCAGCAAAGAAATGTTTCTCAAAGCAAATGGAATTGGCACACATATTTGTCATGTTAAGCAGGTCATTGCATCCTGTGAACCCAGAGCCATACACAGAGGAGGATAGAAGCTTAGTTTCAAGGAGGAAGTATAAAAGTTTCCCGTAGCACCTAATAGTTTAATCTTTTGTTTGTTTGTTTGTTTGCTTAAAACGAAAATCTTAACAGTGACTACAGCTGTGTTAGATTCTAAGTATGGCTGCTGTGTGTTCCATGGGCAGGACTTATTGCGTTGTTCATGTCTTGTTCTCTGGTGTCCAAACAAAGCCCCAGATGACCTCCAGAGTTAGCAAGATCTTGGGATCACTCTGTGAACTTCTTAATCTTAAACTTTTATTGAAAACATACTTCACAGGTAACCAGCCAACGTGGACACAATGACTGCCCTGAACATGCACATTACTAAAGCTAGTTAGCTTGTGTTATTAACTCAAAAGTTTTATGGGTCACGTTAAAATGATTTATTTTCAATCCATTTTGGGGGGGAAAAACAGCTGGTGAAAATACCTGAATTCTAAAACAAGCCGCCTTCTCTAGCAAGGGGTACCACAAAGTCTCTTTGCAGTTTTAAGTTTTCATGATTTCGAAAGGAAAATGATGCATACTTACAAAGAGCAGCCTTTGAAACGCCCGTGTTAACTCCCCTCTTATGACCTGAACATTACCTGTATTTGCCAGTTCTTCAGGTGGCACTATTTTGAGAGATTAAGGGACCTTAGGAGGAAGAACTCGGTGGATATTGTTAGCCTGGCTCAACATCTGGCCAGGGCTCTTTTTCCTGCTCTACTCAGATGTGAAGAGGGAAGGTATC
>JADRCH010000119.1:1819562-1847138 GCA_019843965.1 Rhynchomys soricoides | reverse complement strand
ACCTCTCTCCCTTACACACCTCTCTCCCTTACACACACCTCTCTCCCTCACACACCCTCTCTCCCTCACACACCCTCTCTCCCTTACACACTCTCTCTCCCTCACACACCCTCTCTCCCTCACACACCTCTCTCCCTCACACACCCTGTCTCTCACACACCCTCTCTCCCTTACACACCTCTCTCCCTTACACACTCTTTCTCTCTAAGCTGTTCTTGTCAGGCATTGTCTCACATTCCTTCCCACTTTAGTTTTTTTCCCACTCTTTTCTGAACTAGAAAAAAAAATTTCCTTTTATGTTTTCTAATTCTTCTTACTCAAGACGGTACATGATATCAACAGCCACACCAACCTAAACATTCCTGATCTGGTCTGATGCCGGAAACTGAGCAACACGTTGATTAGAAAGAAAGGTTAAGAAAGTAAGCATTTTTTATTTGTATTAAATTACAGATATCTAAAAGGAACAGATTTTTATAAGATAGTGCACTTGCGTGTATGAAGTAATTAAGGTTTAGAAGGAAACTGAGTCTTCCGGATGTTTCTGCACAATGGCTACTGTCCGATTCTGGGCCCTGTGGGAATACAGTAACCAGAACATCGACTCTGGGTTCCTGCTTCATTCTTACCATCTTACGATGAGCCAATATTGCAAGAAAAAAGAAAGTCTACCACTTGGGGAGTGTGTAAATTAATGCAGGAAGGGTTTAGAAAGGAGTGGCAATCTCAGGGTGAAAGTTGGTGTTGGTCCCATGACACATGGATGTAATTCTGAGACCAACGCTTTACCTACTATACTGCATAGACTCCAGTCATCAAGAAAGTGGAAGGTTGGGTAGAGGTCTCTAGTGGACCACTGCGCTTGGAGTGCATGCCCAAGAAGAACCTTCACTGAGAAACTGGATCTTGTTGGTTCAATCTACTCTTTCCACTTTTCAGTATAGAAAAAAAAATGTAGGAGAGTTTATTATTAAAGTCACATTTTCATCCCTTCACTTGGGCTTCATTTCTGCTTCTGTACTTCTCCAGGTCCTCTGAGGACCTTTAAATATTACCACCACAGAAGAATTACGACAGACTACGGGGACGCCAAAGACCCCATCACTCCACCCACTGCACCCAGTGGGGACAAGCTGGGCAGAAAACCGTCTCCTAGCCACCACACTGAGTGGTCCCTGCAACAAGAGAAATACAGAAGAGAGTTACATCATACTGTATTTATCAGTCTTGGGTAAAACCATGCTGCAATGTAAGCCTTCTGCCTCCCTGCTGAGCACTTTGTCTAAAAGCCTACACACAGCTTATGTCTAGTTTCTGTATGTTCTTTTTTCTCACCGTCTGCAACCTAGTTGAAGGCAGATCCCACCTCCTGATTTTGTCCGGTTATTAATGTGCAGCTGGTGCACACAATACCGCCAACCGATGTGTGCCAAATAAAATAGAGGTACCAAGGTGTGCAGATTCTTATACAACCTCAGCCACGAGATGATAACTGGTCTTAGGCTTGTTGTCTATTCAGAGGTGGGTTAAAAATAACAAGTGCTATTTCTTATATCAAAGGGACAAATCTGAGTTCTGAAGGAAAGGATACAGACCAGGATACCAGGGAAGAGTTGGGATCACTCTGGTTTGAATTTTTGTTTGTTTTGCTGTTTTGGTTTTTGGTTTATTTTTATTTTTATTTTTTATTTTTGGAAATTAAAATACGATCACATTATTCCATTTCCCATTTTGCTTTTGCTTTTGGTTTTCAAGACAAGATCCTAGGGTAGCCCAGGCTGACCTTGAGCCCTCCAATCCTGCCTGCCCCTCCGCAGTGCTGTAACAACAGGTGGGCAATACAAGACCCAGATTTTGCCTAAATTTGTGAAGGGGGAGAGGGTAGTGTGTGACAAGAAGAAGATTCTTAAATGAGAAATCTGGAAGCAGCACCAAACACTAAGAACACAGAAGGGACTCTGGTTTGGGTGGGGACAGAGAGTGGGATTGAAATTGGACTTTGAATGCTTCCTGGTTTAAGCATTACTATTTGTGTGAACAGAATATTAGTGCCCTATTCACCATCAACAAAGAGGCAGTAATGTCAAGCAGAGGTACTCCACAGAGACTGCTCCTGAAGCTCTACAAAGGTCTCCTCATTGTCCTGGCAGATTTGGAGAAGGTGAGTCTATTGTCTGCCTTTGCCAGTTGCTTGTTTGCTTCCTTGCTTAATGAGGAAGGGACAGAGCTGTGGGGTTGTTAAAAAGCTTCAGGCTGCCTCCTGCCTGTGTGCAATCACTGTGCAGGAAAATCCTAGAACACATGACATACATTTTTAATAAGTGGAGACCTTAGAAGTTATTTCTATTTGATCTGAGCCTGACATCATTCCGGCTTCTGAATTCCTTTGGAAATACTGATGCCTTCCATTACCATATCATTGTTATGGTATGCTGGGAATAACAGGAGGTACAGTGCAATTATCTTTGGGGGGAAGAGGCAAATTAATCTTTAAAAAAATAAATTCTCACTCCATCTTAAATACACAAGAAATGTCTCATCTGTCTCTCCTTTGTGTGACACACTGAATCAATGCTGGGACCTTACCAAGCTCCTTGCAGATTCTTCTCTCCTCCTGTTATATCTGCAAGATTTTCTACAGGCTCCTCCCATGATGTTTAAATCATGTGAATTTAAGCAGAGCAGAGACAGTTTCTTGTTTGCAATTCTTCACAATCATTTGTCCATGAATCATGCAGTTCAATGGACTTGGAGACCTACCTAGCACTTCATACCTGATAAGACTGAGAATCTGCATGTCTGATACACATCCAAGCCTATCCACTGCGGCTCTGCACATGCGCCAGTGTTCTGCTTCCCAATCATTATTTGTGTTCATATGTAAAAGACATGCCTCATACCCCAAAGAGTCTATTGATCTTAGGGGTGCCTTGCTTGAAGTCTAATCTATTTTCTTCATTACCTTCTTGTAAGAAAGTAATTTTTCTCTCTGCTTTAAACTAAGGCTCAGGAAAGGAATGCAACTCACTCAGTGTTACAAAAGTCCATAGATTATAAATTGGAGAACTCAGCTCAGACAGGCCCTAAAGTCATGATGGTTACGTGTATATGTATCCCTACATCTCAAAATCAGGTGAAAACTGGGATATGAAAATGGAAGTGGGGACACATGCCTCCTCGAGTACTGGGAGAAGAAAAGCATTATGAAAACCAGGCAGCTTCCTGAGAGAATAAGAAGGCACCTGTGCCCTAGACTGTCCCAGCTACCACTACAAGGGAACATGGGCAAAATGTGCTCACACTGAGCTGAGCCTTGCATCTTGCTCTCCAAGGCTCTCATTAGAGCTACTTGCCACACCTACTTCACAAGGCTGCCTGGAGGATCAAATGAGAAGGCTTCGTAGGAAAACACAACAGAACGTTTATCATAAAACTATAATTTCCGATTCTAAGCCCCCAAGGAGAGTGCTTTAAAATTCTGCATTCTCTTATACTAATTAGACAACAACATAAAAGGAATAATTCAAAAGGTAAAGTGAATCCTCCTTTACTTGGTAACTACGGTTCCAATATCTTCCTATTCTCTGTGTCCTTCTGAGACGTGCTGAACATGAGTGAGGGTGCATGGAGCTGGATAGTGTTCACCCAAATTCAGGCTTACCTAGAATCTCATAATGTGGTCTTATGGAAGGTAATATTAAACATCCCAAGAAGAAACCATCCCTGACTTGGAATGGCCCTTGACATCAATGGCAGATGTTCCTGTAAGAAGAAAGAACACAGGCACAATAGAGGAGGTCATGAGATGATCGAGACAGAAATTGGGGTGACATTGTCACAGGATATGGGTTACCAGGATCCACGAGGAGCACCCCAAGGCACAGAGCAACACATCATGGACTGTATGTTCTCACAGTCCCAGCAAGGTGCGTAGTTTTCAACTTCCTTGGGTGACACTGGTGGGAACCATATTGGTTATTTATAGATTTTCTCACTCCTTTGAATAATGCTTAGCTTCTAAATGAGATTCACTATCTTAAATATTCCCCTAATACCTAGGGATTTTGAGGAATCTTCCCTGTTCAGTAGTGTCTTAGGGTCTTATTCCGTGGTGAGATACCATGACCATATAAACTCTTATGAAGGATAATATTTAATTGGGGCTGGTTTATAGTTTCAGAGGTTTAGTCCATTATCATCATGGCAGGAAGCACAGCAGTGTCTAAGCAGACATGGTGCTGGAGAAGGAGCTGAGAATTCTACATCTTGATCTGCAGGCTGTGCGGAAAGACTGTGACATACTGGCCAGACTTGAGCTTATGAGGTCTGAAAGTCCACCCCCCAGTGACACACTTCCTCCAACAAGGCCACACTTACTTAAACAAGGTCACACCTCCTAATAGTGCCACTCCCCATGTGCAAAGCACTCAAACATGTGAGTCTAAGGGGCCATACCTATTCAAACCACCAGAAGTAGCAAATACACATTTCCACCTACCTATGTGTCTGTTTTAGAACTTTATTTTAGAACTTTTTATGAATTGGCAGATACTATAAAGAACAAGATGTGTAGGTCAAGAGTAAACATGTTGATAATAAAAATTACAAATTATAGACTCAAGAATGTCTTTTGGTCCCCACAGAAAGGGCTTGAGAGGATGTAGCTGCTATCACTTCTTAACTTTCCTTAAAAAGGGGGGCTGGGGTAAGAACATCAGAAGAATTGTTACAGAAGCAGGTTGTGAGCCTAGACTGAAGAGATGGCTCAGCAGTTCAGAGCACTTGCTTAACAATCATGAGGACTGGCATTTGGATCCAGTCTGTCACTTAACAAGCAGCTGTCCCATGCACACCTGTGACCCCAGATACGAGTGGGGCAGAGACAGGAGGATCTACAAGGGTTGCTGCTCTCTTTCAGCTAGCCAAAGCTGAAGGGAAGAAGTGAGCCTCAGGTTCAAGGAGAGAGCCCAATGGGAAGGAACAGGTGAGAAGTGCTACATAAAGATTCCCAACGCCCCCTTCTAGCATCTATCTACAAGCATGTGTTGTGAGCATGCCTGCACACGTGTGTATATATGTTCATACAGACACATACATACACATAAGAAAATAGGCAAATGAATAAATCTTTTAAAAAGCCAACCTTGCTTACATGATGAAAGGACCAAGGTCATTGTCACAGTTTGAACCCCACATCTGTTTTCAAATACATTAAAGGGAAGAAATTTCTCTTCCATGGAAAGGAAAAGGGAGCCTCAGCCAACACAAAATTAAACCTATGGGAACTAGAGAAAGTGGGCTGTCTGCAGAGTTCACCTGACTTTATTGAGTCACCAGAGTCATTCAAAGAAGATGCCAAGTGCTAGCCACAGAAAGTGAAATCCCTGCCCACTGCAGATACTGGCATAGTAAATTGCTGGCTGGAAGTCTTAAACTGACAAGTCCTTGTCAGTGGGGATCCATGTCCTATGTGGATTCAATTCCCAGCCCCCACATGGCAGCTCACCTCTGTCTGTAACTCCAGTTCCTCACATAGACATGAATGCCGGCAAGACTTGTACATAGTATAAGCATAAGTAAGTCATTTAAAACCCTTCCTTAAAATTATGTGTCCATGGACATCTCTTTTCCTGGCTACATGGTCACAGAAGAAACGGCTTGTCACATACAGCTGGTATCTCCAGAATCAGTAAGGAGACTCCACTTAGAAGCATGTCAAAATAGCCTTTTCTTAATGCAACAGGAAGCAACAAACCTATGAACATCCGGAGTGGAGGTGACAACTAGAGAAGATGGAATCCATTGGGTCGGCTCCAACAACCTCCTCTACATCATTTGGTCATATCATAAGATGCAGCATTCCCTAAGCTGATCTGGACTCACCAGCATGGTTCTGACATCTGTAGAGAATTCACCTTCATTGGACAAATGAAGGACCAGATATATCACAGGATGCCCTCTTGGGGTTGCTTGGATGCTGCAAATATGAGCCACAGAAAGATAGATGGTTGTTGTAGCACTGGGTTGTACAGGAAATAGCCAAGTGTGGTGGCTCTCCTGTAATATCACCATTGCAGGAGGAGGCAGGAAGAAAGACTCAAGTAAGAGTCCAGTCTAGGCTACATACTTCTGAGGTACCCAGAGCTACAATGTACAACCCAGCCTCAAAAGAACATGGAATCAGAGATCCTTATGGAGAACATTTAATTTGGGGGTTGCTGGATTCAGATTGCTGTGTGTCACAAGGATGATTCTCCTTAGGGAATTTGTCAGTTGTCTGGTGCTTTGAGCATGATGTTTTTAATGACGTAATAGTAGGTCCAGCACCTGAGACTCATGGGACAGACTGTTAAGGGTACTGTGTGGATGTTTTGTGGTGTTAGAGCACAGTGCACTCCAAGCCTGTTGGCTCAGTACCCAACACACTCTTGTTCTAAGCAAGATCATCCACATGGGAAAGTCCTCAGGTCCCTTTCCTGGTTGCAGTATGACAAAATAAGACAAGCATCATAAATTACTAAAATGACACCCAAGCTGTACATGCTGGACATCATTCAGCCGTCTAGTGACTCAAATCATTATTGTTACATAAAATATTTAACGTGCCTTTTTTTTATTAAACTAGTTGCCTCATTTAGACACAGGTAAAAGTCATGTATTATTTTTGCTTATTTAATCTCCTTAAAGGATATAAATAGTTCAACTTTTATCCCTACAGATTTACCTCAAGAGTTTATCATCTCAGCGTCTACTGGAAATGCCAATCATAAGCTTCCAACCATGTGGATATAGTCATGCCTCTCCTACCATCAGGGACTCACAGACAAACTGAACTTTGGCTTCTTGGAGAGTTCAGTACAAATAGCTTGTTCTATTTTAACCACTGTTGTCTTTTATGTCTCATAAATGGATGTATGTTTTCTAAAATCTTGAATTTAAATCAGATGTTCAATATTTCAAAGAGAACTTCCATTTTCTTTCCAAGATACACTGTTTATTATAATTAAAAATATTATTAGTTATGGTATTAGTCATTGCATGTAGATAAAAATGCCAAGTCATGTATGTAGAGGTCAGAGCTATATCTTTGGCTCTCATTTTGGTTCATTGAAGAAGTAGATTTGTTTATCAGTGGTTGCCATGATACAAACCATGTGAGAGCATGATTCCACAATGGTATGGCAGCATATGACCAGCAGTAGAATCTGTTAAATTCTAAGTTACTGTGCAGGGAATCATGGGTATGGTGTGGTCTAGCTGCCTTAAAAGGCATGCATCATAGGTTTATCAGGATAGCGTATGCGGCTCTTGGGGCACCATGGGCCATTCATTTCCTGAGAAACTGAATCTCTCTCTTAGGGAATGAAATACTCAAGGCACCCATGTTTCTCCATGTTCCCTGGGAGACAGCGAACCATGTAAAAGTTTAACAGGACAATTGAGTCTTAGGTATTAATCTTGCGTACCTTGCATAGATTGCAAGATTCATTGTATCCTGTCAACTACCATTGTATTCATCCTGGCAACCACCATTCTACTCTGTTTTTGATAAGAATTGTTTGCAATAAAGTTGTCTTGACTTCATTTTGCTGAGAAAAAAAAGAAATGGTTTATCATCAAGATTTACCTGAAGATGTTTATCATTTTGCCTGGGTTTAGGCATTTACTTCTTACAACCAAATTGTCACTCTAAGAAAGAGTGAGTGAACAGTTTGTAAAAGTCTGATAACTAGACAGTTGATGATTTCTAGCCCAGATTGCTATCAACTGGTGGGTGACGACCTCAATGGCTCAAGAAGGTTAGTTCATAAATGTACCTCAATTACAAAACAAAAAGGCGAAACATGCTTACCAAACTGATCAGAGGATGTCACAAAAACTACACTGCAAGAAAAAAAAAATTTTCAATTCGAATTCACTTAATAGAAAGTGACAGTGGGTTTGCCCCCTGCCATGAGGGTAAATGGAGAAAGTTCTTGCTATGTAAATCTAAGTTTCTTGCCCTGAATGCTGCTAATCATGAGTCCCAGGCTGGTCCCAATGTCCACTGGGATGTACAAAATGGCTGTTGCTATTGTAATGACACAAAGGGTCTGTCAATTTTTTCCTCCTGTAACCCTTCGTTTTCTCCTTGTCTTTTGTCACCCCCTGTCACCACCACCCCCTCATTTTTTCCCACATTAAAGCTGTAAGTAAATAAATGACAGGCGGTAGCCTATCATCAGGTGACAGATCACCCTGGATGGCTCTGAAGAACAGAGATGCTGTCATCTGTCTGGTCTCTCTCACATTCCCTGTCAGCCTTGCCACATCTGGGTGGCATGTCCCATCATCGGAGCAAGATGAATACAGCAATGTAAACATCAGCTTGGGAGCCAAGTCAATCAACAGACCCCTGCTGCAGAGAAACCCTTCGAGCCTGGGAAAGAAGCTTTCAGGAGGAAGGAATCATTTCCATCTCTACAGCCTGCTTCTGCTAGGTGTAACTTCAGTGAATTGAACAAGGTGGGGGTTCAGTATGTTTGTTCCTAAGCTGGGGAGTGGGACAGAATTACACTTTCCCCCATGACACTTAGTGAATCCAATACAGATCCTTCCACTGTAAAGCCAAACAATAATTAATTTTCCCGATCATACAAAGGAGTAAATTAATGTCGCTGTCTGGAAGTGCTGTCACTGAGTTCTGTGCTCCCAAAGAACAGGGGCGTTCAGCCAAATAGGAAGGGAAGACAGCAAAAGAGACCAGGCCTCATCTTACCGGGCGAGCTGAAGTGGCATTTGGAAGAATAGTTGGGAAAGCTGCTCCAAAACAAATAATGAACCGTGTATTAAATAAACAAAGTCATAAAAATGTCAGGAGAAGTGCCAGAATAATAATGACTCCCTAGACTGAGAAAAATCAAAGGATAATGGAACTTTTCCTAAATGAAAACAGCTGGAAGCAGCTGTCCCCACAGATCTCCATCTTCTCCCATTAAGATTAAGAAAACTCTGTGTGTGTGTGTGTGTGTGTGTGTGTGTGTGTGTGTGTGTGTGTGTGTGTGTGCTACCATTTTAGAAATCCCATTTCAGGTGCACCATGAGAAATAAGACCAGTAGCTTTCTCTGTTCACTGAAAAAATAATAACTGTCAATCATCAAGTAGTTCTTTAACATATGTAGTTAATTTTTGACTGTCAACTTGAAGAGATTAAGAAATAACACTGGTGTCAGAAAAATGCAAACCTGTGTTTATCTGCAAGAGTTTTTGGAGAGGGTTAACACAGAAGGTAGGGGGTACCATCCCATGGGCTTTTGTCCTCAGCCAGACTGATTAACAAGGTCAAAAGGGAGAAGTCAGCTGAGTGATACTAGGCCCTGTGCTTGGGTTCTTGGTCCCAGTTATGTACTCCTACCACCGCATACCATGAGAACTGTGCTCTCCTAAACCGGGAGACAGAATAAATCCTTCTTCCCTGTGTTTTGTCACAGCAATAAGAAAAGTGCCTAATACAATGTGTCTATATAGCAGGAAGACAAATAATGACACTGGATCCCCACACAGAGCACCTTCAAACTCAATTTGAGAGCAGCATGGGGGCCTATTTAGCAAAGCATTGATTTCTGCAAGCGTACAGTTCTGAGGCTCTATCAAGCCCATACATAAACATCTAGCACTGTAAGGCAAGCAAGCAATTGACTCCAAAGCCTTGGTGATTCTGAAATGTTGAGTCTATCCGTAACTTCAAATTAAAAGTCCCTGAGCACAGAGTTGATAGATCCCTGGACCGATCGATTGAAGGCTCTGAAACTTTGGCTCTTAACTTTTGGGTCATTTTATTGGTTACTTCCTTTTATTTCTCCTGCTTCATCTTCTTTTATAGCAAACTATCACTTGTCAGCCCCTAGTCCCTATAGCTTCTACATATCTGTAAATAAGCTATTATTGTTTATATTGTTCCTCCTCTGGAATATATATCTGACTTTAATGTAGTCATTTGACCTATGCGTGCACTGTGACCTAATAATTCCACTTCTAAACATTCAGCATTGAGGAAAAAGGACTGGCTGTGGAATTTTGCTTTCGATGTGTTAATAACGGGGAAAATAACAATCCTGAACTAAACCACTGTATGAAATTATATGAAATAAAATACATCTGTGTACAATGAAATGCTTTATTTAGGGAAAGAACAGATTCTATACATTACTATTGTTGTGCATGAAATAATTCCTGCAATACTTTTTACTGGAGAAATCAAGTTATTAAATATATGTGTGTGTGCATATATATATATATATACATATATATATGTATATATATATGTATATATTCTGTTATTCTTGCAGACTGGAGTCTAGCATGACTGCCCTCTGAGAGGCTCCATCCAGCTGACTCAGAGATGCAGACACCCACAGCCAAACAGTGGATGGAGCTTGGGGACTCTTGTAGAAGAATAGGAGGAAGGAGTAAAGCCCCTAAGGGAACAGGACCTCCACAGGAAGACCAACAAAATCAACTAACCTGGCCCTTGGGACTTTCAGAGGCTGAACCAAAGAACATACATAGGCTGGACCTAGGCCTCCCTGATCATATGAACCAGATGTGCAGCTTGGCCTTCGTGTGGGTCCCGAACAACTGGGGTAGGGGCTGTCCCAAACTCAATTAACTCTATGTGGGATATGTTCTTCTAGCTGGGCTGCCTTGTCTGGCCTCAGTGGGAGAGGATGTACCTAGCCTCACAGGGACTTAATGGGTCAGGGATGGGGGCTACCCGGGGGGACCCCTACCCCTCAGAGAAGAAAGGGAGGGGTAATAAGGGAAGAACTGTGGGAGGAGTGGCCAGAGGGGCACAGTGAGTGAGATGTAAAGTGAATAAGTAAAAATAAACAATTAAAAAAGAAACCATTACTTTAAAAAAACAGCATATATTAAAGTTCATCATTCATCAAATAAAACATCCAATTATGTCTCTATCTGCATACACATTCATATCTTTAATTAAGAATATAAAAATATATACCAATGTGTCTATGAGGGATAGCTATGTAGAAATTATTTTGTGGATGTTCATGTAGTTGATCTCTATGGTACAATATTCCAAAATTAAACATGAATTACCTCAGGATTAAAAATAATTTTAATAGCAACCATCCTTCAAACTTTGGATCTTTTTTTTTTCTATTTAGAGTTGATCCCAAGTCGTCAAACATAACCCTGTATTTAATTTGCATTGTTTAGTTTCAGTCTGGGTACAATGCATGCATATCTCACTAGAGTAGAAACCTCAAAAGCAAGAGTCCTTTCAAGTTCACCGTTGTATGTAAACCTGCTTAGGTGCTTTGCAAATGTGTGTCCTCTGTAACAACTAACTGGGAACTCTAGAACATGGTTGTGCAATGGGCTCACTCTGAAAGTGCAAAGTTTAATCTGTTTTATCATTTTATCCGACACTTCTTCTTCAGTCAAGCATGCTCACCCACCTATGCACAGGCCGAAGGGCACTAGTGTTATGACTTAATTCCTGTCCTTGCAAAAGTATATAAGCAATAATAAGTTCTTGGATTTTATCATTAAGATGCCCAAATATTTTAAGCATATAACAAACACTGAGTGAATGCTTATATCTTCCTACCATGTTCCTGAGCACTGGGTCTCATGCTCATGGATCACCTGACTTCAGGAGTTCATCTAGTTACCTTACCTAATTCCTGTCTCCCTGATACTCACCGGGTTCTTTCTGAGAGGCGATCTGCCTCTTGGCCTAACCATAATATTTCTGTTAGTATAAATTCTTTATCAGTCTGGCACAGGGAAATTGGTTGTGCCCAACAGCCAAGTGTTCAAGATCAGGATCAGAGGGTTCAGCAATTGGGAGAGCTCAGGAGATGATGGGCAGTGAAGAGCAAGAAGCTTGGGAAAATCAATATCTGATCGTAGACCGATGGAAATACAAAGTCCTCCAAACAAGACACTCTGTCAGTCTTGACCCAGGGTCTCCCTGGTGTGTGGCATCCCATCAAGACTACAGCCAGCAAATATTCAAGGAATTGTCCCAGATCCCTCCCTCCTTTCTCCAAATCCAAAGCACAGACAAGTATGGTTGCTGTCATCTCTTGTCCTTATTGATGGCTTTGTCCCCTTTACCCATTATTTGTCTTAAGCCCCAACTTGCCTGTGTCTAAGTCCCAGGTTCTCTTCAAACTTTGTCGTTATTGGTCAGGTCCAGTCAAGAAAGAGACTGTGGATCTGATAGAAGAAAAAAGACGCCAAGGTAGAAAGTGAGGGGTGAAAAAAGAAATGCCATTGAAATTGAGCTGGCATTTTAGAGAGCTGAATGGCCATGAAACACATTTTCCAGGTGCAGCGATTATAAACAGTTAGAAAATTAGAAGTATCATTGTCTTGTTACTAAAAACCAAACCCTCCTCCAAGGAGTCCATGCTCACCTGTCCCGACACTCTTCCGCCATAGGTTTTTAAACCCCATTGCCATGAGATCTACAGACAAGACTCTCTGTTTGACACCAATACACACAGCTGAAATAAATTCCAGTAGAGTTCAGTGTCAACAACAGGACATGTTGACAGGTAAAATGTGCACGGCTGCCCACTGGTCTCACTTCCACATTCATGTTGGGTTTTTTTCAAGTGTCCTGAGGTTTTCTATCTGCAATCAACTGACATGCCACAGCTACACCATACTGAAAGTCATTTGGAATACATTTGGAGATATTTGTTTATGGGAAAAGTGTCTCTTGTGACCAGGTGACTTAAATGTTTTACAAATAAGTTTAAGGCCAATGATATGGCTCAGTGGGTAAGGGAACCTCTGGCCAAGCCTGATGAATAGAGTCTGATTCCCAGAATCCATAGGGGAAGGAGAGAATTGACTGCTGCAAATTGCCCTCTGACCTTTACATGTATGCCTAAGTATTCTCACATCTGCACATGCGTGCACACACATGCATGCACGCGCACGCACAAACACACACAAATCAATAAATAGAAAATACTGAATTTAGTAACTTTTAGGGAAATGACATAATTTGCATTCTGGGAACCATGCCCTTTGGTAGTAAGTGACTGGGGAGTACACCTCTGTTTGCTACCTTTCTAGATACTTCTTCATTGTGCTTACTGCTGATGGATTGATATGTCTTGGGTTTTGCTTCAGAGCGTTTATAACTTTCCTTGTGATTTGTCATCTTAGGTCTCTTACTCCGACTGCACCTCTTTGCATCATTGAACACATGGCCTGTGGTGTTTCAGTTCATCTCCAGCCCCCTGAGGTTCAGATTGTCATAGTAAACACAGGAACACCTCTGCAGTTTGAATGTAAAATGCCACACACAGGCTGCGTTCGAACACTTGGTCCCCAGTTGCTGGTGCTGTTTTCAGAACTTATGAAGATTAGGAAGGCAGGTCACCTACCTGGAGGAAGGGGTCACTGAAGGTGACACCCACTTGGGATTCTGCCCCAAGCTCTCTGTCTCTTCATATATTGCCACTGCAGAGAGCTGCTGTTGCTCTGCCTTTCCCACCATAGCTGCGTCTCCTGAAACTGAAAGAAAATAAACCTCATTTCCTTTAAGATGAGAATGCCTAGCATTTTGTCATGGTGACAAGAAAAGCAACTAGTGTGTACACCTTTTTTAAACATTGGGGGTTGTATTTATAATCACCTTTTTAAATTTTCTCAAATGCTCCCCCCCCCCCCATGTCTCTTTCCACTTCTCTTCGGTCTTTCCCTCTCCCTTTGAGATCTCCAGATCTCCTCAGAGAATCTGAAAATGAAAAGTGAGATCCTTCCCTTCCTTTAACAAAGACAGGAAGTAAAGCAAACCAAAGGAAACTGCCATCCCTGTATGATTCTCCTTCTGAGGAGAAAGGGAGGCAGTGTGCAGCAAGGTGGCCAAACTGCTGCTTAAGATGCAGAGGGACTATGCACACACTATTGGGTCAGTGTAAGGGAAATGTGTGTGTGTGTGTGTGTGTGTGTGTGTGTGTGTGTGTGTGGTGGGGGAGAGGAGCAGAAGAGACAGAGACAGATCAACACAAAGAGACAAAAGGATGCAGAGACAGAAGACAGAATGAGGATCATTCAAGAGAAGACTATATACGAGCTCACCACTTTTTGTCTGTCATGTGACAAAATGCCTGAGACAACCAGCTTAAGAAAAGGATGGTTTATCGTGGCTTACAGTGTCTTTGCTTCAATGCATTGGCTGCTCTTGGACTTCATGAGGCAGCAAAACATGGTAGGAAGTACTTGGCAGGTGAAGTCTGCTCCCACCATGGTGGCCAGGAATCAGGACATGGGGTCTATACAAGGGTATACAGGGTCAGGGTCATACCCCCTGTGACCTCCCTTCCCCTAGGTTTCACACCTTACAAGTCCCATCACCCAAAGGCAGCACAAGCTGACAGGTCTTCCGCACAAGGGCCTTCTGATTTCATACACATGCAGAAGCACACATACAAAATGGGAGGTGCATTGTTAGGAGTGCTTGTGACCATGCAGTAATATTTTTAGGAACGTTTTCTTTTATCTGGAAGGAAGAGAGACAAGAGCGCAGGGGACTGGGGGCAGGGGGAACAATTCACATGAGGAAACTTTCAGGTCAAAGACTCTGCTACTGAAAGAAAATCTGTCATAGAATATGCAATCACCGGGGTGGTACAGTGGCTCAGTATGGTACAGTGGCTCAGTAGATAAGAGTGCTTACTGGCTCGCCGCCAAAAAGAAAAAAGAAAAAAGAAATAAAAAGAAAGAGAAAAAGAAAAAAAGAGAGCAAGTGCTTGCTGAGTTTGCATGGTAACCTGACTTCACATACCACCCACTCATGAAAGCTTCTCATGACCATGAGCACACCTGGTACCCCAGTGCTGTACAGGACAGTGACAGGAGGAATCCTGGGGCCTTCTTGCTGTCAGTCTAGCCTCCAGTTTAGTGAAAGACCTCGATGAAGCAAAGAAAGACAGAGCAGGACACCCAACAGATTTCTCCATCCTCTGCATGCATGGCCAAGTCTACACACACACACACACACACACACACATACACACACACACACACACACACCAATCAAACCACACCTATGTTTGGAAATAGCCAATGACTTAACCCAAGGATTCTTCGTGTTCTTGAAAAAATCCAATGTAAAATTCTGCTAAGCCTCAAAGGACTTTAAGTCACTTAATTTAAAAACAAATGTTACAGCATTAACCTTCCGTTCACAAATGCAAAAAGCTTTCTAGCTTGGGGGAGACACCTTCACTTTCCAAACCATTTTTTGCTGTTTTGTAGAAAACTGTGAAAAAAGGTTCAACTCTGGTGGGAACTGGCACAGAGAGACTTATGAAGATTTGCAAAGGTCTATCCCAGATAAGTACTTTGGCACTAATCTGTCCTATCACCCTTCTGCTTCAGGTCTAATGTAAAGATATTAAAGGTTACTGTAAGAATTACAATACTTAGAAGAGAAATATTCACGGAGTTCTCATAAGGAGTAGCAAGTGTGCTGCTATGATAAGTCCCTTAATGAACTTTCCACATCAGAGTCATTTAGGCTAAAATTAATTACCCCGAATTTCTCAATTGAATCAGAGGAGCTGTAGAGGATGCCCTTCTGTGTCAGCATGCAGAATCAAGCCCACCTGCATGTTTTCGTTCAAAATTCCTGCCGATGAGCATTTTTACTTGGCTCACCCCATGAGCGGTTCAGAAGGAGGAACAGCAAAAAGATAAGAGTGTTCATTAAATGATTACAGTCCCTAGAATTGAGGGATTTTCATAAAGACTTCACAGAGAAAACGAGGCTTTACGGAAGCTATGTAGTCTGTTGATAAAATGAAGGTGACTCTCAAACATCCCTCTGGTCAGCCATGATCCTTCTTCAAATGAAGCCCGGAAGTCTCTAGTGATTTAGGAGCTATGCATTTGACCTGAAGTGACCAGAAATAGATGCACGTTAAAGCTTCTGCATGCATGGGGAAGGCACATTCCTGGGTTAAGTTCAGTGCATGCTTGGCCTGGACAAAAAGGCGTCTTTGTTCAAGTGGCCACCCTGTCACTTTATCACATTGTCGTTGGTGGTAGAGAACCTTCCTGCCCCAAGGAAGCTAGAAGTGTAGAGAATACATGCTCAGAGGGAGATGGTCTGGCTCGTGTGAAGCCTAGCAGTAGAAGTGCACCTGAGGAATTCATTCTTCAAACTGCCAGGAAACTTATGCCCACATCCTAGTGCCTGCTTTCCTTTCAGGAAGATATGTGCTTATGTCTTTTGAGAAATGCCCCCCTTTGGGTCCATGACGTCAGAAATCAAAGCATAGCCATAGTTGGAGCAGTCACAGTTCTTCTATGAAAGGCCCGAGAACTTCCCAAAGGCATGCACTTAACCTCAGAACCTCCCAAGATAGGATAGATCAGAAGCTGAGTGCTAGTGGGCTTCATTCTGCAAAAGGAGGCACAGGCTGCCCTTGTCGTAATTAAAATGGCGTGTCAGGAAATGGTGATCAAGCTCCTCAAAACAATGCAAAAAGCTTAATTACACAATACTTTTGTTCCCTGGGGTACAAAGTATTCTTAGAATGGCTAAACTAGAAGAACTGTGCTTGAGTCTCCATGTGGTATCTTGAAACACTATTTTTCTTCAACAGGACAGGATGGAGTCAAAAGAATGATACGGGACAGATGCTGCATCTGCAGAGGGCAGGGAGGAAGAAAAACTCATGGGAACTAGTGTGCGTGTGTCATGAGAAGCTAGAAAGTTGAGTTTGTAGGGCCTGGAAAGCTGGCTTAGGAGCATGGTGAAGAGCACTTGCTGTTCTTGCAGAGGACCTGAGTTCCAGTTCCAGCTCCACATGGGCATGGAGAAGGAAGGGGTTCCTGTAACTCCAGTTCCAAGGACTCTTAAGCCCTCTTCTCAGCAGGCACTTCAATGGTACGTATGTGCACTCAAACACGCGCATGCGCACACAGACACACACACACACACACACACACAATTTTTTAAAAAAATATTTAAAGAAATTTATATCTGGATTTATAAAATGGAGGTTTTTAAAATAATTATTCCTGAGGAATATACCCAACCAATACATTATTGGATGACCAGAGAAAAGAAATAGAACTCAAGAGTTACGCTGAGCTGGAGCTTTAAAAATACACCATATTGAAAAAAATATATCTGGAAATGAACTAAGCAAGCAAACAAAGCAACAGAGAAAATTCAGCCTCAATCCAGGCTTCATTTAAGCCTAGCCCCATGTTTCTCAAACCATGTGTTATGTTAAGACACCTGGGGTATTAGGGTGGACTAACATGGGGACATTTTAAGGGAAAAAAGGGACATTTGTTAAAGCTATACAAACTATTACAATGAATTTATTTACAATCTAAATTTAATAATTAGATTGCTTAGACCAAAGTTAAATTAATCAATAGAAATATAAATATTTCCTTTGACCCAGAACCACTCACCGTCCATTTCTGTTAGGCTTCTGACTCATTCCAACTCTTACTGGACCCTCAGCTCCTCAGCTTCTCCCACTCTGGGGAAAGTCTATTCCTGTCTTAAGCTCATTCTCTAACTGACAGTGGTTCTCTGTAAACCACGCCACATATCCACTGCAGACATCTCAATTGATAAGGCAAACATGATAAATGAATACAAGATTAAGAAACGTGATAAATAGAAATTGTCTGTAAATGTGATTTTTTTTTTTCTTGTTAGTGATTTTCCTCTGGGGGACATTTACTACAGGGCCAAGTATCTCTTATTGATCAGTTCTGTCTTTAAAATTATCCATCAACAGTTGTTCAAATATTCCTCTTGACAAAAACAATGACTTGGTGGGATGCATACCTGGATGGGTAATCAAAACTGAATTAGAGTGAGTCATTTAAGTATCGTGTAGACTATATCTGCTTGGGAAGAAGAAAAGGATGACTGCAGACAGGGAAATGGTCCTGTTCTATGTAACTGCCTCTTACTCAAGCAGCTTCTCTCCAGATTTCATAAACAACTTTCACAAGGGGCACAGAAATATCTGCTATTTGTGGAAGTGTCCGTGGGTTCCAACTTGTTCCCATAGACTGGCTTATCAGCCCCTGATAACTCATCACCGGGCACTGAGCGTGGGGTGATGCTCTTCAGTGGGCAAACAAAAAAGCCATTCTTCTTAGGTAACAAAAGATGAAGCTACTTATTAGCAACTGGATACAAAGGAAATAAAAAAGCCGGGAAATGAGGAGTCAAGCCAAGCTTGGTATCTATTATTCACACAAAACCTCCTGGTAATGACAACCGCCCCAGCAGTATTCACAGGACCCCTCTTCCTGCTTCTTTGTCAAAAAATAGAGATGCTAGATAACTTCTAGTGACTGTCAGAATTAAAATCAAATCATTTTAATAAAAGAAAATAGATTATTCCTGTTTGTGGCTTCCATACAAAATGCACGGTGATGAATTTCTGAAATATATAATTTATCATTTCACCCCAAAAAGAATCTAGATATGAAAGCAATACATTTTCTATGGTGTTGACATCCTTTCTTTAAAATAGCATACTAGCTGCTGCGGTGGAGAACTGCACTTCTGACTTTCAGTCTGCTGAGTTTGTTCCCAGAGATCTTTTTTTTTCTCAATATTATCTCAGAGTTGCAGGCTTCATCAAAGGCTATCAGATGCCCTGGGTTTTGTCAAATATCCTAATGTTATTTTTCCTGATAAATTATCGCTTGCTGTTGGCCTTTTGAATCTTCAAAGAATAAAGAAACAATAAATCTATTTTTATCCACAATAATCAGCTTGCATAAAATCTAAGCTCAAAATTCCAACAAAAGTCAAATGTAAAATATTAGCAGGTTCATAATTAGTAAGGTTTAACCTAATATAGTAATTCTTCTGTATTTCTTTTCTTAATCAACACAGGGCCCCATCCCCAACCTCAAATATGCAAACATAGTGAGAGCAAAATTACTCCCAGCGCAGTTCTCCTTTGAATCGTGGGCTTGCCACAGATATCAGAGGCTGAACCCAGTAACTCTTAGGACAGTCCTTAAACTCAGTGTCATGATGCCACTATGGCCATTAAGAAATCTGGAGATCACGAATGGATATTACATTTTTTTGATCCTGGAACTATGTAGAAAGCAAAAATACCAAGTCATAAACTGCCAAGTCCTGTTAGAGGTGCCCTCTTGTAACTAATTTGAACCCTAAGAAGTATTTCCGTTTAGGGTTTGCATGCGTGTTGCAGATCCATACACGCATGTTTATACGTGCACATTAAGATTTGGCACCCTCAGTGTTGTTCTTCAGTTGCCTTCCACTTTGGTCTAAAGCAGAATCTCTCTCACTGACCTGCATTTTGCCAAGCAGTGTAGGCTATGTGGCCAGGAAACCCCAAGGACCCATGGGTTTCTGCTTCCTTAACCCTGGGATTACCAGCATGGGCCACTGTACTCAACTTTTTCCATGAGTTCCAGGGCTCCATATTCGGGTCTTCATGCTTGCATAAGTTAACTACTGAGGCATCTCCCTAGCAAAGAAGCATTTTATTTTAAAGGTCACCATATGATTAAAGCTAGAAAAATTCAGGGGCCAGAAATTTAATGTCTTTGCACATCCACTACGTATAAATGAAAAGCATGGTTCAAACCACGTGATAAGCCTTCAGTAATTATTGGTCTTACCAAAAAAAAAAAAAAAAAATGGATCCGCATTGGAGAGATGGCTCCATGAATAAATACCTGCCAGGCGAGCATGAGAACCAGAGTTTGCATATCCAGAACCCACGGAAAAGTTGGTTTGGCATGGCAAGCCGCCAGTAATCCCAGCACTGGGAAGGCAGAAACAGGATCCCCAGGACAAGCTGGCTAGCCAGACTTGATAGAATTGGTGAGTTTCCCATATTGAGAGAGACCTTGACTCAGTAAATAAGGTGGAGAAAATGATGAAAATGGTAGATATCAACTTTGGGCCTCCACATGCACCTGAGCATGCTCATGTAACCACACTCATATGAATACTTATGGACCCTATACCTGTGTATACACACATATACACATGCAACCAAGTGGGGGAGAGGGGCGAGGAAGGAAACGAAATAAATGAACCTAACACCTGCTTCGCACATACAACCTCCATGTTCTCAGCTCTTAGCTTGTGAGAGGGTTAGAGCCAGATCATCTGTATTTGCACACCACACCCAAATGCTGCTTTCCACAAGCTTCAGATGATGTCTGCGATGGCTGTTTATGGCGCACACATTGCTTAAAGACATCCCAAGAGGCTGGACTGGAAGTTAATCTTGATCATATATTTCAGCAATAACGGGGAGTGAAGGACTAATCCAGTGCATGCCTTCTCTCCCCTTCTCCTCTTCTCTTTGCTTATTATTTCTAAAGTGAGACTAAGTCGGTTCAGGTTTCCAATAGTCACTCAGCCTCTACAGAAGGACTTCAAGAGTCCATTATTATGCATAAAGATTCCTAATAAATCACTAGTAGCGATATAACTAATGAAACCCTTCTAACAGTAATTAGATACTCCTTTTTACTTTGTAAAATGTCTACATTCATTGAGTACTTATAGGAGAGTTTGGGTTGATTTGGCAAAGTCTCACTCTATAGCATAGGCTGGCCTTGAACTCATGCTTGAGACTAGGCTAACCTGAAATGGATGGCAACCCACAGTGTGTAAATGAGTAGCAAGGGTCTTATCATGAGATAAGCAGTCAGTAAGGATTGGCCTAAAAAGAATGGAGCGAAGCTAGCGTGTCCACCTTCCTGCAGAGCTGAGGTTTTGTTTTTCTTCCCATAAAAGAAAGAGTCTCACACATGTGGAAAGCGATACTATGTGAAAAAAATCTAATATTTTCAATATTTATCAATGTTAGTATCTCACCCAAATAAAATCAAAGAATGGGTAGAAATTACAGAAACTATACATATCTGAGTACACTGATAGAAATGCTAACATACAGACATAGAAAATATAAAAATGAATTTAAAGAATGGTATGCAAAATAGTCTAACATTGAAATAGCAATGTGTAAAGCATATCCCTGAGATATTTAAATTTTTATAAGTTTACATATTTATAATTAGGAAGAAAATATGTGTATATACTATAGACTCTAATGGAAAATTTTCATTTCTAGAAACTTTTCCTAAGAATGAATACCATGTTCCTTCCCATGACAAAGAGTTGTGCAAGTGGACAATGGGTAAAACATCATAGGCTTAGTTAGAGTCCTCTTTAGATACTTTTAGTTTAGATAGATTAGATATTGTAGTCTATGTGACCAAAATTTGTTAGTAAGTGTTCTGAAGGGACTCTGACTCGTCCAAGCATGGGAAGCTTGGCAAACATGGCTCTGGCAGGTCTTGCCCTTCTCCCCAGTCCCTCTGCCTTGCTAAGAACCATTAGATTACATTCCTAAAACTAACCACCAAGGTCTATTCCCTTGTTTGGCCACTTCCTTCTCCTAAGGCGTACCAGCAAGGTCTAGTTATCCAAGTACTGAAGTCCAGCACTCAAAAGCCCCCTTTGGTTCACCTAATTAACATACCCAATCAAAATTAACATGGGCTGGCCCCTTTTACCTTTATAAAAAGCCATTTGCCAATAGGCCAGGCCTGTCCCCTCTCTACCCAGAGAGTCCTTTGTCCTCCCTGCTCCCTTCCCCTTGTTTCCTTCCTCTTCTCCCTCATCCTCTATCTCCTGTCTTTGTCTCTTATTTCCTGCCCTTTGCCTCTCTGGAGCAGATGAATCTCCTTTGTGCTAAGAACTTGGTCTTGGTGGTCCCAAACCAATACTGATCCTTTCATGTTCTTTATATTCATAATTGTTCTAGTTATGATTACTGTTGCTGCCGCTATGAAATACTGTGACCCAGGGCAACTTGAGGGGAGCCATTTTTGACTTATACTTCCACATCATAGTCCTTCGTTGAAAGAAGTCAGGACAGGAACTCAAACAGGGAAAGAACCTGTAGACAGGAGCTGGTGGAGAAGCCATGGAGGGGTGTAGCTTACTGGCTTGCTCCTCATGACTTGCCCAGCCTGTTTTTCTAAAGAACCCAGGACCACCAGCCCGGGGGAGTACCACCCACAGTGGGCTGGGCCCTCCCCAATCAGTCACTAATTAAGAAAATGCCCTGTAGGCTTGCCTACCACAGCTGATCTTATGGAAGAATTTTCTCAGTTCGAAGTTCTCCCTTCCCAGGTGACTATACCTCAGTGGCTCTCAACCCTCCTAATGCTGTAAACTTTTAATATAGTACCTCATACTGTGGTGACCCCCAACCACAAAATTATTTCATTGCTACTTTGTAACTGTGATTTTGCTATTGTTATGAATTGTAACATGCATATCTGATATGCAGGACTTCTGACATGTGTGTCCTTGGACCCCCAAAGGGGTTACAACTCACAGGTTGAGAACCACTGTTTTATGTTAAGTGGATGTAAAATTATCCAGCTCAATAATTTAGAAAATAAACATACGTATGTTCATAGGTGAGAAATTTTTCTATTAATAAGTGATTAATTTTGTATTTTAGATTATAGATTTTTCCTCTTTTGTTTAATGATGATAATTCTAGTTTTTCTCAAATGCATACACCCCTTGAAAAGATACATGATATGCTTTTAAAAAGCAGTGAACCAGTGACTATAATATAAATTACATAATAATGACATGTAAGATTCATTTATTGATTCATTTATTGATTTGACAAAGACTTTAAAGAGAGGACTCTTTGGGAGGCAAATAACAGAAATTTCTCCTTCCTTCTCTGGAAGGATCTGCTAGTGTAGACTTTCTGCAAAGCCAATAGAAATAGTGAGAACTCTTTAAAAATCTTCACCATTTGGGGCAAAACAGTCAACTCTCAAACGAAGCCTAAAAAAACAGAACTTCTGCTAAATAGAGTTGACTTTGGGGCATTAAAATTATGAAAATTTAGAAATTAATAAAGTATTCAATTATAGGGGAAATAGCTGAACTACATTCATAATTATATCAGATTCATGGTGAAACCATTTAGGATCATGGTAAAATTTTAAAACAGGCCTCTTACATGGGTTGGGGCTTGAACTGGGCCAGTCATTGGTTGGCCATTCCCTCAATCTCTGCTCCATCATTATCCTTGCACATCTTGTAAAGCAGGGAAAATTTTCAGTTGAAGGTTTTGTGGGTGGGTTGATGTCCCCCTCCCTCCACTGGAAGTCCAGAGGTGGTCACTTCAGTATCCATATCTCCCAGTAGTAGGAGCCTCAGCTAAGGTCACCCCATAGACTCCCCAGAACCTCCTCCATCCCAGGTCTCCAGCTACTCCCAGAGATGCCCTCCCCCTGTCATTTGCCATGATATTTTCCCATGCTTGCTGTGAAGGCTTGTATATGCTCAGCCCAGGGAGTGGCACTATTAGAAGGTATGGCCCTGTTGGAATAGGTGTCAATGTGGGTGTGGCCTTTAAGACTCTCCATCCTAGCTGCCTGGAAGCCAGTATTCTACTAGCAGCCTTCAGAGGACTTAGAACTCTCAGTTCTGCCAGCATCATGCCTGCCTGGATGTTGCCATACCCCCACCTTGATGATAATGGACTGAACCTCTGAGCCTGTAAGCCAGCCCCAATTAAATGTTGTCCGTTTTAAGAGTTGCCTTGGTCATGGTGTCTGTTCACAGCAGTAAAACCCTAAGACAGAAATTGGTACCAGGGACTGGGGAATTGCTGTGATAGACCTGACCATGTTTTTGTCTAGAAGAATGTGGATTTTAGGACTTTGGATTTGGAAAGCAGTGGAATGCTTTAAATGGGGCTTAATAGGCTATCCTAGAAGGAATATGGAAGACTTTGTTACTAATTGTGATTTGAACTGTGCAGACCTGGCCCAAGAGGTATCAGTGGAGGATTTCCATATGTGACCCGGAGACTGGTTTGTGGTATTTTGATGAAGAATGTGGCTACTTTTTGCCCTTGTCTGAAGATTCTGCCTGAGACTGAGGTGAAGAGACTCAGATTAATTGTACTGACAAAGGAAGTCTCAGAAAAGCCCATCATAGACTTTGTTCTCTGGTTAAGTCTCAGGAAGAGCATTTTGAACAAACATAGCAAGCTTAGAAAGGAAAAACATAAAAATATTTGGTTCAAGTATTAAAGGGACACCAGGAAGTAAAATAGAGCTGATCCTGTGTTCAAGGATAGTAAATTGGTTTAAAGGAGTAGTGGCCTTGGGGCAAGATCCCACCCAGCTAAGTTTAGGTCCAGGCTTGGTAGTACAGTCCTATAATCTCAGGAGGCAAAGATGAACAGATCTCTAAGTTCAAGGCCTGCCTAGAACAAAGCAAATTCTAGATGAAGAAAAACTTAAATCTAGACCTGGTGGACCACACCTTTAATCCCAGTGCTTTGGAGACAGGCATGCAGATCTCGGAGTTCAAAGTCAGTCTACAGAGCAAATTCCAGGACAGCCAAGCTTAGGCAGTGAAGGAGTTGGTAAACAGAAAGCTGGTGATGATGTAATAGAACAAGGGGACCATGTTCCAGCCCCAGCAAGCAACAGCTTTGGCCATGTGGCTCTGGCTTTAGAGTCCAGAATAGAAGGAACTACTGGGACAAGTGATGCTGGTTAGCTGGAACTAAGAAATTAGTGGCGATTAAGAAGAGACCAGCTTCACTGAGGTGAAATCTTCTGGGAAGTGTTTTCTGAGAGCACAAAGCAGCTGTGTTCCAGAGATAGCCAAGGTTGTACCCCTTGCTGCAGCTGTACTTGGTAATATGTAAGAGTCACCCAGGTGGTACTGGTTTTGAAGGCATGAATGGGTCAAGAAGAACAACTGAGGCTTGGTCATGGTGCCTGTTCACTGCAGTAAAACCCTAAGACAAGAGCATAATATAACTGTCTCCTCAGAGACTTCATCCAGCATCGTATGGAAACAGAAACAGAGACCCACAGCTGAACATCCAGCAGTCCTCAGAGTCTCGTGGAAGAGTGGGGGATAAAATTGAGTGACCTAGAATGGTCAAGGACACCACAAGAAGACCTACGGAGTCCACTAACCTGGGCCTATGGGGTTCACAGAGACTGAACCACCAACCAAAGACCACGCAGGGGCTGGACCTAGGCCCCCTACAGATTTGTAGCTGATGTGCAGCTTAGTCTTCACTCGGGTCCACTAACAATTGGAACAGAGCCTGTCTCTGACTCTGTTGCCTGCCATTGGATTCCCTTCCACTTCCTGTACCTCCTGGTTGGGCCTCAGTGGGAGAGGGTACTCTTCACAGGATGTCCCAGTGAAGGGGTGGGATAATGGGGGAGCAATTTGTAAGGGTGGGATTAGGAGGAGAGGAACGGGGTGGGGGTGCTACTGGGATGTAAAGTTAATTAATTAATTAAAATAAAACAACAAGGCCATCCTGTGAAGTGGGATGAAAATATGAACTAGGGTTCAAAATTATATGCTCAGATAACAATAAACCTGCAAGAAAATTATTGTGGGGGCAGGGTCCAGCAAGCAATGCTCTGGGTGCGTACTAAAGCTTGGGAGTATATCTTACATCAGTCCTGCTGTATCTTATATCAGTCCTGCTGATAAAAGAAACACACACACACACACACACACACACACACACACACACACAAAACCTACTGTGTAATGGAGGGATGAATTCAAAGTATACAAAGCTGGGTTTCACTGCAGCCATTGAGGCTGGAGGACCTGAAGGGAACCAAGAGTCTTGCACTAGATAAGCTGTTGGACCTGCTACCTGCATCATAGCCTCCAATGGTTTTGAAAACCAAGATAGAATGTCACTTTTTGTGTTTGCAGAGCTGCGGTTCTGAAAAGAAATTCGAAAATGAACTGACTTCTATGTTTTTAAAAATGAGAAAAAGACAGAGCTGAATTGAAATCAGCTCTCCACCCACCAGTTTTATGCCACACACTATTGTCTACCAAGCCAAAAAAATAATAATGGCAATCTTTCAAATTTATTCTTTTAAAAAAAGTCAATACTCTTTTTATTCCAAACAAATAGGAACATTTATTTCATTTAACAATATCTCCACTGTGTCTTCCAGGCATGCCATCAAACATATGTCTGCTTTGAATAGCCCTAGGAAATGATCTACCAGAAACAAAGCTAAAGAGATTTTTTTGTGAGTGGGAAGGAAATTGGGAGGCCAAATAATTGATAGTTGAGGAGAGCTAAAACACACAGAGATTATTAAATGGTGCTAATATCTCAAAGCTGAGAGCCCCCAGGGCTCATGGTTGCTGATGTGATCGGGGCTGGGAGAATTGTCATCTCTAGGGAGCCTGTGAGGCCTTCAGAGTTTTAGGCTCCCACTGAGGTCCACTGAATAGAGTTCTTCATTTTCCGTATGTTCATAGGCACACTGAAGTTTCAGAAACTTTGTTCTAGAACTTTTCTCTTTGTCTTTGATGATAGAAAGTAGCTTTTTTAAAAAAAAGAAAGAAAGAAAAAAGAAAAGAAAATAGTTTCCATAGAATTGACCAAGTTCTTCTAAGGCTACTTACACCCAAGAAGTATGAGGAATTTGATGTGCCTCTACCACACTGGTTTTCTTTAAATGTGAATTGCCCCCAGGAGGTCACATGCTCGAACACTTAGTCCCCTGATAATGACACTGTTCTGGGAGCTTGTAGAACTTTAAGGAGGTGGAGCCCTCATGGAGGAGGAGGGCCACTAGAGCCACACCTTGAGATTTATAGCCCTACATCAGTCCTCCAGTCTCTGCTTCCTGTTCCTGTGAGAAATGAGGAGGCGAAGGATCTCAGTCTCTTGCTCTCAGCACCATGTCTTCCCTACCATAATAAATACTGTCTCCAGACTGTACCTTCTCTAGACAGACTGTTACCTTCTCTAGACAGACTGTATCTTCTCTAGACACAATGTATTTTCTCTAGACAGACTGTGTCTTCTCTACACAGATTACCTTCTCTAGACAGACTGTACCTTCTCTAGACAGACTGTTACCTTCTCTAGACAGACTGTTACCTTCTCTAGACAGACTGTATCTTCTCTAGACACAATGTATTTTCTCTAGACAGACTGTGTCTTCTCTAGACAGATTACCTTCTCTAGACAGACTGTACCTTCTCTAGACAGGCTTTTCCTTCTCTAGACAGACTGTACCTTCTCTAGTCAGACTGTACCTTCTCTAGACAGACTGTACTTTCTCTAGTCAGACTGTACCTTCTCTAGACAGACTGTATCCTCTCTAGACACAAGGAATCCTCTCTAAACACACTGTGTTTTTTCTAAACAGACTTTGTCTTCTCTAGACAGACTGTACCTTCTCTAGACAGGCTGTACCTTCTCTAGACAGACTGTGTCCTCTCTAGACAGGCTGTACCTTCTCCAGACAGGCTGTACCTTCTCTAGACAGACTGTACCTTCTCCAGACAGGCTGTACCTTCTCTAGACAGACTATATCCTCTCTAGACACACTGTATCCTCTCTAGTCAGACTGTATCCTCTCTAGACACACTGTATCCTCTCTAGTCAGACTGTATCCTCTCTAGTCAGACTGTATCCTCTCTAGACACACTGCAT
>JADRCH010000119.1:1789905-1819552 GCA_019843965.1 Rhynchomys soricoides | reverse complement strand
CACACTGTATCCTCTCTAGTCAGACTGTATCCTCTCTAGACACACTGTATTTTTCTAGACAGACTGTGTCTTCTCTAGACAGGCTGTACCTTCTCTAGACAGAATCTTATTTCTACTCTACCTTCTCAAATTATAAACCCAAATAATCCCTTTCTCCTTTAAGTTGCTTCTTGGCATGCCATTAATATTTAAAAAGTAACTTATGCACATATGCAGATCAAGAACATTTACAGACAATATAGTAAGCTTACTTGTTGCCAAGTATCTGCAAGGGGTGACAAAAATCAGTCTGTTATCTGCAGTAACAATGAATGTGCCAATCCACAGAGATCCAGGGTAGGATGGGATCCAGGTGTTAGCAGCCAATGGCTCCATAGTGGTACAAATTTCTATGAGCCTGAGGTTCCTTCAGCTTTCTGCTAGACCTCAGATTGAGGGTCATAGCAGATGTCCTTTATATTTGCAAGAGAATAGTGAACAAGGCTGTATGAATTTGTGTTCATATTCAGAGTATGTATGAGAAAGAGATGGGGACAAAGAGACAGATTTGGAGAGATAAAGATGTCTCTTCCAAATAGGGGTTATAATAAAGAAGAAAGTAGCATTCATTTTCCAGGCCACGATGCTTTCAAGAATGAAAGGAGGGTCTGTTAGCTGTCGCAACAAGAAAACGGGTATCAAATGTGACTGTCAAGTAAACCCAAGATGTGCAGACACAATCACACTGCATCAGACTGGGCTAAGCAGTTTGTGTGCTTGCCTTGTGGACATTCTATAACAGTTTCCAGAAAACTCTAACACTTGTCTAAACGGAGTCAGGTTGAACTTGAGTTCCAGCCTGCAACTAGAAGCAGAATGGATGATACCTCAAGGGAGCAGGAAGGGATGCATGCCTATCTGAACCAAAACCAAATCAGGAGGAAAGAGTATTGATTATGTAACTGACTGTCAATTAGAGGCTGCATTTTGACAGCCTCACTCTCTCCACAGAGGTGTTGCTTAGTGACCACAGGGGCTGACACCAGCTTCCCTCATGCTGAAGAACTGTGCTTATCACCAACACTGCTTGTCTCTGCTGCTTCTTTAAATGAAATCCTTTGTTGTTAAAAATGACAACTCTTATTTGAAATGGTTGTAGTCAATAATAGATTTGTTTCCTGCCTCTTCCTCCTCATTTGCTAACATAAAAAGTAAACGCCTATAGGTATTTGATTTGAAATATTCCCTCTAGAGGGACGTGGAAAGCTTAAAAGATACAATAAGCTAAGGAAACCTTGGGAAGTTTATGAAACTCACCAAAATTTGTAAGACCCTTCTCAAAGGTTACAAAAGCAGTGATATCGGAAGAGAAGATCCTTATACTTAAGTATTTTATTCATTTTAATGTAAACTAGATTGTTCGGTTTCATTTTTAGATTATCACATACAGCAACAACCAGACGCACTTGTGTTGTTCCCAGGGGATGCGACTTTGCCAAATGTCATGGTTTTGTTGTTGTTGACAACGACGACAACAATGACGAAGACGATAATAGCAATGATGACGATGATGATGTTTTGACTCGTTCTGGATTTTCTATTGGAAATTTGTGATCTTAGAACAGAAACACTCTTTTCCTTTTCAATATTAATGTTTCTTTTTAACTGTAGTCTCCCTGATTCTTACCTGAAATATTAGTCTCTACTTCACTCCTGGTCTTAGGGATTTGAAAATCCATTTGTTTTCACTGCTTAGTGGCACTGGGCGCCTCATGTGTGTCCTAATTGTGTTGTGTGTCCTAATTGTGTTGTGTGTACTAATTGTGTTGTGTGTCCTAATTGTGTTGGAGTCCCTGCTAGTCCAAGGTGGTTTATTAATCATGAAAAGGTATTGGATTTTTATCAAGTAAGGTTATCATGAGGCTTCTGCTCTTTATTTTGTTAACATAGGTGTCCCAGTGATGTAGATATAGATGTTAAACCATCCTCCCCTTGCAAGAGTGACCCACCTGCTCATTGTTCATAATCTCATTTGCCTTGCTATTCATCGGACATTTTGACATTATTTCCTCCTCTTGTGGTGCCTTAAACCATAGCACCAGAGCACTTTTAAGTTGTATTTTGAAGTTTTATCTTCTTGGTTTTTTGTTTTGTTTGGGTTTTTTGGGTTTTTTTTTTTTTAAAGAAGAATCCTAGGAGGATTGTGTAAATCTTCCTCTCAACAGCTGGTAGGATTTCACAGTGAAACATTTGGTCTAAGGTTCTTCTCCAGCCAAGAGGTTTCTTACTGATTATAAGTCTGCTGAGAGTGCTGTTTCTTCAAACTCAGTACTAGAATGGCTATATGTTTATAGGGAGGGATCTATGCATTTCTCCCAGGTTTACCAATTTATTGGCACCTAATCATTCATAATATTCTCTATAAAATATTTAATTCATGGAATCCTGTTTGACCTCTTATTCTTTCACGTCTGAGTTTTATCCTCCTCCCTTTTTAATTTACTAAGCTTTACTCACCTTTTACGGAACTTACTTTACAATATTGATTTACTTAGAACACTGTCTCTTGTCTGCAAAGCAATAGGTTGAATTTTGTAGAGAATAAGCACCCTTTTTATTTCTAAAGTGAATTCTTATAGTAAAAAATAGAGAAACACCTTAGGAAAGAAAGATCCCACTTAGAGACATGAGAAATTCTATTTATCCACAAGGTCTGGATGGTGCCTCCTGGGTTTTCGGAGTGAATAAATGAGGTTCCATCTGAACTCATTATCTTTGAGAATCTCTCAAACACCTAGAAAGGATTAACAGATGAGAGTATATTATCTATCATATTTGTCAGATATGGTACTATAACCAATATATTTGTTGATAAAATAATATATATATGCCCAGTTTGTGTTACCTCCTATTCACCTCTGTAACAAATAACTGATATATTGGATTTACAAGTAGAAATGTTTGTTTTAGCTCAGGGTCTTAAGGGTTTCAGTACATGGTCAACAGTTCCCCATTGCTTTTGAGCTGTAGTAGTCCATTACCGCAGGGAATGCATAACTGAGCAAAACCACTCAATTCCTGGCCAGGAAGGGAAAGGAAGGCAGAAGAATGAGGGATTCCTCTCCAGCAACTTGAAGACTTCCCATCGGGCCACATCTCTTAAAAGTACCACAACCTCCTAAAGTCATCACTTCAGAGAAGTCTTATTCATCACACAGGCTTTTAGGAGAAGTTACAGATGCAGAACATACTGTGTATGTGCCTGTGTGTGTGTGTGTGTGTGTGTGTGTGTGTGTGTGTGTGTGTCTGTTCGTCTCTCAGAATAGATGTGTATTTCTGAAAAATGACTCCTTAGTTTTAGGACAAAAGTGCTTCATAGCTTCATAGAAGTCCATCTGGGCCTGGAGAGATGACTCAGCAGTAAAGAGCACTTTCTTCTTTTTCCTGGGACCAGAGTTCGAATCTCAGTATCCAGGAGCTCCTACAGCTCCAGAGGGTCTAACCTCTTCTTGTGGCCTCTATAAGCACCCCATACATGCAAAACATACACAGACATATACATAAAAATAAAGTTAATCAACCAGGCATGGTGGCATGTCCTTTTCATCCCAGCACATGGGAGGCAGAGGCAGGAGGAACTCCGTGAGTTTCAGAGGCCAGCCTGATCTACACAATGAGTTCCAAGGCTACATGGAGAGAGACCCTGTCTCAAAAACCAAATTTAAAAAATTTAACTAATCAATCTGGTTAAGATGTTGGCATATAAACAGTTCTCTGAGACTAGATCCAAAAGAGTTAATAGGTCATATCGCCCACTGGTCTGTATTGTAGACTTCCCTTTTACTCCTTAGTCTTGTTCCTTAGTCTTCTTTTCCTCTAACTTTTACCAACAATGCTTTTCGCCAGCAAAAATCCCCTCCCCCACTCTTCAGTTTCCCCCACCTGCTGCATTAACACTCCCCTCCCCCCATTTTGCCTTCTTAGCACCAGACATGGCATTTTATTTACAAGCATCACTAAAAGGAGCGGTGTGGAATCCAGGTTCTGTTCCAGTCTCTGCTGTGATCAGCCTGTGAACTCTCTTTTTATGGTGAGAGTGTTATATTGGTCTGCAACAGTGTAGCTTGGCTCAAGACCTCCTAAATCCACAAGACAAAATTTAAACTGCTTGCTTCTCAGCAAGGAAAGTAACAAATAGCACGTGTTGCTTTAGAAGCTTTGAGAGCAACACTTCGCCAGCTGTATTCAGGCAGATCCTCCGCAGAGCTGCCAGAGAGCTACAGAAGGACATCTCCATCAAGGCTCACAAACCATGTGCTAACCTCTTCCAGCCATATTGCCAGAGAAAATGGGTCTGATTTAACATAACTCCTCATCCCTATTTGTGGACCCCCCAAATCACTGACATTTATAAATGATCATTTGGTTTTACACATTTAATGGACTATTTCTTAATTAAAATATAAATTATGTGTTACGATCTTAAAGCATCATATACATCTAATACCAACCTAATTTTAGTTCCGCTAGTTTCAATTAATTTTCTGTTTAACCTCTCACTGATAACTTTTCTCATTGCTGCCCCCAAACACCTGGCAAGAAGCTACTTACAAGGAGGAAGAGTTTGTTTGGACTCTGCTGGGTATGGTAGGAAGAGCATGAGGCAGGGGAGCCATGGCAGTGGGGACACAGGCTGCTTTCTCACAGCTCGGTGGATCAAACGGGGGGGGGGGGGGGGGGATCAACACTTCTCTGCTGCTCCCTTCCTGTTCAATTTCCCAGTCCACAGGATGGTACCAGCCACATTCAGGGTGAGTCTAAAGGCTCAACTAATCCTCTCTGGAAAAGCCCTCGCAGGCACACCCAAAGGGCTGCCTCATTAATGCTAGAGGTGTTTCTTGATCCAATTAAGTGGGCAATCAAAATTAACTATCACAAACTTTAAGCATGCGGGAAGCATAAATTGGACGCAGCAGTCTCTGCCTCTGCCTCTGTTGGGATGCCTGTGTGAGCCCCAAAAGACGGACCGGATTAGTGTGCTTGCTTGGCTCCCTCCTTCCCTCTCTGCCATGCCCCTCCCCCTCCTCCAAGAGCTTCTCATTGCTGTTATAATAGAAGCCTCTTCTGCCAAAAGACTGCAGTACACCTGGCACCTGTGTCCCCTGACATCCCATCTCTGTCTTCTGTCTTCCCACCTCCTAGGCTCCAGCCCTGCAGCCCTCCCCACCTCGACTCTGTGGTCCTTGTCACTAGTCTCCCTTAACTTTTGTTTTTGTTGTTGTTTTGGGGGGAGTTGAGGTTGTTTCCACTGGAGTTCACTGCCTTGTGTGGCTGGCCCTCTCTCACCTTCCAGGACTATTAATGTTCATTAATGGAACATGTTCTCCTGCTGTCTGCCCTAGGAAACCCCCACTTCTCTATGTATTTATGTATCTATGAATCCATGTATCTGTCTATGTATCTATGTGTGTATCTATCTACGCCCTACCAACACACACACACACATCTATCATCTATCTCTACCATCTACCTATCTACCTATCAACACACACACACACACACACACACACACACACACACCTGTCTGTCTGTCTGTCTGTCTATCTATCTATCCTATTGACCCGTTTCCTTTCATCTAAACCAGGTCACTTCACTATCTTCTGTCAGCCTTCTTCTCTCCTGTAGTTTATTCCTCGCTGTATCTGATTGACAGGGGCCATAACAAGCGTAAGTCAATATTCATGAATTATTAATAAAATAACTAAGAAAGGGAAACCGCCATGGAGCTGGTAGTTTTCCACTGACCCTAGCAGGCTATGTGTGCTTTTGCAATAGGCTACATTTTTGGATAGGGACTTACACTCCTCTCCCTTGCACTGTGACAACAGCCTGGACGCTGGCCTCTGTGGGACACCGAGCAGCAAGCCATCTGCCACCATCGGCTCCTGCTGGAGCCCCCTCCCACCCCGTGTGGATTCTTCTTGCAGCCTCCGATTCTTAACATGGTCTTCTACCTGGTCTTAGAGTTTCCAATTAATTTTAACAGTCTTTGAATTCAAACCATTTTCAGAGAGCAGAAGATAGACTTCTTATAATCACAGTTTATTTTCACAGTTGGCGAAGTTCAAGCTCTGGCATTTCCCTTGTCTCTCCTTCATGGTTTTGCAGTCTGCTCACGGTTCATATTCTACTGGGAAGTTGGGTTTTTGTTTTTTGTTTTTTGTTTTTTGTTTTGTTTTGTTTGTTTTTTGGGGTTTTGTTTTTTGTTTTTTTTTTCACTCCATGTACTCTGTTAAGATAGAGAATTTCAACATGGAAAACAAAGTCATGTTGCTAAATAAATGTACCCATTAACCACTTAATGAATGTTACATTCAAATGAAAGCTTCCAAAATGTAACCATACCAATACAGATTCTACTTGTAGATACATAATAAGATCCCGGTCATATTGGAGATATCTTTCTTATGAACCAAAACCTCCCTTGAACTGCTAAGTTTCTATTACTGTCTTCAACTATTTCTTGGATTAGATACTATGGTACTAAGTAATCCCCCTGGAAACAAAATAATGTCTTCCTTCCTTCAGTTGCTTTTGGGCATTGTGTTTTATCATAGCAACAGCAAAGTTACTGATACAGGGAGAAATAAATAAATTTAGCAATTTTGGCTTTCGGCATCTGGAATGCCCCTAACCCCCAACCCCAACCCCACCCCTACACTTGCCTGACTTCCCAGACTGTGACTCATTTTTAACCTGAAGTTCCTGGGATTTGCTACCAAACAATGCATAAGAAATAAAGGCAAAGGAGGTGAACAGTAAAGAAGTATACTCTGTGCTCTGGGGGTGAAAAGGACCAAACCAGGGCAGTGTCACAGGAGAGAGTTCTGGATTTGAAGAAATGACGTCAGGACTCCTGTGTTCATGGAAGAACAGAAAGGAAGTTTTTCACATGTAGAGGGTTTTAAAAACAAGGAATTTAATTCCTTTGCATGGAAGGGTGAGCAAAGAGGTGAGAAGGTTGGGGATGAAAGAAAGAAAGATTAATATATAAGGAGGTAGAAGGGCCTTGTGCCGAGGGAAGGTCCTTAAGAAGAGGGAAAACAAGCATCCAGTTTTCAGAAACAGCGGCGAGTGCTTGAGATGCTAAATTGAAATTGATTTCTCCATAGTATTGTATTTTTAATTATTTACGATTACTCCTGTCATTCAAAACACTATTAGTGTAGTTATCATTAATAAAAGGAGGAATCAGGAGAGTTGGCATGGTGGGGCACACCTATCATCCAGGACTTGGGAGGCTGAAGAACTGCAGAGAGGGCACAGCCAGCCTGGGCTACATAGCAAGACTCTGCCTCAAAATGAAAAAGAACAACAAAAGACAGAAGCGAAGTCAGTGTCACCAGAGTGACAGAAGGAAGGCCAGGACACCAGGAACAAGGGGACTCACGGAGCAACCAATCCACGGAGAGAGATCAGTACCCTGAAATCCACAGGATCACAGTGTGATTTCAAAACCTGGCCACAGATGCCGTGAACTGAGTGTCTGTGTACATTCATCCGCTGATGTCCTTCTCCCCAGTGTGATAGTATCTGAAAGTGGAGCTTTGATGCTTCTGAATGTAACTGATGCCCTTAAAAGGAGAGACCCAAGGGACTGGGGGAAAGGTTCTATGAGCAGATAAGAAAGTCTTCCAAGCAAACACAAAGACCTGAACTTAAGTCCCAGCACCTGCACAAAAAGCAGCATGTGTGTATGCAACGCTAATGCTGCAGGTCAGAAACACGCATTGTGGGGGCTAGATTCAGGTTCAGTGAGAGACCCTGACTCAGGAGAAACAAGCGTGAGTGGCTTCCGTGAAAATATAGGCTCATGTACCTGCACTTACTATGAATATACTATGCACAAAAAATAAAATACACACACACGAGTAATACAAGGACATTTTTGAGAGAGATCATTCTAGGAGACAATCTGAGGGGCAGGCAGAGCCTATGAACCAGGAAGAAACCTTCAGTAGAAACAGCCATGCTGGGCACCTGATCAGGGAGTTCAGGGCTCCAGAAGCTTGAGGACCTCATACTTGTTTATAATGTTTGTGATAATAGCTCAAAATAGCTAGGACAGTGGCTTAGCCCATGGCAGCCATGTATGCATGTTTTATATGAAAATAGCCGGTTGTGGTGGCGCACGCTGGTAGGATTTGCTGAAGGAGGCAGAGGCAGGAGGATCATGAGTTTGAGGCCAGCCTGGGCTACACATTTAGCCGGGCAGTGGTGGCACACGCCTTTAATCCCAGCACTCGGGAGGCAGAGACAGGCGGATTTCTGAGTTCAAGGCTAGCCTCGTCTACAGAGTGAGTTCCAGGACAGCCAGGGCTACACAGAGAAACCCTGTCTCGAAAAACCAAAACCAAACCAAAAAAAAAAAAAAAAAGAAAGAAAGAAAATAGGGGGCGTGGAATGAGGGAGCAACTCTGTGGTAGATAGTGGCTCTAGAGGCTGTGTTTGGCTTCCATCTTTAGCACCAGAAAAAGAAGTAAAGGAAGTGTTTATCATCAAAGTCTAGGTAACTGTATAGTACCCGTTCAGGTGACTTGTAAACTATGACAGCCCCATGGATTTTATTTTGGAGGGTTTGGTAACTGATGTTGGTCACCGGTGACTGTACTCACTGGGTAATGGCTCATTTGGTGCTGTTAAGACGTGCCACGGAATCCTTGCTGTTTAAAATGATTTGCTTATAGTTATTTTCATGTGTGTCGTGGTGTGTGTGTGTGTGTGTGTGTGTGTGTGTGTGTTCCTGCACACATACATGTGTATGGATGTGCATGTAGAGGCCAGAGATTTGAAGTCAGGAACCGTTTACCCTGTTCTTTCACCTTCTCTGAAGCAGGGTCTCTCCCTCACTTGGCTAATCTTACAGACAGTTTGCTCTGGCATCTCCTGTTTCTGCCTTTCCAGGCTGGAATAACCTGGGTTTCAAACTCTGGGCATCACACTTGCACAGTAAGCACTTTAATGCTCAGCCACCTCTCAATCTTGCTTATACTTCCTGAGGCTTAGAAATTACAGATATATTTGGGCCGTATAGAGAGATACAGGTTCTTCTCACACTAGCATCAAGTCGGTTTAAACACATTCTGCTTCCTCTTAGAAAGTAGCTATTTTATCTGAAATGTTTAAAAAGAGAATTTTTTAAAAAAGAAAAGAAAAGAAAAAGAAAGGGAACAGGAAGCCAAGAGACGAAATCTTGTCCAAAGCTGGGAGACATCTTCAGTACCCCACAAGTAGTGTTGTGGCCTGGATACTGGAAGTTGTGAGGGAGAGTGAGGGAGGGCGAGGGAGGGTACAGTAGAGGTATGGGAAAGGCCTGAGGATTGTGCCTGTCTGTTCCTTCAACACCACAAACACACACGCACACACACAGACACACACAGACACACACAGACATAGACACACACACACTCTCACAGACACACACAGACTCACACATAGACACACATACACACACACTCACACACAGACACACAGACACACACAGACTCACACACAGACACACACAGATACACACACTCACACTCACATACAGACACACACACACTCTCACAGACACACACAGACTCACACATAGACACACATACACACACACACACACACACACACTCACACTCACACTGTTCCCCTTAACTCTCTAGCCCTCCCAAATAACTGTTAGCTCCTCTTCCACTGGCTGTTGTATGTTCCAACAAGAAGAGAAATGCTACATTTACAGCATAGGAAAAGTATGAGAATCAGTCAGTCATCAGCTGTTTGGCCCTAAGATGCCTCTGATCCCAGCATCTGACTCTAGCTTTTATGCATGTTGACTCTGGTCTGCTTATTTTATGAGCCATCTATCCATATGTAGTCAAGGTTTCCGTCGTTATGCAGAGGGAATGGACTTTGAGACTCATCCAAGGAGAAGGTCACATGGCCTCCTTCCATTCCCCACCTTGGCCATTTGCCTTGCGCAGAGTCAGTGGGATCAGAAAAGCAACCATGTACAGCCTCCAGGGCAGCATTTTCAAGCACCAACAGTAAGGCTGAAGCCATATATGAGGCTTAGTGATGATTAACATCTCTGATCACTCCTATCTGTGGAGGATAGGGTGTGAACTCTTTTAAAGCAGTAGTAGAAACACTGAACAGAACAGAGGTGAGGAAGGCTAGAACACTGGCCAGACACCCTGCTGCCCATTCCCATAAGGCTTCACTGGAACTTGTTTGTCCAGTGTTGTTTACAGCTGATTCACAGTACAGCAGCAGAATTGAGGAGGTGTGACACAGGCAGCTGCCAGTAGAGACTTCCTTGCCTTCCCTTCCTCATGCTAGGATTTTGTCAGGTTTGGACCTGTGCATGTCTCGTGAAAGCTGTCCCAATCCCTGTGAGTTCATATGTGCATCAACTGCTGTGTCTGGAAGACACTGGTTCCTTGGAGTCATTCTCGGCCTCTGGCCATTAGAATCTTTCTGCCTAAATCTCTGAGTCTCAAGGGGATGGGTAGGTTAAAAAGATCTCATTTAAGTCTATTTTGGTCTTTTACTTTCTGTACATTGTTTACTTATAGATCTCTATTCTAATTACTATCTACTGTCCAAAGTTTCTCTGATGAGGACTGAGTTATGCTCTCATCTATGGCTATAGTAATATGTCATCAGGAGTCATTTTACTGCCATGTTCCTTTAGCAGAGAAATAGTATTAGGTATTCCTCTAGGTTCTACAGCCTACCTTATCTCATGTTCTTGGCCACTTGGTCAGGTATGGCTTGCATCTCATGGAATAGACCTTAAATTCATTTCTTTTTAAAAAATTAGTTGGTTACTCTCATGACATCTGTGCCCCCGTTGCACCATTATATTTTGCAGGCAGATCTGTGTTGTGGGTTGTAGTGTTTGTAACTGAGTTATATTAATGATTACCTTCTCCCCTGATAGCATACAGAGCACCATGTACATTAGTCATTAGGGGTAGGGTTTCTAGATAGTCCCTAGCTTGATTTCTCCATGTTGAGTGGTGTGTTGTGTCTTCAGCAATAGCTCTTTACCATTAGGTTATAGAGAATAACCAATAGTCTTGGAAATATCCTGTAATGTTTGGAGTTGGGGGGATCTATGGGGCCCCTCCAATCAACAACTCCAGTCCTGGCACTGGAGGCTTTATTTGGTGGCATAAGATGTCTGATTGGTGAATTGTTGCCCCTATTATACAGTGATTCCACTTAAATTCTTTTCATAAACGTGTATATTTTAGTAAGCCTTTACAATAGTAGTTTTCCATATGGCTTTTCAAAGGGCCATTAATATCAGTTGTCCGTCTCCACATTCCCTGCCTTACCCTGTCTCCCAATCCTCCTCTGTAATCCCCCTGTTCTAGTTTCCCCTGTATCTTTTTATAACACTGTTCTCTGTTTAGCCTTCTTTGGAGGATCTCCATCCCCTAATACCCAAGTCCCATTACAAATTACCTAAACTGTGTGGTTATTCATATTGAAACACACATATCTAAGGTATAAAAGAAATTACACAACATTTGTGGGTTTGGATGTGATTAGCTCACTCAAAATGATTATTTCTAGCTTCATCCATTTACCTGAGGTATCACCATCCCAGATTTCAAGTTGTATTACAGAGTTATAGTAATACAAATGGCATGACATTTATCTAAGAAAAAACATGTTGATCAGTGAAACAAATTTGAAGACCCAGATGTAATTCCACATACTTATAAACACCTAACTTTAGACAAAGAAGCTAAAAATACATACTGGAGAAGAGTCAGTATCTTCATCTGGTTAAAACCAGATAGCTGCATGTAGAAGAATAGCTTCATATCTATCACCTTTACATAGTAACTCCAAATGGATCTAATACTTCAGCATAAGATCAGATTGCCTGAATCTGATAGAAGAGAAAATAGGATCTGGCCCAGGAAAGGACTTCTTGAACAGGATACTTATAGCTCAGGAACTGAAGCTAATAATAAGTAGCACCCCGTGAAGTTGGAAAGCTTCTGTATAGCAGGGGACATTATCACCTGAGCAAAGCAGCAGAACAGAGGGGCTAGGGGATGGGGGGAAGCTCAGTGAGGGGGGACCGAGAGGAGAGGAGCTCTGTGATCATGTGATCAGGATGTAAAGTGAATGAATGAATAAATTAATGGAAAACACAAAGCAAAACAAAAGAATGGAAACTATCTTTGCTAAGTATACATCTGATATACAGTTAGTATCTAGAATATATGAAGAACTAAAATATTGAATATCAAGAAATTAATCCAATTTTTAAAAATGGGGTATAAAACTAAATTGTTCTCAACAGATGAAGTACAAATGGCTGAGAAACAGTTTTCAAAACATTCAACATCTCCTTGATCATCAGAGAAATGCAAATGAAAACTAATAGAGATTTCATCTTACCCTGGGTAGGACAGTCAAGATGGATAAAACAAATGACAGCACATGCTACCAAGGATGCTGAAAAAGGGAAACACTTATTCATTGCTGGTAAGAGTGCTAACTTATACAGATTCTGTGGAAATCCATGTGGTGGTTCCTCAGGAAGCTGAGACTAGATCTACCTCAAGATCCATTATTGGGCAGTTACTCAAAAGACTTCTGCACCTGACTACAAATATACATGCTCACTGTTGCTCTATTCCTAAACAGCCTAGATGTCAATCAACTGATGAATGGATAATGGAAATGTGATGTGTTTATACAGTAAAATATTATTCACATGGTAAGAAAAATCAAACTATGAAATTTTCAGCAAATGGAAGGCTATTGATTTATTGAACAGTACAGTCGAGCAAAGGGTATCCATCATGTCTAACCAGGAAAGACATTTGAAACTCAGGCAATTTTGATGCTCAAATCTTGAAATCTTTTTAAAAAAACAATCTAGCTCAGAGAGCATGCAAATGCTTTCTCATGTAAAGACAAATGTTTAAAAGACTTTTTTTTTTTACTTATTTAAAAATGTTCATTAAGCTCCAATGATTGTTTGCTTTCCTCATCTACAGTCATGCTGAGTGAGCTACAGCTAAGTGGAAGTCAACTGAGTCTTTTAAAGCAATTCCACGTTAAAAAAAAAAAGGTGCAAAAAAACCCCTCTTTACACCAGTATTATCTAGTATACCAAAATCTCAAATAATACAAGTACCCCCATTTCTCATGTGTCTGATACTGTCTGTGAACAACGTCTTTACCAAAGTCTCTGAAATAGTCCCTGTAAACAAAAAGGGTAGCTTTATTAAAATATCTATATTTATTTATTTATTTTTACATAGAAAACATCAATGGTGAGAGCTTATAAAATGTGTGCGATCACACAAAACAGAAGTATGCTTGAGCTATTCTGTGCATAAATTAAGTAAGGTTACAACAGAGTTTTACCTCCCCAAGTGACAGAATTCTCTTCACTTTTTAGGCTGCTTCACCTGAAATTCTAATTACCCTTTCCATTTGTTTCTTTGTTTTTTCTCTCCCCTCAACATAGGTTCTGTGTCTGGTTTTCCCTATGTTCTTTACTTCTCGCCTGTTTGTAAAACCAATGTGAGGCCATAAGTGGGAATCAGTGAGGGAGACCTTCATCTGTTGTTTTTATATTAGATGTTGCAAAAAATACATGCCAGGCATCAACAATCTGCAACTGCCTCAAGTGTGAAGAAACAGGTTTAAAAATAACTTCATAACTTTGAAATTTACAAAATATTCTATACATAATTTATCCCACATACCGGACTTAACCAATTATAAACTATCGATTCTGACTTCAAAGAACATCCATTCTAGGGTTATCCGTCTTTCCAAGGTGCTGTGGAAATCCTAATGTTCCTCTCCTTGCTTTAGAAGGCTGAGACTACTACCCTTAAGAATCTCCTGTCAGCTGGTGCCAGTCACAGCTACTGGCATCAGAAGTGGCAGAAACAGCTTAGTGCTGACCTGCCAAGTTCTTGCATGTTTCTTACCCCATCTATCCTCAAGAGGACCTCATTATTATCTGTTTTTGTAACTGTGGAGAGTGAGCTCAGATAGAGCAAGTGGCTGATCAGGAAGTTAACTGATTACAAAGTTTGGATTCAAATCCATTTCTTCTAACGCTCAGATCAGATCCTGTAAACAGAACGAAGACGGTCACAGTACAAACAGATAAGTGAAGTTGAGCCTAACTGCACAGATAAACAACTCTTAGAGTGAGTCCAGTCCTGGTATTTACATAGTTGAAGTCTCTAAAAAGTCAGGGTACAGGATGGACTCAAAGGTGCAAAGAAAGAGGAGGACTTGACAATGTAAATACCAGGAAATGCAATGAAGCATGAGACGAAACATATGGCAAGGAACCAGCAATGTTTCAGAAGTTAAAGAAAACCATAGTAAATGGCCAATCTTGGGAGTCGGGATGTTTTGTTTGGTTGTTTGGTTGGTTGCTTACTTGCTTGCTTGTTAGGTTGGCTCATTGGGTTTTTCTCATTGCTGTGACAAAATCTCAACAACAAACAAGTTATGAAAAGAATGATTCATCTGGGCTCATGGTTCAAAGCAATACAATCCATCCTGGTGGGGAAGGTAGCCTGTGAGCATGATTTGAATGGTCACATTGCATCTGAAGCCAGGGGGCAGGAAGAGATAATATCCAGTCTGGCCTCCCAGCCCATGGGATGGATCATCCCTCCTTAGTTTAAGCGGTTATGGAAACGTCAGCATATACATTCCCAGAGGTGCGTCTTCTGGGGGATTCCAAAGCCAGACAAGTTGACAATGGTTAACACCTATTAACCAGCTGAGGTCAAGTAAGGGAGAAGAGCAGAGAGGCTAAGAGGTGGAAAGGATGGAAGTCGGTCCTCAGGAGGAAACAATGGCGGTTGGACAATAGATGAGGCAATTCAAAACCCAGAAGCTAGCTCCTCCCACTTCACGGCCCTACTTCCAATCAACTCCCCAGTTAATTACTTACGGTGAGCTGCAATGTATTGAGTAAACCCAAACACCAAGAATAAGATGGAGATGCATTTGTCATTACCCAAGGCAACCAGGATGAATCGTGACTCTATACATGATGTAACCTTGACTGTGGGAATTCAGCCAAGTCTTTGTTCTTAAGAAAGAACAGTATTTCCTGCAGAGCTGTGGACTTGTCACTTAACATATACCTGTGAGTGGTACTGGAAATGTATGGACATTATTGATGACTAAAATAATCTATGCTAATCCTAATTCTGATCTTAAACTATCAGGGCACAGCTGTTAGTGGAAAGATGACAAGGGTAATCATAGCACTTAGTAGCCAAATGCACTGGAAAAACACCCCCATGCTGGACCATTCTCTGACATGACTACATGCTGGTGGGTACAGAAACATACCCTGGGCTTCTATGGCTTCCAACATAATCCAACAAGGTTCTGCTCCCAAAGCAGAAGTGGTCCTGAGGGAGTCAGCTCAGATGCAGATCCAGACAGAGCTGACTTGGCAGGGAATTGCTTGATGTTCACATGAAACACCCAGCAATATCTGTAAGTCCTCGGGGATGAGTGACACAAGCCATCTCTTTCTCCTTAAAACCATTCCTGTTTCCTTGGCTTCCTGTTCTCTAGGCTGCCTGAGCACAGGAGAGCAGCTTACAGACGGACAGTGTTTTTGTGTTTGTGTCTTTGTGTTTCTTTCTTGTTTCATCATAGCTGCCTGATAAATGCTACAAAGTCAGAGCAGTGAGCAGGCAGAGAGCTCAGCAGAAGACAGGAGCCCTGCTGTATTCACGATTCTCAGCCATGATTAGGACCCTGGAAGGCATTGCTACAGTCAGGGAGGACGTGGGTACCCAGTTAGATTTCAGTCCCATTTAGGGTTCACACAGCTCATTCTGCACCATTTCCAGGGAGCTGCAGGCACCACACAGATACAAATACAACAGTTAGGGATGTCCTGTTCTGTAATAGTCTTGAAACTCCACACATCTATATCTCCCAAGTATATCTATAATGCGCACATAAACATTTCTCTTTGTATATAATTATTGACCTTGATGTTGAATCACTGGACCTAAATGTGTCTCTGCTTTGCTTCTGCTCAAAATATGGTTTTTTGTTTTGTTTTGTTTTGTTTTGTTTGCAGAATTGAAGGTATGACCCACCATCGCCAGGCAGTAGCTTCCAATTTCTTAATCAATATGGTTTCAACTTTTATAAAGGTGGAGCCCGTTCTTGTGCTTTAAATATCATGGATAAGAAGATTCTTTCTTGAACTGGAAGGAGAGCTCAGCAGGTAAAGGCACTGCAGCCAAGCCCAGTGTTTTATTTATCTCTGAAATAGGTGGCAAAAAGATAGCATGCTTTTGAAAGCCTTATATGAGCCAGGCCAAGTGGGATTCATATATGTAGTCCCAGCACTTGGGAGGTAGAAGCAGGGGAATCAGGAGTTCAAGGCCAGCCTGGGCTACATAAGACTCTGTCTCAAAAATAAAATAAGGAAATAAGTCAATCCTACAACTCTAGTACTAGAGGACACCAGAAGGAGACTTCAAGTCTTTTTTTTTTCTACTACACTGTATGTTCCTAGATAAAACATGGCAGCTCCTTGGGTCTTTGATTACTCATTATATAATGAAGAGATGGAGTGCTCTCCTTCCCTACCTGGTTCTACTGTTTGGGGAGTCTGTTTGCTAAAGCCAAGCCACTCAGATTATTGAAGTGTAGAGCACAGGTGAGTGTCCCTCATAGTCTGCAGATACTCTACAGAAAAGGAGCACAGTTAGTTGCTTGGGGAAAGCAGCATAGCCATGTTTCTCTCACAGAACTTTGTTTTTGCAGAAATGTTGCTATGTGTGTCTCTTGGGTGAACAATTTATTTCTGGAATTAGAATTGATTCCAGTGACATGAAGCAGCCCTCCCAAGTGATAGAACACAGATGTCTTCGTCACAGCTTCAGTGATACACAGCTACATCGGAAGCAGCTCTGTTGACCTGGCACTGACAAGGTGCCATTCTAAACAGCCAGATACGTTTCCAAAGCAACGAGAAACACCTCTGCTTTATACCTCAGGTGCATTTAGTGGAACACACACACACAAACACATGCACACAGATACACGTAAGAAAATGGAAACAAGCATACGAGGTAAAATTTTAAAACTCAAAGATGAAAACATTTTATGCCTCACATATTTTGAAGATATTTAAAATAAAGTCAATTCTTTGGTTGGGGTTGCAGTTTTTGTTTGTATTTGAGACCAGATCTCATTCTGTAGCTCTGCCTGACCAGGAACTTATGATGTAGGTCAGAATGGCCTCGGATGTAGTGATCCTTCTGGGTCTGCCTCCCATATGTCAGGATTGCAGGTGTGTCCCACCACCACCAAGCAGTAGCTTCTAATTTTACTCAATCAATATGGTTTCAATTTTTATAAAGGTAGAGCCCGTTCTTATGCTTTAAATACCATGGATAAGAAGATTCTTTCTTGGGCTGGCAAGAAAGCTCAGCAGGTAAAGGCACTTGCAGCCAAGTCTGATAACCCCATAGGAACACCAAGCTAGGTAACCATAACATATGCAGAGGACCTAGATCAGAGTCCCCGATTGTCACTTCAGTCTCTTTGAGCCCCTGTGAGCCCTGCTTAGTTGATTGCATGGGCAGTATTCTCGGAGTGTCCTTGACCCCTCTAACTCCTACAATCCTTTCTCTCCATCTTCTGTGAAGTTCCCCTGACTCTGCCTCGTGATTGGCTATCTCAGATCTCTTTACATCTAGGCTGCCACTGGAAAGTGCTGTCCACTCTGAGGGAATGTGTGCAAACCCCTCAGTTAATTCTTCTAGTAAATAATCTCACAGATCTACCCAGAGGAATGTCTCTGAGTTGATCCCAGATCCAAGCAGGTTGACAATCAAGATTAATCATAGCAACAGGGAAGCTACAGTTTCTAGAAATACCTTCAATATATAAGAAATAACACTCTTAAAAATGTCAGACAAACTAATCAAGAAAGCAAATTTATATCCTAACAAACACAACTGTGCAGCCAAATATCATTTTCTAAAATGAGGTTTCCCTGGGTGGTCTGTGGCGTTCATGATGGATTCTCTGTGCAGAGCTACCTAGAAGCTCCTGGGATCATCAGTCAATAGTCAGGTCTTTCTCAGTTTGCATCTTGGCTGTAGGTATAAGGAAAAGCCCTTTCCTTTGGAAGGAATGAATAGAAGTGAATGGGATCCCTAAGAACCCATACCTCCCTTTTTTTCATATTTTATTTACATTTCAAATGTTGCCCCCTTTCCAGATCTCCCCTCTGGAACCTCCCCATTCTCTCCCCTCTCCCCCTGCCACTATGGGGGTATTCCCCCACCTACCCACCCACCCACTCTCATCTTCCCTCCTTGGCATTCTCCTATACTGGGGCATCTAACACCCTCCGGCCCAAGGGCCTCTCCTCCCCCCCGATGGCTAACAAGACCCTCCTCTGCCTCATATGTGGCCAGCACCATGGGTCCCTCCATGTGTATTCTTTGGTTGGTGATCCAGTCCCCGGGAGCATCGAGGGGTCAGGCCAGTTGCCACTGTTGCTCCCTCCCTGGGGCTGCCGACTCCCTCAGCTCCTTCAGCCCCTTCAACAGCTCCTCCCTCTGGGACCATGCCTCCTTATTCACAATTCTTGCCCTGTGGTGATGATGCCCGGAACGTTGAGGCATCACAGGACTGACAATGGTTCCACAAAGGTGTGGGAGCGAGAAAGCCCAGAGTGTGTATTGTTGCTGTGAGCAATGGCCATGTCAAGGGACCGATGCCTCAGGCCTCTGGAGTAGCAATGCCTTTCTCAGATCAGGCTCTGGATGATGGAAAACCCTTCTAGTCCAGGTGCTGGTGTTAACCAGTGACTGGTTAGTGTGTGCAAAACCTAGCAACTGTAGCTTCCTCCTCCCAGATGCTCACAACCTGAGACCCCTTGCCTACAGAGACTTCCTACAGAGACCAGCTAACTCCTCCAAGGTACTGTACATAAAAAACACACTGAGATTCTGGGTTGCTAAGGAGCTGTCCGCTCCATCTGAAAGCGCATGACTCCACCCAACCTTCGTCTTTTTTGCACACCTGTCTTCAGGTCTGTTCTTTATTTCTTTACTTCCCTTAGTCAAGTTTCCAAACCCAAGCTGTGCAGTGTGTGCCAAAAAAGGAAAGGCGTACGCGTGGACAACGAGGTCAGAACAAAACAAAACAACAAAAACCGTTCCCAAGCTTTCCCACGTCTCTCCCAACAGTGACACACAAACCTGTGGCCTCCTACAGCCTGTCTGCCACAAAAGTGACACACAGTGGCCATTAAAGAAGAAAGGAGCAACCCAAACCTTTCTTCCAAGTAAGAGAGGGGAGCCTTAACCAGGTTTCTGACAGGGCCACATGTAGGTTACAGCCAAAAACCTCCTACAGGTCCTCCTAAGAAAAAACTGATCTTTTCCTAACAGTAAGCTGTCCGCGGATTTAAATACTAGAAACATGCAGTTGCCAGAGGACAAAAAAGGCCAAACGAAGTCATGATCTCACTGGAAGAGAAGACTGTACCACGGCTGCAGTTGTGATTTGCTAAGATACATTTTATAGACCCTACCTGATGATGTCATCACAAGCTGACAGAAGCTCACACAGAAGCTAGCATCGCTACCTTATGCACACATGCTTAACATCCCACCAGCCCTTGTGAGCCGGAGAATAAAGCCTTTGTGCTCACAACAAAAGGATCCTACTGCTTCCTCTATTCAACGCCCACTTCTGTGTAGCCAGACCCTCCAACTCTGGAGCTTTTAACAAGCCACTTGCCCACAGACGAAAAGGGACTCCGCCGTTCCATCACTGGGAAAGAATGTGATTCCAGCATTGTGAGGGTAAATAAAATAGTAACCCTCCTGTTATAAATTATGCATCTTTTATCTGAGAGGACAATAAATAAAGCATCTTTCATCCCCATGAATTCCCAAGCAGTTAGCAATTCCTATAGGCACATGGAGGATCACACGACCCACCCTGAACAGCAGTCTGCTCTGAGATGCTACAGTTCTTTATCAAGAGTGCATACAACTTTTACTGGAAGATGGAAGGACAGAAATCCTACACGAGGGACTTAGAACAGAGGTGCTGCAATGAATCACTCAGAATCCGAGCTCTTTGTTGTTTGAGTCCCAAAGGAGGCTACTTTTACCATTGTTTACATGAAGAGGGGTACACACACCCCTTCAAATACATGGCTCCCATTTTTTTTCTCTCTGAGATAATCATAATACTCTCTCTTCCTTCCTGTCTTCCATTCACTCTTTTTTTATTTTTTTGAAACATAGCTCCACTCTGTAGTCCAGGCTACCCCAAACTGTCCATCTTCCTACCATGGCTGCTAAGTGCTAGGAGGACAGCATCCACCGCTAAGCATTGCCAATACACATTTTTGCAGTCAATCTCCCGTGGCATCATTCCTCCTTTGAAAAACCTTCTCATTTCCATTTACCTAGTGTGCAGCTCAAGGTCCCTAGCATTGGGTGAACATCCCCACATCATACCAGTTGTTGTGAAAGAGCCTCTGGCACCTATTTCTCCATCCCAAGCAACTCTTCAAAAGCATTCACCATGAGGCAATGATCAAACATTTTTGATTGACAGGGCTGGAGGGATGGCCCAATGGTGAGAACACTTGCTGCTCTTCCAGACAATCCAGGCTTGGTTCTTAGCACCCACGCGGTGACTCACTCCTCCAGGGGATCTGATGCCCTCTTCCGGCCTCTATACACATCAGGCATTTACATGGTATGCAAATGTAGATGCAAGCAAAACATTCATCTAAAAATAATAAATAAGAACATAGTTTAAAAAATAATTCAAGGGGCTACTATCTTATGTGTTAGCACTGAAAGGGAAGTAAATAATATTTATCTATACACCCCAACATTGACTGAATTATGGGGAGATGACAAATTCACACTGCTCAGAGAGGCAAAGTCTTGCTGACTCCAGACGAATTATTCTCAGCTGGGAAAAGATCAAGATTCAGGTTAAAGGGGACTGGAGAGATGGCTCAGTGGTTAAGAGCACCGGCTGCTCTTCCAGAGGTCCTGAGTTCAATTCCCAGCAACCACGTGGTGGCTCACAACCATCTGTAATGGGATCTGATGCCCTCTTCTGATGTGTCTGAGGACAGTGACTGTGTACTCTCATACATAAAATAAATAAATATTTTGAAAAAAAGATTCCAGTTAAAGACAAGGTGAATATTTTTCACCTTTCAAATTCAGAATGTATCAATAGAATGTGCAGGATAGGAGTAAGGTGCCTAAGGAAAGCTGATGGTGGCCCCCTTTGAAGGTTTGTAGATGGGTTCAGTAGCCCTTCACCTCACAGGGTTCTAAGACTGTACCTGATGCCGGAACCCTCACTTCCATTCTTAAAGAGCTGGCGCATTTGTAAGCAGAGGCTCTCTACTGATCTCACCTGCTCAGCATGTGAACATCTGGGCTGGGGCCAGATGTTTGCAGAGGTCACTTCAAGATGCAACAGCACTGGGCCAACACCCATATCTTTCACCTTCCTTGATAAATAAGGTAACCCTCTTTTATAGAAATAGATCATCACTCATCATAGTTAGACCCTGGTGTTAGTGATAACCAAATAGAAAAAAAAAAAAATCACCTACTAACCTATATTTTTGAGACAAGGTCTCACTACAATCCTGAATGGCCTGGAACTTAACAAGTTCAGGAACTTAACAAATGCAGATTCATTGTATTTTAAGACTTTATACATTTTTATTTGATGTGTGTGGGTGTCTTGCCTGTATTTATATATGTGCACCACATACATGCAGTGCCCAAGAGAGCCAGAAGAGGGTGTCAGATCCCCCTGGAACTGGAGTTACAGAGCATTGGGAATGATCTTATGGATGCTGGGATCCAAGCCTTCATCCTCTGGAAGACCAGCAAGTGTTCTTAACCTCTGAGCCATCTGTCTCTTCAGCCCACGCCTACTACTATTATCTCTACAGCAGTGTTTAAAGTTTTCTTAGGACATGTTTTCAAATTCATACATGATGCTGAAATCCTACAGGACAAATATCAAGGACAACATGTTAGACTGGCTTCACAGAAGTGTCTTGAAAGTGTCCTCTCTCCAGTCATGTGCTCTGTCTGTGTGATGAGTTCATGTATTTGAGGTTGGTTGGTTGGCTGGTTTTGACATCTTTAAAGGGGTTTTGAACATGAACTCACCAGGGGCTCACTGTGAGAGTGCACACCTGTGGGAAACAAGCTGCCTCTGAGTGTCCACTTCCTGTAAGTGGTGAGATTGTTGGCTTCATAGGGGTCCTTACACCGACACATCCAAATGCATACCTAGACTGATGACTTTGGCAGGACCTAGAGATGGCTAAAAAGATGGACGTTCACGAAAGGACAGAGAAGGGAGAATTGTTTGCAGCCCTGGTTTCTGAATTCACAGAAGAGCTCAGGAGAGAGTAGGTGTTCAATACATAGTTGGCAAATGGGTGTCGAAAGGACACCTATAAATCTCTCTTTCCTCACCTTGACTCAAACATATAAAGCTGAATGATAGCCCTTAGGCTAGGAAGGTTAGCTGGCATGCCCTCCCAAAGCCTCCCCATTCCAGGTGGTGAGAAAGCCCTTGGCTGCCTCTGCTTCAACCTCAAGGCCTCTTGTTCATCTTTTCTTCACTCCAGACAGATGCAGATCCTATGGATATGCCCAGAAAGACTTGGGTGTGAAGAAGACCTGGATTGGAAAAGGCTGGCCAGTTCTCAATACTTACCCTTCCCTGAAACTAACTACCTCATTAACAGTCTCTGGAAAGCTGCAGATGCTTAAACAGTACAGCCATCTTAGTTCTGGCCTGGGACTATGATAATGCACAACCTATTCTGTTATACATGGTAGCCCTGTCCTATGTGTATTACCTCTGGCTCTCATGATCATGGGCAATGAAAGGCAGAACCTTACAAGCATGCAAATTGACCAAAACCTATTACGGCTTGCAAAAGACAACTCAGCAGGAGCTTAGAGTAAAGCAGAGCCTGATACCTCTGATGCTATTTGGGTCAAAGATTTGGGATTCAAGATCCTTCAGATACATTGTTTACAAAAGGAAGACCCTAAACAAAAGTCATGGATAAGAGACCATGGTGACTCACGGTCTGTGTAAAATAGAATTGCAGAGAAAACCAAGCCTTCAGAGTCTCTGAAAAGGTTGAAGGAAATGCTGTGAGCTGAGATTAGATCTTGTGTGCTTTCAAACCATCAATGGCTCTGTCCAAACCCACACTTACACTTTAAGAATTATGGTTCCTTCTACTAATATAAAAATGTACTCCATACATTTGTCTAAGGAACTTTTAAAATTATGACCTTGGGACTGGGAAGATGGTTCAGTGGGTAGAGGCTTGCCACCCAGTGTGAGGTCCTGTATACAGATCCCCAGCACCCAAATGAGAACAGAGGCTGCTGTGTGACTAATTCCTATGTTCCCAGCTAGATGTGGAAGGTAGAGATAGGAGAATTTTTAGAAGCTTGTGTATTGGCTCACCTGGTGTACACAGCGCTGAAAAATAAGACACCCTGTCTCAAACAGGGAAGAAAGTAAAAACTGACACACAAAATGGTCCCCTGGCACTGACACATACACGCTTGCGCGTGCTCGTGCACAAGCGTGTACAAACACACAAAGATCAAGAGAGAAAATCAAATATAACTTTTGTAAGGTCAGGCTATCAATATATGGATAAAATTGTAAATATGAACAATGTTAATAAGCATAAATGCACAGATATAAATATAAACAATATAAATGAACAGGAACACAAATGTTATTATAAATAGTGAGTTCATAGATGTGCAGAACAGATTTCACTCTCCATTCAACATCGATGGGGTCACAGGTAATCAGAGAAGCTCTTCACAGCTCATGCAGCTGAGGCAGACGTGCCTGCCCCTCGGGGCCAAACCCAGCATGCTTCCACTTGCCACAGGGATGAGCATTGGCTGCCCTGCCAGGTGCCCTGAAACTTTGCTTTGCCATGGCCCCAGGCTGTGCCCACACCTCTCCAAGCCCAGCTGCAGGCCTTCTGAAAGCACCCAGAGGCCCTTAGTGTTACCTGGCGACGGGCGCACCTGTGAGTTAGGTCAGCCAGGCAATGCTAACCTGTGTGTTGGGGCTTGTGGTTCCCAGGTGCCCTCCCAGGCTCGCTCATTACTGCTCACTCTTTTGGCCCAGAGAGGAGAACAGAGGTGATTGTTTTCTCTCTGTGTTTCCTAGAAACAACAGACGCACTGATTAGTTATCCACAGAGAGTCCCAAAAGGCCAAGGTGCACAGTGTAGCATTAACCTGTGCATGCACCGCTTAAGGACGTACTTTAAGTTTTCTTTGAAGAGGCCTCTGATAGCAGCCAGACGCTGAACTTACGGAACTTAAATAGCTCTGAATAGTTCATAGCGTACAATAACAGATTAGTTTAACAAGAAATAAAATGCGGGCTGGAGAGATGGCTCCCCAGTTAAGCATGGATACTGCTCTTGCAGAGAACCAAGTTTAGGGTCTGCCACCTCTGCTGAGAGGCTCACAATCCTATCTCATTCCAGTACCCGAGAATCCCATACTCTCTGCTTGCTTACTTACACTCATATGCGCGCGCACGCGAAAACACACACACGCACACGCACACGCTCACACACCTTATAAGAAAATACGATCTTTTCAAAGTGGAAAAATATACAATAAACATACTTCATTCTCTCTCCATCCCCACCTCTGTTCTTCTCCAGTTCCTCCTCCCCACCTGTGGTGTCAAGAATCCCAGAAGAGTGGCCAGATGACCTTGGGTCTGGCCTCTCTGAGCGCATCATTGATTAGCACTAGGTTTTGATGAGCTGCAGCCCTCTGTGTATTCAGAATCCCTGTTTCTAGCAGCAAGCCCAGCTGTGACATCACTTCCTATCTGCAGACCTTCCTCCTCTCAGACACCATCTTATGGAAGCTGCTGAACTTTGGGGACCCTGCAGGAGAATACTGCTATGGTGCACTTCCGCTCTCACACTGCCCAGAAGGAAGGCTATCAGAGCAGGGAAGAACCAGCTGTGGCTGGCTGTGTGCTGCAGGAGCAACCCCACTGAGCGTTTTGTGCACTGTCCTTCAGACCTCCTTAGTGAATGAAGAAAACCATTTTCTGACCTCGCATGCATTTGTAGGCATCGTGTTTCTGGTTCTAAGGGTGCTGTGGTGCAAAGGGGGGGTGGGGGTGGGTGGGAGGGGGATTTCCCTTCTATTCCATTCCTCTCTGCTCTGTCCTGCCATGCCCGCCCATTTTCTCAGCTGTTTCTACCCATTCACTCAACTCCTGAGGTATTTTAGCCCAATACTGTTCTCTCCTTCATATGTTTCCTTCTCACTCTGTTCTTGGCCACAGGCTCCTTCACCAGACGATGTCCACACAAGTGTTTCTGCCTCTGTGAAAACTTTTTGAATTAATTAATCCCGTATCTTCTAAAACTTGGGAAGAAGATTCTCAGAAGTTTGGGCTTGGACTTTAGGGCCAAGGAATGTCATTTTAAAGATGCAAACACAGGGACTGGAGAGCTGACTCAGCAGTTAAGAGCACTCACTGCTCATGCACCAAACCTGGGTTTGGTTCCCAGTGCCTGTATCAGGAGACTTAAAATCTCCTGGAACTCGAATCCCAGGAGATCTGAGGCCACTTCTGACCTCTGAGAGTACCTGCACATGCTCGGTGCAAATGCAGACAAGTACACTCATGCACATACGTGTACATAAAAATAAATCAACTTTGTGTAAAAAAACAAACAAACAAACAAACACTAGTAGTAGCTTCTGTTCTAGTCACTTCAATTTCTTATATTTGGGGCCCTTGTTCAAGCCTTTTGTTGTTAAACTTTACCCCAGGAGGGTCTGCTTCGCAGTAACTTTATTCTTACCTCTAGGCTGAGCCTTCTGGGGCTCTCAGCTGTGAGAACTACCCCTTAGCTATGACCAGAGCATAGTAAACAGGGTTCAAGGTGACAGATAGTTCTCCAACTTTTCTCAGGTCCTTTCTAACAGACTCAGTGATTCCTTCTAGTTGAGAGATCTGGTAGGTTGCGATTGCTGAGTTCCCTGTTACTTTCATTTTTAAATGTAAGCGCGGAATGCCAAGCAAGCTGCTTTTTAAGCGGTCGGAATCTTTTCCTTCCGGGGTCTTTTATAATTTGTTCCCCAACACAGATTTATAAACCTGTTTCTCTCTCACAATCTCACGGGGGTATGGGGGGATCTCCAGCTCTCAGTTTTTTCCTTTGGCTGATAGGGTTGATTAGATTTTTCTCTTTCCTTGTGTGAATCAGAAACATTTACATCTTTTACTTGAAATATACATGGAGGCGTTAGCGGTGCCCAGACTGAATGTACAGCATGGTGTTTGCAAAGTTCCTGAGGGGGTGGGAAAGAGTTAGCATAAGACTGGGGGGGGGGGGGAGACAAAATACAAACAGTTGAAAGCGATTACCACTCCACCGAGTTCTAAAGCAGCTCAGTGTGAAACCAACCAGAAAATGACCAGCCTACAACTATAACTAGAAGGCACTAAAAAAGACAAAAGCTACCCAGCATTGGGGAAAAAAATCCATAAATAAAATGCTCCCCAAAAGCATTTGCTGGTAAAAGTATTTAGTGTAGCCATAAAAGAGAGTATTTGGAGTCTTTAGATTAAGTGATTTTTTTTTTTTAATGGAATCTGTACAATTAAACAAGATATAAGAACTGGAGTCTGTGTCTGCACCTAATTGAACACAGAATCAGGGAGATGCAGAATCTAAAGTGGCCACGTACCTTCACTTTACAGACTCAAGGTTAGTTGAGCCATCTTGTTAAATAAAAGTTGGGTTTGCTAAAAGAAAAATCATGGAGTTTGTTTACATACACACACGCTCATAGAAAGAGACAGACAGACAGACACCTAGCATGAAAACAATTTCTCTTTCATAACTCCATTTGAAATGTATGTAATGTTGGGTTCTAAAGTAGCTGGCCTTATTCCAAAAGATAATTCAATCAGACCAGTCTTGATATTGGCTTGTTGTTGTTGTTAATCAATGTATTATCTCATTGTGAGGTTCAGCCCGTCAGTAGAAACCACGGCATTGATAATTTGCCTAGTGAGAAGAGTCCAGTTCCTTACACAAATTTTCATCTGGAAAGCCCCTTTATCCCTTACACCCATTCATTGGGGTATCCTAATGGGCAGGGATGCGAATATTGAAGGCACCACTATAGAAATCAACATAACCTTTGCCTTCACCCCAGTGTCATGAGCAAAGGACTTCCTAGTGCAATATTAATAGATCTCTATGCCTTTGGATAGTCAAGTTCTCAGGGAACTGTAAAAAGGAGGACTATGGTGGTTGGTTTAGACAATACTAGCAATTGCCCTACCATGGGCACCTACGATAGTCAGTCCCTTGGGCTTCTATGTGTTACAACCAAGAGCTTGAAAACTTATACCAAATGGTTTGCTGATAGATTCCTACCTGCACGGTCCCTACTTGACCTTACAAGTCTTTCTCACAATGAGAACTATCTGGGGAATGCATCCTTTCATTACATTGAAGATTAAATCTAAGTGTATTACTTTATACTTTACAAAGAACTGTGCAATCATCCTCTATAACCTCACAATGTTCCTTTGAGAAAGGTATTGCTGCTAACTTTTACAGACCAGAAATGGATCAAGGGAAGTCCTATGACAACCAGGAGACACAAGGTTATAAAGGCTGAATTTAATTTCAAGTCTTCTGTTTCCAAATCTAGGGTTCCTCCCCCTCCATTATGGTTTCTTTCTCAGAAAATCTACAAGTTCTTTAAACACCTGCAAGAAGGAAGTTATTTGACTGTATAGTGGTTAACCATGGGGAAGAGGAAAGTACAGGTCTAAAGAGTTTCATTGTTTCAATGAATATTGTGTAGCAATTTCTTCTGAGTTGTAACATTCCGGCCTGGAGGGAAGCTCACTAAAACTGTTAGTAAACAACTCAGAAGTCTCAGGAAGTACCTGAAACTTCAAGACATTCAACAGTCCTCCTTCCCCAAGGTTATATAAACAGTAAGAGCTTCCAGAGAGTAGATTCTGATCTGTTGGGTTGCATGCAAGAAACATAATTAACCCAAAGGAAAATGGTTTCAAATTGACCCGAATTTGTCCTTCACTATGAGACACAAAGCATTCTTGGGTTAGAGTTGGTCAGGGAAGATGAGAAGTTTAAGATGAAGCCTGAACTGTTGACAATTATTTCTTAGTTGGAAGACCTGGGGACATGGTAGAAACTCAAATGAGAGTTTCAGGGGAAGCTGGTTGAGGTCAATTAAGGAAAAGAACACGAATGGAGGTGGGTTATGAAGACAACATCAGGAAAGCAAACTGAGGAGGGAATTTCAGAAAGGCAGAAAACACGGTTTCCATCTTAAAATGGAAAAAGTTGCTGGTCTGTAAGGATGCTGAGATACTAGGCTGCTGTAACACCCTGGAGCCATGAGCCAAACCCAAACCAACCTTCCTTCCTTCCTTCCTTCCTTCCTTCCTTCCTTCCTTCTTTCCTTCCTTCCTACTTTCTTTCCTTCCCACCTTCCTAAGCTTCTTTGTCAGGTAGCTTGTCATAGCAGTGACAAAAGGGACATATACTCATCCACAACAACTCTGGGATGACTTATGAACTCCACTGTAGTTTTCATACTCTTAGTCTATGGTTTAGTTACATGTATGAATTATACTGGTTTGAATATGCTTGGCCCAGGAAGTGGCACTATTAGGAAGTGTGGCCTTGTTGGAAGAAGTATGTCACTGTGGGAGTGGGCTTTGAGTCCCTCCTCCTAGGTGACTGGAAGACAGTAGTTTTCTTCTGTTTGGCTTTGGAACAAGATGTAGAACTCTGAGCTCCTCCAGGACCATGCCTGCATGGATGCTGCCATGCTTCCTGCCTCGCTGATAGTGGACTGAACCTCTGAATCTGTAAGCTAACTCCAGTTAAATGTTGTCCTTTATAAGAGTGCCTTGGCTATGGTGTCTGTTCACAACAATGGAAACCCTAATTAAGACATAAATACAGAATTTTTATAAAAATACATTTGTGTTGATTTCTCTCATTACATCACAAATTCTTTGAAGACAAAGAATGTGTACTAATTCATTCTGCACTCTTTACAAGACAACACAAGTCCTGGTACCTGCTTATTGAGTCCATGAAAAAAAAAAGTGTGTATTTTGCTTGGAAGCCACTGAATATCTGAGACACAATGTTTATCAAGGTACAGACTCCATGGGACACAGGTGACAGAACAGGGACCTTCCACTCCTTGTTCTAAGACCCACAGAAGAATGGCTGAGGATAAATAATTCAGGAAGGGTTTGGATCTGTGTGTTGAGTGACGGAGAAATCGTACTTAGTATTTGTTTTGTTTTGTCTTGTTTCAGGGTTTTGACAAGTTGTGGTTTTAGGAGCTCTCAAAGCTACGTGTTAACATGGCTAACTGGGTCCATGGGGCATGGTTAATTGGGTCCATGGAACATAGTTAACTGGGTCCATGGGTCATAGTTAACTGGGTCCATGGGT
>JADRCH010000119.1:1673481-1789895 GCA_019843965.1 Rhynchomys soricoides | reverse complement strand
CTGGGTCCATGGGACATAGTTAACTGGGTCCATAGGACATAGTTAACCGGGTCCATGGGTCATAGTTAACCGGGTCTATGGGTCATAGTTAACCGGGTCTATGGGTCATAGTTAACTGGTCTATGGAACATAGTTAACTGGGTCCATGGGACATGGTTAACTGGGTCTATGAAACATGGTTAACTGGGTCCATGGGTCATAGTTAACTGGGTCGATGATACATGATTAACCGGGTCCATGGGTCATTTGGCTGTCACCCTTCATGCTTAAAGTGCAAATCATCCCGGGAGTCACTCTCCTGAAACCTGAAATATGGTGATTTACAGATGTATAATTTTTCAGAACTGTGCTTGAGAGAGAGAAAGAAGGGAGAAAGAGAGGGAGAAGGAGAGGGAGAGGGGAAGGGAGGGAGGGAGGGAGAGAGAGAGAGAGAGCTGATATTTTTACTAAAGAAGGGAAATGAAGGAGAAATGTGTTCTAGTTCTTGGTGATAGGAAGAGCGTGGGTGTGCACATCTGTTCACAGGGCGAAGAGCAGCATCTGTGAAGGGACAGCATGCAGACGATAGAGAAGGAGGTTCTTGGAGGGAGGGTTAGGCTTTTTTGTTTTTTGTTTTCTGTTTTGTTTTTTTGCATTGTGTTTCTGCTTCCCTGCGCTCAGCCATCCTTCGTTGCCTGTGGCTGTTCTTTTTCTGAGAATTGGTGCATATTTAACTGCTATAGATTTTGGCTTCTGGGTGTAGCTTTACCCATGCAAGAGACATTCATTCACAGTTCAGCCCTCAGACCAATTAGAACTCGCAGATACAGAAAGTGTTCTTCTGATGACACCTGGCACAAACACGTGGGCTAGCTCCAGAGTGCACTCCGTGTGGGGTATCTGTGAGCCTGGTGGTTACAGTCATTGACAAGAGCTACTTCCCTGTTTTATCTGTGCATACAGGTGACACCTTCTTAATGGGGGTGGACGGGGGGGGGGGGGGGGGGGGGAGGTCTTCAATCTTCTCCATTTTTTCAGAAGCATCGCCACTGTGTCCTGGAAGAATACTTGCTGACTGTAGCTTCAAAATATGCTCCTGATATAGACTACATTTTTTCCTCATTGTCATACTTACCTTAATGAAAATTATGGGTTTGGTTAACGGGCTGGAAGCTGCGGTCCATTTTAGTTTTCTTACCACTGGTTCTTATGATGCACAACGCTTTCCCCGGCATCTGAATACATGAGAAATGGTATCCACGGAGGATTTTAAAATACTGAAAGAAATGAAAGGGAGACGGGTCTTCCCATAACCCTGGCATTTAGAAGCAGCCATTTATTTTAAAAGTGCTCGCAGGCACGGGAGTACCCCTCACCTTCGTGTTTAGTTGCTTAGTCAATTGGATTTATTTTATATAACTTTATATAGCAGGCTTTGTGCTTGGCATTAGGAAGAGAGTCTGGGTAGTTTTACCTCTCTTGTAAAGTCAACACAAGGTAGTAAGAAGCTGTCATGCTTTATTTAAGCAATGCTCTGGAAGGAAAGGCAGCCGGTGTGGAAAGGGACAGTGACTACACCCAGCTTATCTGCTCTACCCAGTGTAGTCTCCAGGTAAGGCTATAAAGTATAATCAGGAAACTCCTAGGCTCCTTTGGTTACTGAAAATGTGTGACACATACTTCTGATGAAACTAACCACAATCTCAGGATCTACAGGCACCACAAAAACAACTGCAACCTGCCTGGCAGCTGACTCTACAATCTCTAGGAGGCCAAGTTTAGAGCCAGCCCTGTGTGTTTATTCCCCAATCAGTTCTTAAGGGTGAAATCACTCTTAAAGGTGAGGTTGCTCTTAAAGGTGAAGTTGCTCTTAAAGGTGAAGTTGCTCTTAAAGGTGAAGTTGCTCTTAAAGGTGAGATCACAGCGTGTGCTAAGCAACTTGAGGAGGAGGGTGGAATATTTAGAAGCAAGGAGTAAAATTCAAATGAGTTCAATGTGAGTTCTACCCTGGGTTATCTAAATAATAAAGACATGCTATGTGTGGATGTCAACCCTTTCATGTGTGTGCACAAACCCAAGGTGAATACTGCCTGCCCTTAGGGAGTTCATGTAAAATTACAGCCCACCACTAGAATGCCATTATACAGCCTCCTTGAAAAAATAGCTGGTAGTTACAGATGCTGCTGCTGTTGTTTCTCGGTTGAGGCAAAATATGAGTAAATTCACTAAAATACGTGGGGAAATTTCCCCAACTTGTTGAGATGTAATCTCTGAGCACCAAACACAAGGAAAGATTGCAGACACTGCAATATGATAGAATACAAAGAAAGAAACAGATTAAAGACCTGGATGCTTCTAAATGTCTGAGCCAGTCAGTTCTGACCGCTGAGCAGCAGAGCAAGGAGGGTGTGGGGGAAGCTAACTGGTCCCTTTCTCATGGGACCACAAGATTCTTAAAAGTTCATTGGGTGAAAATTACGTTATGATTGGGGAAGCATCTGTTCTTAAATGTGGCAGAAACACACATTGATGTTTTATACAAACTGATGGATGTGGAATGTTTTTTAACGCCACTGTTATTATCAAAGCAGACATGATAAGGCTGAGAAAATGGTTCAGCCGAGTGTCTGTTCCACGTAGGCTCTGATCCCAGCACCCGAAAGAAAAGCTAAGCGTGGTGGTGCATACCATACTTGCAACCTTATTGTAGAGGGATAAGTGGATGCTTGGAACTCACTGGCAAGACAGTCTAGCCAACGGGTGAGCAAGCTCTATGTTCAATAAGAGACTTGCTTACTTCAAGGTGGAAAGCAATAGACAAAGACACCTGAAGCCAACCTCCATCCTCCACATTCCTACAATACACATGTACCCAAGGCACATTTACACACACACATACATGCATGCATACATACATACACACACAGCATATACAAATAAATAAAATGTAGATAGTAAGCTTAATTTTGAAATAAATGTTCTGCTCAATCATGCATACACATAGGTCATACTGCAAGAGTGTTCTTTCTCAGTCTCTGTCTCTCTGTCCATCTATCACCCCTCCCTTCTTTTTCTTTCCCTGTCTCCACTATTTATTTTATAACTGATCCTTAATGAAGGAAAATTGGAATCCAAATGGTAGTGGGTATAAACATGATCATAAAACTTAATGGCAAGATGATACGGCCATAGAAGAGGCTATTGTTTACAGGATTGATGACTGCATTCATGTCTCTGCCCAAAGGGGAAGACAAGTTCAGGCCAGTTTCAGTGAGGAAGTTTCCTTGGTGTTTTGTACATAGCTGATAGGACATACAGCATTCAAGTACTAAAGGGCTGGAGCCCAAAGGCCTTGTGTTAAACGTGAAGCAGTTTCTATAATGAGAATTTGCCCCTGAAAGGACTTTATCAGCTGCTGTTCCTGAAGGTGAAGAATGTCATCTGTATTGTGTACTCATCTCTTCACTGTGGTCAAATATGTGACTTCTGGAGGAAAGTTAATTTTGGCTTATGGTTGTAGGATATAGTCCATCATGTCAGGGGAGGTATGTGGAAGGCATTCTTACCTGGTGTGATGAGAAAGTGAGGCCCCTTTGTCTCATCTAGATACTTCCTTCAGCTGGACCAATTCCTAAATGTTCTGCCATGTCCTAAAATAGTACCATGAGCTGGGGATCATGCGTACAAACACAGGAGCCTCTAGGGTATATCTCACACTCCAATTTAACTCCATGTTTTCAATGTTATCGACAATAGATTTTGAGTAGATGCAAAAACTGTGCATGTGTCTGCATGCGTGCATGCATGTTTGTGTGTGTGTGTGTATGTTTGTGTGTGTGTATGTGTGTGTGTGTGTGTATGTGTGTATGTGTGTATGTGTGTGTGTGTGTGTGTGTGTGTGTTGAGAGATGGCTTGACACAGAGGCATCACCATCTGAGTATTGGCTTACATAAAACAAGAGTGATACCAGATATGCTATATAGAATCATTGGCACTGCCCCAGGGCTTCACTGCTCCCATTATTGCTAATCTTTACTCTGTGAGGAACAGAAAGGTGAATAGAAGGGAAAGAGGGAGGGAGAGAGGGAGGGAGGGAGGGAGGGAGGAAGGGAGGGAGGGAGGGAAAGTGGAGAGGGGAGGAGCAAATGGGAGAGGAGACCCAAAGAGTCTTTGTCCCTTTGGGTTTACATATGGAACTTCATCTGACCAGCAGAATGGATGTTCTAAGAATGATGTGGTCTCAGACTTGAAGAGAGGGTTGAGGGACTGGGCCTTGGTTTTTGGCTTCTGTCTTTGTTAAGATAAGTGCTTGCCCACAGTAGCAACTCACCTCATCTGTATCAGCTTACATGACCTCAAGCAGCCAATGCCCAGGCTGCCCTGAACATCTGTGGTTATTTGTAATGTATCAAAAGCTGACTCATATTTACTGACATATATATATATATATATATATATATATATATATATATATATATCATAAAAGTCCACAGATGATAGAAATGGCATTCTATTAAAGCTAGGTTATCAGCTCCTTGAAATAACTAAGAAATATTTCCCTCAAGGTTACCTACTCTACCCGGAGATCAAATATCAGTGCAGTGCTTTCTCACAAATATCATTTACTTTGGTCTTCATTAAATGGAAATTGAGTTTTTCAGTAGAAAAAAAAAAAACAAAGCAAAACACTTTCTTAAAAATTAAATAGCCAAAAAATATCTAAGACTAAACTTACTAAACTTTTAGCTGAATTAAATTTTAGTTAAATAAAAATTTTCTATTTATTAAATTGTAAGTTGATGACAATCAAGATATTTCCAGAGAACTTTTGAAAGATGGATTTGTATATATTCCCAAAATATAAAGAATATTTGGTAAAGTTCTTTCTATAGCCAGACTGTTGAGGGTTTGGTTCTCAATTCTAAAGTGTATTAGCCATAAGGATTTTTAAAGAAATTAATTGTTCAGCCCTAGTTGCTTATGAAATTAAAAAGAAATGCCTGCATAGTAAATGCTTATCAAGTTGTTTAGGACCTTTACCACCTCTACCATAAACACAACCTTTATCTTCATCAAAAAGTGGGAGGAAGGAATAATCCAGATACAATCTGAAGAGAAGAATTCAGCTGAAGTGAATGGAATGAATGGGATCAGGCAAGGACACAGAGCAGCCAATGGTTTCCTTCAGAGCATCTGTCCTTGCATCTCCTCTTCAATATCAAAGTTGAATAAAAACTAATATTAAAAACACCAATCAGGTCGTTCTGGCCTTTCTGCCTGGAGTAGGTCATTGCCAAGGTGTATCTTCCAGCTTCTCTTGTCCCTAGCTTGCTTAGGAATGCAGCAGAAACATGAGGACAGACAGACTCTAGGCTGTGTCTGGAGCACTCAACCTCAGCACTCGCTGCAGACGCTCCTACATGCTTTTCTTGCTGCCTACGTTCCTGGCCATCTGTTACCATGGCATTGTGCCAGCCTGTAGGATAGTTGACTGGCTTTGCCAAAGCCCAGGGGCCAAGAAAAGGCTTTAGACAAGAAGCCCTTACAAAATTCATGCAGATGCCCAAAGACAGCTCTCGATTGCTTTCATCTTCTCACAGTAATGCTGAGAAAGATTTTTTTTTCTTCCTTGATGCATGACATTTTGATTCACCTGTTGATTTAGTTAGTCTAATCTAAATCCCAAAGTCAGGAGAAAAGAAAAAAAGAAAAAAAAGAAAAAAACTATGAGCCATGTGTAGACACCTGTAGCTGCCAAACAGACAGGTGGTGTTATTACCTGCTTCTTGGCAGAGATGATGGGAAACCGGGCTTTCTATCAATATGCTGCTAGTGAGGCCTCCCTGTTCCCACAGCTCCCCTTTTAACAAGGTGAGTGTCCCCCCCCCTCCTTTCCCCAGTCCTTATACTACTGTAAGACTTCAGAAACGTCCCTTGTTCAGTCCTGTCCATGCTAATTTAAATGGGAAATGTTAAAATCTATTCAAGTAAGTTATAAGACACACACACACACACACACACACACACACGAATTTCAAATGAAGTAAGTGCTTTGACAAAGTATTTTATGTAAAACTGGAATGTGCTTTACCCGGACAGTGGACGTGTCCACTTTGCAGTGTACGGATCCAGTGGCATAAAAGCCTACTGGAAGGTATTAGGACTAAAATCTTCACCCAAATGGCCAAGAGGATTTCTAGTTTATATTCCATTCGATTAGCTTTAAAATGGTAAAATTAACGCAGATATCTAGACCATGTGGAGATAACTAAGTACAGTTCACACGCTTGGAAGAATTCTGGTGATGGACACAGGCATGCCACCAAGAGAACCTGGGCACGAGAGTTCAGACAGTGCTTGATGGTGAGAAGAAGTCTGACTTTTCAGAAATGTCCAGTGTTCACTCGCTGAACAACGACAAGCCACTCATCCACCCGGTGCCCGGCGCCCGGGGAAAGTTTAGCGATTGAAACACAAATCAGCCAGTGCACCTTCATCAGGAACTCAGGATCTGCCCACGACAGGACACGTGACCTCATACGCATAAGCAAAGTAGATAGAGCTGAGATGTACACCAGCAGCATGAGGGGTTGCCAGGTGACAGACGTTTGCCCAATACTTCTTAGGAGACCTCAAAGGAAGATTCAGCTGCTGTTCAGCTTTTACTAGTATGTAATAATTGTACAAAATAATGGTTTGATTTGGACACTCCCATATTTGTATCTTCTGTTCTTTGGCCACTTTAACTTCATCATCTTCCCATTATTTTTCTCCCCTAATCCACTCTGCTTGGCTCAGTTTCTCACACGGGATATTTGTTTTCCTGAGTCCGGCTCTTTTTGTTTAACACGATGCTCTCCAGTCCCACGAGTTTTCCACAAAAGGCGTAATTTTATTCTCCTTTATGGCCAACTACAAGTCCAATGTTTAAATCTGTCCCTTTTTTTAATCACTTATCTATCAGGGAGGTCTGAGGCTGACTCTGTGACATGGCACCTGAACAGTGCCAGGAGAAGCAGCTGTGCTGTTTGCAAATGTCTCTGGTGTGTGGTGACTTTGATTTCTTCAGGTGTATATACCCAAGAGTGGGTGAGCCAGACCTTGTGGAGATGCTATTTGTGCTCTTTTGAGAAAATGGATTTCTATAGCTGAAACTATTCTTTTATAACAACATTCTTGAAAGACAGGATGCTCAAAGACAGGCTTTGTGCTGGGTGCAAAGTCGTAGGACACCAGAGTTGTAAGTCGCAGACCTTCAGAACCAGGTCAGATGAATCTCAGAGCTGTTTGCTATTTCAATATTGGAAAATTTTTCATAGGTTGCACTTAAAAAGAGACTATAAAATGGGGAATGGTTCTTTGACTATTCTTTGTCATCTCAGAGCAAAAAAAAAAAAATTTTAAGGCAACAGAAATCAAAATGGGAAGCATGGGGAAAGCATTTGGTACTGCAGAAATAAAGGATGAGAATTATTATTTACTTCTGGCATGCTTTCACACTTTAGTCAACAGACAAAGGCAAGGCCTTGTTTCGCATGCAAGGAATATTGGACAAACAGGTCCATCCATTTCAGAGATGCAGTTTGCAACTATTCGTGGTACCATGGCAGCAAAAGAAGTATTGTACTGAATGGTTTGGGGGAGTCTGTCCATCTTCCAGACTAGAGAGATGGTGCTCTGAACCCTGGCCAGCCTTGCCTGCCCCTCCAAATCTGCTAAGATGATGCTCTTCTCTAGAAAATTCCCTCCACACCAGCATGCCTCACTGTTCACAGTAAGAAGGGAATTAAACATAGCAGAGAAGGCAGATGCTGAGTACTACACCAGCTTGTCAAGAAACAAAGAAGACTAGGTCCCTAAGGTCTGTCCTGCAGATGCCACAACTGCCATTCACTCTCCTGAGTGACCCAAGCCACTTCCTGCCACCCCCACCTAAGGGTGCTCTTTTAAAAACATGCCTAGCACCAGTGTGCAAAAGGGCCACATAAAAGTTTAGGGAGGGGATCTGAGAGAAAAAAAGGGACGAAAGAGAAAGTATCGCCAGTGGCCAGAAATACAAAAGTTCTAAATTCAGTACCTAATGTGGCCATTGCCTTTCTGTACAAGGCATCCACTGGGATCGCCATTCCTCATCTGGCACGGGAAGCCAGTAGATCAAGAAGTTCCCAGGCTTCCTTCCAGCTCCCAGTGACTCAAAAATCTTGAACCAAGATGTTCCATCCACAATCTCCACCCACAGCACTAATGGTTTCTCCACCAGTCCTTCCACCATGGAGACCTACAAATGCACACGGGAAGTCTTTAACAGACTAAAAATCCTCTTAGGATCAAATGTTAGCTTTTCTTTTTCTATTATTTACAACCTTTTTAGTTAACTCCCCATTGATAAGGGTCTTATTTGAAGATTACAGCCTTTTTCTTTTTCAAGAGCAAAAGGATAATATGCTCCTAAAATATCAAAGTGAGCTTTCTTTCTGTTACTGCCTGGTACTGTTCATACTGCTATTTCAGAAGTAAAATAAACATACCATTTTTTTTCTCTTTTAGAGAGTCCAAAAAGATTTACAGCCTTGGCTTCTATTTGAGTCAACACTCAGAATTACTCAACAATCACAATCAAATGGGAGGAGGGCAGCAGGGGAGGGGTAGTTTTTTAGTTTTTTAATCTGAAACAAAAAATGAGTGTGTGTCAATTCACATATATCTACGCATCATCCACAAATATATACGTATATTTTCCCTGATGTACGATCTCAGTAAAATATCAGAGAGGAGAAAAAAAAATGTCAGACATACATAGCATAGCAATCAAGGGCTAATGAAGATCCAGGTATTAAATCAATTAAGAAGTATCAAAAGCCACGTAATCATCAAGGAACAAAATTGGCACCACAATATGTAGCGAGTATGGGAAAGCCTAATTTACTAAACATACCCTGCAGTCACATAATTGCATGTAATTTTACCAGCATAATTAACTAATTTAATTACCACTTCTCAAGTGCATCAATTATTGACATTACAGAGTTTTCAGACAGCAGAATTACTGTGTGGTGCCATCCAGAGAATGCGAAATGCTGTGTGTGCCTGCTCCTTTCTCTCCTACTCAACTACTGAAGAAGCACGTGAACTTGGAGGTGGGAAGAAATTCCTGTCCAGAAAAAGAAAGAACCGCTGAAAAGGGTGGGATGGAAAGCAGAGAACCAACTCCCAGAAGTGGTCTGCTTACCTCCATACGCATGCTCACATCCGTACATGTCCAGAAAAATAACAGTGTGAAGAGACATTTGATGGAAGGTCAAAAGAATGCTTCTGAGGATAAGATTTTCTGTTTTACGTGCTTTCTTTTTGGTCATGCAAAGAAAATGTTGCCAGGACATTTAATATAAGGGGTCATCCTACCAAAGGATTTGAGATTGGAGCCTCAGTGATGGTACAGTCTACTTCTAGAAGGATCCCAGTTCCAAGACTGTTCAAAATGGCATCATTAGTGGAGACATTTCATTGTGTTCTAAAATCTATGAAGAGAAAGGACTGAAATCCTAGGAGCTCTTGTGTGGCTTTGTGTCTCTGTTGAGGGGATCCCCTGCTGTGGCCTTTGTCCTAATTTGCTCCCCCCCTCCTGCCCCATCCCATATTGTACGGAGTTGGGAGAAGGGTGACTATGATATGGCTGAATCTTGACATGGTGCGCATACATGAAGGGGGATTTTAATGAGACAGCACGGAACTGAAATAATGTATACAATATTAACATGTCTTTCTTACCTTAGATACTTTATCTTTGAATTATATAGTCTATTGTTACTCTTAAAAGAAAAGGAAAACAGCCGGGCAGTGGTGGAACATGCCTTTAATCCCAGAACTCGGGAGGCAGAGGCAGGCAGATTTCTGAGTTCGAGGCCAGCCTGGTCTACAGAGTGAGTTCCAGGACAGCCAGGGCTATACAGAGAAACCCTGTCTCAAAAAACCGAAAGAAAAGAAAGAAAGAGAGAGAGAAAGAAAGAAAGGGAAAACTTTCATATTTAGGAATCTATTCATTGGATTATCATGTGTGTGAGAGAGAATGTGTGTATATGTGCCTAGTGGACGTGTTTGGGTGTGTCTATGTGTGTGTACACATGTGGATTTGTGTGCAAGTGGAGACCAGAGGACAAGCTCAAGTGCTATTCCTCAGGTCTGTCCACTTCTTTTAGAGATAGTCACTCACTGACCTGGAACTGGCCAATGGTCCAACTGGCCATCAAGCCCCCTCCAAATCTGCCTGATTCTGCAACCCAAGCTCTGAGATACCATGGATGTGTCACCAGACTCTGCTTCTTTGCAAGAGTTCTAGCAGTCAAATATGAGTTCTCCTGCTTCCCAGGCAAGCACTCAACAACCTGAGCTAAGCTACCCAGCCCTAGTGGAATATTTTAATGAGACAATTAAATATTTAAATAGGCAATATGAGACTAACCGTTTAACATGTCCTTCTTACCTTTTGAAAACTTAGATAGCTAATATGTCTCTAAATTGGAATCAGGATGTTAAGTTCATGATTGCTTTGGCAATTCACCTATAGCAGTGGTTCTAACATTCCTGATGCTGTGTCCCTTTAATACACTTTCTCATGTTGTGCTGACCCGCACCTATGAAATTATTTTCATTGCTATTTCATAACTGTAATTTTGCTACTATTATAAATCATAATGTAAATATCTGCATTTTCCAATGGTCTTAGAAGACCCCTGTGAAAGGGTCCTTAAACCCCCAAAGGTTTGCTACCCACAGATTGGGATCCACTGACCTATAGAATTACTTTTGTTGGGATACATAAAAATTTGCATCAGTGCATAGCAATTGGATGTGTTTATGGGGTACAGTATAGTGACATGTGCATATTGTATGTGCAATGTAGCATCTCTTAAATCCAGAAATCAAGGGAAATGAGACTATGGGTGTAATCTAATTACATTTTAAAGATTTCAAACTCATTCAGGGAAAGATTCAGGAAGCATGGTTGCAAATTAATTGTGCAGAATTTTACAAAGAGCCCCTTGCTGTGACTCATACCTGTTTACTGTACACAACAAACTTGTTGGGACCCAAAGTTAGAGACCTGAAATTATTACATAAGCCTGGGTGTATGTTATAGCAAGACTGTCAGATGTATGATGTTCTCTGCGGAGCCCTCGGCCTATCTTTGCTTTATAATGAGCCCCTCATCAATGGCTCCTATTTCTTTCCATGTGTGAGGTGTGGGGGCTTGAACTAGTATTAATAGGCATATGTGCATGTGGCTGTGTATGTACCATATATATCTATGCATGTGAAGTTCTAAGGCAGTCCTTAGCTGGCATTCCTTAGATGCTATCCATCAACTATTTTGAGACAGGCTCTCAAATTGACTGGAGCTTGGTAAGTAGGTAAGTAGGCTGAGCTAGTTGGCCACCGAGCCCCAGGGATCCACCTGCCTTTGCCTTCCCATTGTATCCTACTGAAGAGTCAAAGAAATTTGTTCTCTGCAAGAAAAAACCTTTCTACTCCTGAGTGTCTATTTCTGGGATGTTTCTTAGCTCTAGCTCAGTCTTCTATCTAAAGGAAATCTCTTCTGACCAGACTTTATCTTCCATCTTCAGTTCACTAAAATACACGTATGTTTCCTCCTTACTACCTTGTTATATTGCTGGCATGTATTTTACTTCTGTTCTATGGACCTACGTGGGAAGTTGGTGAAGAACAATACAAGGATAGAAGCAAAGAGAGATGTCATTTCAGTCATCTAGAGCTACATAATTCAAATCAATCCAAAACAGAAAAGGTACAAAATGAGGACCGAATGGAAGGATCCAGTAAGTCCTCTTGGGAGAACAAATGCACAGAAGGGATATTTCTATACAGACATTCAGACCAGTATGTGATTAAGTATGGGACCAGAAGAATGTGCTTTAAGAAGCCAGTGGGAGAAGGAATTGCTAACTGTTAAGTGGAAAAGTTCCCATGAAGGACTGCTATTTTAAATCACAAAGAAAGGAAAGAATTCAGCACAAGACTGGAGGATACATTGCAGAAACTCTGACAGAAGGAAGAGTGAGCATGTAAAGACAAAGTGTTCTGTATGTGGCCCGAAGCAGGAGAGACCAGATTCAAGGTCAAACGGATACTAAAACCAAAGGAAAGGAGGGGAGTGAGCCTTGAGTCCTGAGCCCAGCCTTACTAAGACCCAGTAAAATCACCTTATCTTTCCAGATATGAAATAAATAAATGTAACTGTTAGGTTCCTATACCCTACCCAGGTCTAAAGAAAGCCAATGAGTCCAGATTGAAGTTGGTTATTCCATGCACATATGAATGGGTTTTTTATCTTAAATTTTTAAATTACATTTATTTATTCACATCTTATAGGAAAGAGGAATGCACAGAGTTAACAGGACAACTTCCAAGGGTCAATTTTCTCCTTTAACCACATGGATCCTGAAACTCAAACTCAAGTCATCAAGCATGACAGCAAGCACCTTTTCCAACTGAGTCATCTTCCCTTCCCCATCTTCTTTGTCTTTGATATATGGTGATAGTTTTCTCCAGTGCTACTGCCACCTCTTATTGTAATATATGCTTCTTCTCTCAGTACATCCAAACAAACATCCAAAATAGCTCTAGACCATGTGTTTGGGATGGTGTTATGGGGCTCCCTACAGAAAGTACCTAAATAGAAAGCATTGACTCAAGGCTGCCTATGACTGCTTTGGCTGTTTGGACTCTTTCTTCTCTTCCCACAGTTCTCAAACAAGTGGTACCTGGTGATTTCACCTATCAATGCTATTATAGCCAAATAGCATAGGATGGATAATTTATAAACAAGAAACATTTATCTCTTGTACCTCAGCAGGTTGGAAAAAAATCCAAGATGAAGGCACAAGCAGGTTCAAAGTCTGGTGAAGGCAGCACCTTTGTTTCCAAGATAGCACCTTGCTATTGGGTCCTCCAGAGGAGAGAAGCTTGGAATCCTCATGAAGCAGAAGCAATGGAAAATGACTAGTTAGTTCCTACAAGACCATGGATAAACCCATTAAGCTCCTTCAGCGAAGACTCTACACTCATGACTTAGTCACCTCCTAAGGGAAATACCTCTTGACAGCATCACATAGCTGATGTAATATACTGATCTGAGGAGCCCATGCATGGATCACCATGTCTGCTTCTAAATTCTCTAACTGCAGCATGGCCTTGTGAGAGGAAATGGGTCACTGGAGTGAGATTTGAAGCTTCAGGAGCCCAGACCAGACCCGTGTCTCTCAGTCTGCCTGATGATCAAGAAGTAGCTCTCAGCTATTGTCCCAGCAAAATGCTTGTCCAATTCCTATCACAGTGATAATAGAATAAACCTCTGAAACTGTAAGCAAGCCTCCAGTTAAATGTTTCCTATTAGAAGTTGCCTTGGTCATGGTGCCTCTTCATAGCAGTAACAGTGACTGAGATAGTCCTTACATCAGAATCATTTCTGTCACCATGCACTTGACTGGAATCCTCTTGGAGATGGTCTGCTGGCCACCTGGTCATTATTCCCTGTGATCACTCCAGCATTGTGTTCTTTCTTCCTTTGCTTAGCTTTATGTTAGCATACAGAACGATAAATGCTCAGCTGGCATAGTCATTCAGCTTGTTCTTTTCCTCCTCCAGGCTCCTCTCCTTCCCCTGCCCATCCCCTTACCCATACTCTCCTTCTCTCCAGTAGCACCCTTTCTTTTTTTTCTTCTTCTTCTTCTTGTTTTATTTTTTATTTTTTATTTTCATATTTTATTTACATTTCAAATGTTTCCCCCTTTCCAGATCTCCCCTTGAAACCTCCCCATTCCCTCCGCCCTCCCCCTGCCTCTATGGGGATATTCTCCAACCCACCTCCCCACCCCACCCCCCACCCACTCTGGTCTTCCCTCCTTGACATTCTCCTATACTGGGGGATATAACACCCTCAGGCCCAAGGGCCTCTCCTCCCCCTGATGGGTAACAAGACCCTCCTCTGCAGTCTTTGTGGACAGCACTATGGGTCCTTCCATGTTTATTCTTTAGTTGGTGGATCAGTCTCCAGAAGTATGGGGGGTCAGGCCAGTTGCCAGTGTGTAGCACCCTTTCTTTCTGCCAATATGTCAGATATATTCTATTACCCTTTTCTCTCATCCCTCTATACTTTCTTAAGACTTTCTTTCCCTCTCTTATTTGTCCCCTTTCTAGTTTCATGACCTATACTCAACCATGCCACACATATACACAATAACTAAGATCTAGGATTCAAATATGAGAGAAAACATTCTGGTTCTTGAATTAGTGTTTCTTGCTGTTTGCCCAGAGGTGAGCCTAGATGAACTTGAGATAGTTAATATCCCCTGCTGTGCAAAGAGACAGGCTGTTCCAAGAGAGTCAAATGGTAGAAGCTGCCTGCCTCCCACAACCAGATAAAGAATAGAGGTAAATGAAATTTGATTTAATTGTTTTTAAGGATAGAAGGGAGTATAATGATAATTGTTTGGGTGGTTTTAAATGTACATGGAATAAAGAAATCCAAGCCTTTGATCTTAAATATAGGGAACAAAGGCACACAGATAGAAGGGAGATGAATGGAAAATATTCTAAAGAAAATTTGAAGAGGTCTATGCCAGGGGAAATACTCGGATTATTATGATCATGGTCTGCATGGGAATTCTGGGATTGTCCGGCATGGTATGACAAATTTGGAGCCTGGAAATAGGCTTATACAGTAAGTAGAAGGGAATTTAGTTAAAGTTAAATATAAATGAATAAATAATTGAGGCTTATGATCTTGAATTATAGGTCAAAGAGCAGGGGATAAGTGGAAAACCCTTATCTCAGGCAGATAATAGAAACTCATATTAATTCAAGTTATATAAACAGAAAGGGGACATATTTACCCACAATGATATTAATCTCAATAGAAGGGAGAATTTAAGTATATAGATGAATAAATAAATAACTTAGGCCTTGATCTCAGGGCAGGAGATGATAGGGAAGTACTATCTCAACAGATAATAATAATTGTTTAGATAGTTTTAGTTGCTTTAAATTGCTTTAATTATCAAAATGCATGTGGTTATGAGTTTGGTTGTTATATTAAAATTCCTCTGGGAGAGGTGTCAAGCTATTAAATTAATCCAATATATACCTTTAATGATTTTCAGTTACTGGACCAAGGATATGCTATTTTGGAAGAGAGACTCTGTATTTGTGTTGACAGGAAAGGAGAAAAGGCTTTGAATCCTTTCCAGAGTGATATGGATCATATTTGACAGGGGGAAGACTGTCTGAAGATCTTGGCTACAGAAAAAAATCAAAAATTTAAAACAGGACAGGTAACTTGATTTGCTGTTCCCTCCACATGGGAATAGCCCTATAACTGGCTTAGACATACAAATGTCTCTAGCTAAAACTTCAGCTAAAATTAGAAAATTATCCTTAAGATTTTTTCATGTCCTCCTTCATATGACATGAATGAAGATTTATTATAATTGGTTATTGATCAAATTAACTCATAAAAGAATAGTTGTCTTTTACCTGCTCAAATAAGGAACAAAAATTCATCCTTAACTGATCTGTGCATCTTGCACAACCCATACGAATATCTTAATAGTACTAAAATTTTGGTTGTACCATTCATATATTGCAGAATTTTCAGCTCTGACAAGATGGGGATGCTGAAATGGCCTGCTCTTCCAGCCCCCTGCTTCCTGATGCTGTCCAGAGACTTGCTACCAGAACAGCTTCAGGAATTGCTGCTGATTCCCGATGGACTTGGTTCATCTAGTCTTTCAGACAGATCCAGTCAGAACTTCAGTCAACCTCTGAGCTGTCTATGCAAACAGAGACTGGATAACAGATGCTAAAGTTAGCTTTCTTAAGTGTAACCCGTTTTTCTAACTTTCCTATCCCTCTCCACCCCTTAAAAAAAATTTGTCATCCATATTCAGCAGGAAGAAGTTGCAGAGAGTCATCATCCCAATCCCTCGGGTTTGGGTGTCTGGTCATGGTTATTTTATAAATTACAGATAGGTTGTCATTTTAGGGGATAATTTGGAAATGGTCATAATTTTGAACAGGGAGGAAATAAATGGGATGGATCATTAAATTTATTCTTAAACAAAGCATTGTATGGCCACAATTTTACACTGGTAGAAATTTTTATACTTGATACATTGGTACAGAATTTATAGATTGATGCAGGTTTTCATTGGCATAAGTTTCTTATATTGATGCAGAATTTGAAATTAATATTGCTAATCTTAGATAGGCACTGTGCCTGTGCAACTCATTTAAGACTGTAAGGCTTAGACCCAGTCACTGTTCACAGTTCCCTTCACGCCCATCAGAGAGAAAAATTCCCAATGCAAATGGTGATGCCTTTGAAAATTCTCTCAAATCCATACCTGTGTTATTATTCAACATAGCAACAGTCTCTCAGCTTTCCAGGTGTAGACATACCACATCCTTTACAAAAGACGTCTACTTCTTATCTCTGTTTCTTTTTTTGGGACAAGCCAAGCTACCATTCATTCTCAATTCCTCAAGTAGAAAATTTAGATGCCAACTTTGATTTTCCCTTTTCCCTTAGCCCAATACCCAACTGTCATCCATCTTGTCAGTTATTGCTCAGCATCTTTGTTCTTCAATGCCCCCCACCCTGTTTCTTTGACAACCTCTAGCCATGAAGTTCAGCTCTACCATAAAATGTTGGACTGAATTGGTGTATTGTACTGTGGTGGGGGTCAAGGTTAATCTATTGCCAACCATTTCTTTATCTTCATCTAACTGCATACAGCCACAGGATAAATTGGATGGTAACTTCTCTGCAGTCTCAGAATTCAATAGTGGTCATTATCCAAAATTCTAACCTAGTCTATAAGAGCTTGCATGCTCTCATCCTTACCAAATTCCCCAGATACTTGGTGTATATATCATCAGAAAGCCAGAGTTCAAGTCTAGCCTTAGCTACTCAGTTTCTATGGGAACTTTAAAATTAATTTCTTTCTCAGTATTTTTAATTTAAAAAAATAACATAAAAATGCTTTGACTTGCAAGTTGTGATGATTATAAAGTTAAGTATCAAAGATATGGAGAGCTCTGTGTCTCGCTTTCCGTGCTTCCAAGTCAAAGAATCTATTAGCTAGTGGTTACTGAGACAGGAAACAATCGGAATGGCCTTGTACCTCACTGCTTACAGCAACAGAAGCCCACAGAAGGTATCAGCTGAGTAATTGGACAAATGGCTGGCCATGCACTTCCTGCCTCAGATTTCTGAAAAATGCTTTCTGACTCATAGCTCCTCTGTCTCTTGTGGATTTATGCATTGTAAAATTTTAGCTATTCTTTCACGTGATGCTGACTTATTTTCCCAGCTAGGTCATAACTGGGTTGAGGACAATGTTTCCATTGTGTCCCTTGGTATCCCTGCATAATGCCTACAGTTAGCAAGGACTTTAAAGCTTTGAGCGAGAGCACACAGACCTTACCATTATCTCTGGCACAATTCTTCAAATCATTAAGGAAGGGAATGTGTGTGTGTGTGTGTAGAGAGAGTGAGAGAGAGAGAGAAAGGGAGAGATTTAATAGAGCTGGAGACCTAGAGTCACTTCTGAATTAATTGGACTCAGAAATCAAGTATCTCACCCTTATTAGCAAGTATTTCCAGATGCATCCTGCTTCTGCTATTAATTTGGGAGAAATGTCTTTCTCTAACAAATCTTCATTTCATCCATCAAAATGACATCAGGAATACCATCCTAGGATAAATATGTCCCTCATTAAAATGTTCTACTTGATATGTGATTCATTTAGCTTCTCTTTTATTCCTAGACATCTGAAATACTTAATCCTATAGAAACACAAGTAGTTCTTGTATGTGAACATAGATATATATTTTTTATTTTAAAATGAATCCATTTGGAAGCAACACTTGACCTACTATTCAAATTTTTTTTTTAACTTTTCAAGAATTAGACCCTGGAAATACTCACTGGGCTTGGAGAACAAGATTAACAACTAGCAATCTATCATTTTATAAACTGGCAGTTCCATATAGCTGACTCTTTCCTCTTAGCTTTTCCACCACGAGAGGTACTCCACAGAAGGGGAACAATGCACATCTCTTGTCATTGTTAGCAGCTTTTCATCTTGTTGCAGTGGAGGCTGGGAGAGGCTGAAGAGTTAATTTTAATAAGACCAATCAGCTCATCTTGACAATAGAGGGGAAGGAAAGGGGACAGGTAGATGACTGTATGTTTTGACATTGGACCATTAACATGCAAATCACATGCAAAATCATATGCTAACAACTTTGAGCCTTTGTTTGTGGTTGGACACTTTTCTCCCCAAAGGGATGAGAGAGCTGATTCAATTCTATACAGGAAGGCACTTTGTAAGACATCTCATGTACCCAAGAAAAATATGAGCTGGTCTCTGCACAGTCGTCCTGACCTGTTTGAGAGAGTGGGATGCCTTTCAATCTCATCTCATTGCCTATACCTCAGAAGAGAGCATGAAGCATGGCAGAGAACCAGAGTCTCCATAAGGCCCAGTGATTAGGACTAGTGAGAGTGCAGGACAGCCTGCACAGACAGCATCCTTCATGTCACCCAGAGGCTGCTGCAGAGCTCCCAGGGACGAGCTGCATTAATTATGCACTCATGATGCATTTGCATGCACATTTTTAAAAACAGTAGTGAACACAGTCCTAATAATTGAGGATGAGCGAGGTAAGCCACATTAAAATGCTCTGCTGAGTCTCATCTCATCCTTTTTTTTGTTTTTTTAAAGACCTCTGTCACCTTGGCACTCAGCAGCATACATGGGCATTGATGCAGTACGGAGCTCTATGGTGGTTCTTTATAGATTTGGTCACTTTGGCCACCCACTTGGAACTGGTTCCCCTCTCTGCAACCACTTGCAATCACAAATACAAGATTCTGTAAAAGGTAAAAAGCAAAATGCAATAGGCTGACTTTTGGCAAAGGAGGGAGACAATACGAAACGGAAGACATCTTGGTACTAGGAGATAAGCATCACATACAGCCACCCACATTCTAATACAGTCAAGTATGAGTCTGTGTGGCCCAGGAGATCACAACACAGAAGGACCAGGGGAGAATCAATACGGAAAAAGGACTGGTCTCTATCCACACAGCCAAGGAGATCTCCAAACCACTGTGATCTCAAAGTACACAGGTAGGCCTCCAAAGAGGGCATAGGCCAGAGTGAAGCCATGCATCCTGGACTCAAGGATTTGGCCAACCATCACATGGAAAATAAATGGCCATGCAGGAAGCTCTTTCAGCAGAATACTTTGTATTCTGAGCTGAGAAGAAAATAGAATTTGTGAGAATCTTTCTTTCTTTTTTCTTTTTCTTTTTGGTTTTTCAAGACAGGGTTTCTCTGTATAGCCCTGGTTGTCCTGGAACTCACTCTGTAGACTAGGCTGGCCTCGAATTCAGAAATCCACATGCCTCTGTCTCCTAAGTGCCGGAATTAAAGGCGTGCGCCACCACTGCCCAGCCTTTGTAAGAATCTTGATGTGCACCCTTCCTCTTTGACTCCCTGTCCCTTTGTCGTCTCTCCCTTCTCTTCCTCTTCTTTTCTCTTTTTCTTCCATGCACACTCATAATTTTGGCATCAATGATGCATTTGAAGCAAAGGGAAATGTTGGCCCATAGCCCATTAGGGCCATGTCTCTCACCCAGACTTCATGCTCCTGTAACCCCTTGAAAGCACAGCTTTTTAGAAAATAAAAAGCTTCCTCTCATGGAAAGAAATTAAATGTCATTTAAGGAAAGAAAACATAATTGCTCCTCTTTCTTCCCATAACATGGCTGATATCTCAGCACCAATCTCCCATCCAGGCACAGGGACCTGGATGGACTAAATGCACACAGTAATATTTAGTATGTTTGACTATGCAGAAGTGACTTTAAGAAAGAAAGGGTGAATTGGGAGGGGCTGGCACTATATTCTAACCTGGAAGAGCCATTTTCTCCAGGTAATGTCTACGTAGAAACTTACTGCTGAGAGGAAGCCTTAGAAATAACAGAAGTACATCACAGAAGCACAGAAGTACATAATTTGCCTGAGGTCCCATGGTTAGTACACACTTTCTCTGCAACTTGAGGTCCTGTCTCCCCATCCTGTTTTTCTCAACATACAGAGATTTCCAGGGCCTATCTTATACCTTTCACACGCTTTTTTTTAGTCTCTATACCCTTCATTCCTTCCTTCTTTCCTTTCTTCCCTCTCCCCTTCCTTCCTTCCTGCCTCCCTCCCTCCCTCCCTTCCTTCTTTCTATTTATTATATAGAAGCAAACCAAGGAAGCACACTTTCTTTGTACCAGCCAGTTAACCAGGATGAATATTTAAACACACCCAAAGAGCATTTTCTCAGAGGATGTCGGATGCAAGAAGGTTTCATTTTTATTCAAGATAAAAAGGGGGAAGGCATTTACCTTTGGCATCCCTTTGTTAGTTACATTCCTTCCTGGTGCTGTGGCTATTGGTAGCTTCTTTGGTACACATACAAAGTTTATGTTTTATTTGTTAAATCTTATTTCCCACCAGCTGAATTGGGAGAAAATTGGAATTGAAGCATATGACAGGAATCTAACCCATTTTTGTTGGGAATGTCTGAAAAGCTTGGGCTGACACAGTTCAATGGCCCTGGGAAGGGACCTCTTGCTTTCCATCTTGGCTATCATGCATGCTCACAAGGCACTCTGATTGTTGGATGGCTCTAGTAACCATGCCCATAGATTCCAAGGCAGAGTCAGCATCTAGACCTTCCCTGCCACTCTCAAGATCGCAAGCTTGGTGATCTCTCTCCAGGTGCCCTTGTGGGCAGTCCTTAGGAGATCTGCTGTCTACAACAGCATCTTATGGAATGGGCTCTATTCTCCGAGTGCAAAGTCCATCATTACCTTCCTTCTCCAAGTCTGAAGAATACAAGTTTTCACTTCCACTGGCCCCTACTTTTCTCTTAACCTCTCTTTTCTGAGACCATCCAGCCAAATATGCTTGAAAGGGAAACACAAAAGCTCATCTCCTATAGTCCACACACACACCTCAAACTCAGTTCATGAAACTCAGCAGGACTCATTTGCACACATACCTCTGGTTCCTACCACACAGTTTCTGATTGAGTCAGTGTGAGTTAGGGACCCAAACCTGACATTTCCCGCACTCTACCACATACCCATGAGGATGTTGATTCCTCCACCACCTTTGAGAAATGCTGTTCAAATAATTTTGGCTTTAAGTAGAGAAAAGCATTCATTTGATTTTTGTTTTCCTGAGGAAGAATACAGAGCAGGGAGAAACAAACAAACAAACAAAAAAAAAAAAAAAACAGACTCTGGGGCAGGAGATTGGTTGGCTGTTTGTCTGTCTGTTTTGCTTTTTTAACAGTTCCCAGTTCCACCAGCAAGGATGGGGGTAATGGATAACAGAGGGGATTTTATTTCCAGAAACATAGACTCAGAGCATTTCATTGGCAAGTTGTCATAACCATGGTGACCTTCTCTCACCAGATCTTGGCTCCTAAACCCACTTCCAGGTAGACCAGCTGGGTGAGGAGCAGTTGGGAAATTTCAAACAAGCAGGTGTGAACATTTCTTTTTTACCACCATTAACTAGCCATGAGTCGAGTGCTCAGCTGTACGGTCCGAGGACGCCATCCACACAAATATACATTGTGTGGCAGATCACGTCAAAACTTCCTGCTAAACGTTCAGGCAGAGTGAGAGAGAGGACAGCCAACCTGGTTGTGTGCAGTACCTTGTCTCCTGTAACCACTTCCCGAAGTTTCCCTACATTACATGTTGATCCCTTGTATTTTTTTTCCTCTAACCTCTACCATAAAATACCACTGAGTCTAGGCTCTACATCCATCTTTCTCTGGCTTTGGTCAAAGGAATAGTCTAGATTTCCAGACAAAAAATTTCTATCTAATGTTTTCTATCCTGCTTCTTTACCCAGATTTATCTTTAGAAAAACAGTCAATGAATTATTTGAGGATTACAGAAGCATACTGTGGTATGTGGAACTTATAGAACACAGTGCATCATATTGAAATTTTGCTTCTCATAAGTCTCTGGTTTTAAACCAAGACTTGGGAAATGAGGACCGAGAGTGTGAGATAAAGGTATCTAGAAAAAGCAATTCTTACGCCGGCATGTGATGAATCCTAGAATCCCAGCACTGTAACAGCTGATGTGTGGAGGATTATATGTTCAAAGCCAACCTGGGCTGAGTAGTGAGACTCCCCCCCCCCCCAATCAAATGTTAACTCCAGATCAACCTGATCTCAAAGGTATGATTGTATTGCTAGTATAAATAATCTACATTTGCTTGTGGGACCCTAGCACACACTTTGAGATATGTCAAGAAATGTGTTGGAAAAAGTCATCTCGAAGCTTGGCCTAGGGTAGATGACAAGGCTTTGAAGGGGTACCTCCAACACTTCCATTGAGCATTCAAGGGAGCATAAAGAATTAGAAAACTTTCCGTGCTCCCTCCTAAATCTCCGTGCTATTTGCACAGAGCAACCTGACATTGTTATGGCCATGTAACTCTCAAATTCAAGGCCATCCTGGCCATAACTGGGCCATTCACTCAGTCAGTATATTCGTGGATTATTCCACCTTGCTCTCCAGCATTCTCAGAAACTACCACAGTGGTATCTGTAAAATCATTCATGGACAAGAAGCCCCAAGAAGCTCTGAGGTGACTCAGTTTCCCTCAGTAACCTGGAGGAGACCAAGTGATTATCTATTCAAGAGGAAACAGAGCATGGTAGGTATAAACAGGTGAAAAAAGTCCCTCCACAAATGTAAAAAATTCAACCCAGAAAAATGCAGGTTAAAAAGAAAATGCACACCCAGGGTCATTTCTTTTCATTTCCCAGTATAGTTTCCATGCCCAGTATAACTTTTCCCTCCCCATGGTGGCTGTGATGCTGTGCCCCTTCATGTGTAAGGAGCGAGAGCTGGATGCTTTAGCTATGTATTTGTTAGTTAAGATTCTAACCCACAATGCTGGGCTGTGGATTCTGGGAGTCGTTTCCCACGGGGCTGTCACAGTGCGTTTGACCTCAAGCAGTGATGCCCAGGCTTCCAGCTCTGAAGGTTCCATGGCTGTCTGCTGCATCTTCATTCTGTTTTGGAACATCTCCAATTTCCCCCAGAAACACAGGTGGTCTTTTGAATAAACAGAAGTAACATATTGAGCTCCATAAGCTGTACACTGATCCACGTTTCTCTCATTCACAGCTGTTGCTTGCACAGTTGGAAGAATGCAGAGCCATGAGGTAGCTACTTAGTGAACTGGCAGCTCCTATTCAGGGCGTAAATCCTTAGGAAAGCATCTTCAGGTAGAGGCAGAACAGGAAATCACTAGTGGTACTCCACGGGGGTCTGTACACTTTGCATTATCTGTGGGAGGCAAATGAAAACATGTGTTTAGGAATTCATTGAAGAATCTGATGGTATTCATCCTACTTCAGAGGACTCCCAAGCAGAGGGGACTTCGTTCTGTGTGAAATAATTGGGCGAGGCAGCCTTGAGCAAGCATCCCCTGTATTTCTGGTGTTTAAATGCGAGCTGCAGAGGAGATATTTTACTGCCTTCATCTGTCAAAGACTAAGCATGTTTTAGGTATTTGCAGAACTGTCTAGAGTCCATTTTACTATGACATCAGCGCCATGGTACAAGGATTCAAATCACCTAAGCACAATCAACAACGGAGCCAGGACAACAATGTTCCTATTGCAAAGCAGTGCCAATGCCCAATACAGCAAGCTGGGAATTTCCTTTGCTGTCATTCCTCTCTGAACTTGATGTTCATTATGGAGGCTCAAGAGTACCACTCACTTAACTGCATCTTATGATCTGCAGCAACTCAGGCAAGTGTTGGAACAGATTGGCAAGCATCATCTCCTGGAAGAAGGGGAAAAGAAGACATTTTTGATAGTACACAGGTATACTTTATTTCAGGAGGTTAATAGTGACGTGGAATCTAAGGTGCATGTTCTGTTTGAAATAACAGACAACATAAAATCTGTATGCTTCTCACCACACTCACATAAATGATATAAAAGAGATAAATTAACTAATACAGTCTTGCACTTAAAAAGTCAAAGAAGAGAATTTCCATAAACCAGAAAAAAACTCACCTCAAAATGAGAAACGTAGTAAACGTGAGCTATTTTTACAGATTATATTGCCATGCATGTAGATGTTGACTTGTATGACGCTGTGTGTTTATGTGTTAACAGAAAAAGACCTTATCAAACAAACCATGTGGTTTAGCCTGAAAGAGTTTCTTAAACTTAAACTTGAAATATAAGTTTGAGGTTGGAATTTCAGGGAGTGATTTCCCATGAAGAACATTCAAAGGCATGATGAGCAAAGATTTTTCCCCGTAGTGAAATGAGACCATGAAGACACCAGGCATGTAGGAACCAGGCCTGTGGGGGTTGGAATCAGAAGACTAGATTTAATGGAGCAGTATAGATGGAATTGGGTGCACATGTGTAGTATCTGAGAGAATAAGGAGAGATGGGAACGCTTGCTTGTTCTTTGTGGAATAAGGCAAACACCATCTTTAAATGAGGCTGACACATAAGGACTCTAAGCACTCGCCTTTCTTCTCCCTTCCTGAGGCACTGACTAGACACGGCACGAGTACTGCTCCACTCCACACCGTCTAGAGTGCATCCACACTCGGAAACTGAACAACAAAACTTTAGCCCAAAGGCTTCATTAGATACATGCAAAGACATGTATCATTAGATACTTGGAAAGACAACGATAGCTTATGAAACAAGAGTAGCAGTGAAAAAACGAGTCAATCTCTTCAATATGAGTGAAGTAATTATTGGAGGGAAAAACCCTCAAAGTTTACAAACAAGCCATCATGAACGGTCACTGTGTGGAGGATTCGCCTTTTCAAAATGATTCTTGGAGGCATGGTTGGCTTCACAGAAGGTGAGAAGGTCTTCTTGGAAGACCTCAAAGAAATACTGATGAATAATGCCTGACGCACCAGGTATTAAAGTTTCTCAGACTAGCCGGGCAGTGGTGACACATGCCTTTAATCCCAGCACTTGGGAAGCAGAGGCAGGTGGATTTCTGAGTTCGAGGCCAGTCTGGTCTACAGAGTGAGTTCCAGGACAGCCAGGGTTGTACAGAGAAACCCTGTCTCGAAAAACCAAAAAAAAAAAAAAAAAAAAGTTTCTCAGACTAACATGAGGTGAGAGAGGTAAGAGAGAGGTAAGCAACCAGGTGAGGAATCTACAGAGAACTAGGGGAGGCGCTGCAGCAGCAAGGGCTGCAGAGCTGAGGAGCTGAAGTAAAAACAGTCTGGAAGTACTGAGAGGCCAAAGAAAAGCCAGACAATCAAAAATTGTCAGGAAGGAGCCCAGGGGGATGACAGCTCCAGGTAAATCACTTTAAAGTTCAGGTACATTTATATGTGAAGGTGTTAATTTGAATTATGTTTTTGTGACATTATCTACAATGGTTAGAAAACCAATATATAACTAGAGATCATGTAGATCTGAGTGATGGGAAAAAATTAAGTAAAACAGAACATAAAGCAGTCAGTCAAAAAACTCCAAGTAAAAAGAAATGTGAAGTAAGACGAACTTACTAGAAAAAGTCCAACAAGGCAATAATCAGGCTGAGCAAATGGACCAAACTCAGAGGGCTAAGGAGAGAGAGTCACAGAGGATTTAGTAAACACATCAGTCCTTAGGAATCGCCATGATTAAGATCAAGTAATCAACCGACAAACAAAATTAGCAAAATCACTGCTATTAACATCAGTATGCATAAATAAGAGACAACAGATTTAGACTCACAAAAACTGCAGATGTTTGATCTGTGGTATACATGTCACGGCTACATGAAGTGATTTTAAATGGAAAATATTCAATATAAGGCGAAACATTCATTAAGAAATTTATTGAGATTGGAAAAAATATGTGGACAAAACAAGCTTTCAGAAATGAAAATCCATCTGTAAAAATCAAAAATTCTATGGATGGGTTAAATGCCAGTTTGACGCCAGATCCAGAGGACTGGTGAGGGATGTGTATCCGGAAGTTACTCTCGGTACAGCGGGAAAAACTGAGGGATGAGGGAAGGTAACAAGGAAGGCCTAGTGAAGGTCAGCACCGAGACCCCCACAGATCACCACTTCTGAAACTTTTTCCACTTGTGACATTTTTTGCTCAAATGAACCCCAAGGATATAAACATACAAAATAGGTATATAAAGTCTCTTGTTACAAATCATCAAGAAATGTAGTGTAAAACAATCCTTTACCAGGCACAAACTATTGTCATTTATTAGAGATGAAAGCAAATCCACACACTGATGAAGTGGGTGTGCTTGTTTATCTAACATAATACAAGCCAAATATACATTAATCTGAGAGTCACGTGCTGAGCAGTGATAGTGGGAAAATATTAAAAGTTTTTCCTTTCTGCAATTAAACAATGGTGTTTCTATAGGAGCAGAAAACTTTGTATGAACAGTTAAAAACACTGCAGTTCCTCCACCCACACACACACACACCCCTTTGGTTTTTCGAGACAGGGTTTTTCTGTCTTTGCTGTCCCAGAACTTGCTTTGTAGACCAGGTTGGCCTCAAACTCACAAAGATCCACCTGCCTCTGCCTTCTGAGTAAATGCTCGTGCCACCACGCAGGGCTCAGCACTGAAGTTTTTAACTGTTTAATAATGTGCGTCGTCTAAAATTTGAGTTGGGGTGTTTCTGGTGGTGTTCATTGGAGATTATGGCGTGACACCATGCATAGTGCAAAGTGTGCATGTTCACAACCACAGCTGCAGTGCATGTGGTATCACATCACACACGATGGTCCACTGCTTCCTCGGTTGTGGATACACACCGTGCACACATTGCACTCTGCATGCTACTGCTACTGTGCCGCACTGCCACATGCTGCCAGGAACATCTCACATTAATTCCACATTTGATTGTTCGTTTATTTCCCATCACTGCACATTCAGGTGCCCTCTTACTGTTGCCAAAGCAACGTGAGATCCACATTTGGTTACAGGATCCCAGATGGAGTTACTACACACAGGTCAAGAAGCTTTGATGTTGTGTACATGAAAGAAATAGAAGAAACACACTATTTAGTCTCATGGAAAAGATAAAAACAAATCATTGATTTGGATATCCAGAAAGCACAACTTGTTGCCACCAACAAATTAAATAAAATTCTCTAGCATACACATTAGTATAACTACATGATGCCACTGACACACACACACACACACACATCAATTGAATATGTGTGTGTGTGTGTGAGTGACATATATATACACACATATATTTCAGTGGCATCATATATATACTTATGTACATACACACACACACACACACACACACACACACACACGTTGGGGGAGAGTTCAACCAGAGAAAGATAAAGTCGTGAGCTGTTTGGGATGAGGGTAAAGGCACAGCTAAGTTCCCATTCTGTCATGGAAGCACACACACTAGAAATCAGAGTTGTAAGAGAGAACAAAATGGCACACCTAGAAACTGAAATACTACCTACATATCAAGAGTCAAGACAAGTAGATCCAGAAATAAACTACAAACTTGATTATGTGTCTTAGCTATTCTATAAAGAGAATGGCTTCTGTGTGCTCACCAATCTCGCCCCCCACTCAAAATATAATGAACCAACTACATAACTACATTTTCCACAAGAATAATGCTCTTGTTGTTTGTATTACTCTGCTCTGGAGACCATAACAAAACACTGGAGGCTAGGTGGCTTAAACAAGTCCAAAATCTGATAAATCAAGTTTCACTAGATCCTAGAGCTTAAAACTACCTCTTCTGAGCCAAATGCTCTGCACTTAAAGCCCTTTAGGTAAAGGCATCTGTCCAACGGTTCCATAAGAGTCCCTCTGCTGGGCAGTATCATTCTGTACCCCCCAAAAACAAAAGGTCCAACCTTTAAAAGCAAAATGAAACAAGCTTTCTTCCCCCAAACCTTATGCCAGAGAGATGGCCCTAGAAATCTGTGACTCAAGTTCATCTCTTTCAAGGCAAGTTGATGGTTAGGGCAGCCTGCCCTAGCTTACAGACTTAAAGAATCTACATTGTCTGCTGATCTTCTTTTATCGGGATTTGTCTTTCTGAGTCCGGATAATGCTTATTAGGATGAGACCGTCTTCTTGCATTTCCCTAAGCATGACAGAATCTCCTTCACTGTAACTGAAAACACTCCATTGTGAGCACCACCTTCCGTGTCCACTCTCCTGTTGATGGGCATCAAGGCTGATTTCTAAGACTTGGCTATTGTGAACCAACAATAAAAGTAGGCATGCAAAGTGTCTCTAAAATATAAGACATGAGATATTGCAGTAAAGAAAACTTTTTAAAGATTCTGTGGAATAAGAATGAGCAATGCCTATGTAATGGCAACTTCAAATCATTCTGAAAGTCACAAGTCAATATGAGAACACTGTAAAAATGTACACTTTGTCTGCGTTAAACTACCATTGTGATTCAATCTTCATAAAAATACAAAAGTGCAATTTTAGGAATTTAAACATGTTGACCTAAAACTTGTGTGGAAAAATCAGAACATTTAAAATTAGCCAGGAAAAGAAAAAAGGAAGACCTACATATATTAACAGGTACTGTTTTTAAAACTCCCACTGAAGCGTTACAGCGCTAATATACACATGGACAAACAGATGGGTGGATACAGCAGGCCTGAGAACAGGTCTGAAGATGCACGGAAAGTTTCTAAGGTCCCACTTGAGTTACTGTGGGTAAAAATGGGTGTTTAGAAATAGTTCTCTAACAAGTGGCTAGTCATTTCAACAAAACCAAAACTGGACCTGTGTCTCACACAATTTACAATAACGAACTCTGATTGAAACCAGGGTATAAATATTTAAAATGCTGAGAAAAATCAAGGATGCATTCCTGTTGGATGTGTGTGTGTGTGTGTGTGTGTGTGGAAAGCTATTCTAACAATGACAAAATATTCAAAATAAGCTGTAATTCCATCCTTGAAAGGCTGAGGCAGGAGGCTTGCTGTGAGGCCAGAATTCAAGGTCAGCCTGAAGTGAATGGTGACATCCAATGAGGTCCTGTGTTCTGGAGCTGTTTCATCTGAACTGGTGCATTCCATCCTGAACAAGGCAACAGAACCCAGACAAGTAAATGCTCATCATCATCATTGATTCTTTAGCTAATTTTGGTTTTATGCTTATGTACAGTGCAAGACTCTACCTAGAACTTGCTAGACATTTGTGTACATCTTTCCTCCTCTGTATCCCTTCCCTTTCTGGGTTCAATACTCTCTACTTCCTGTCAGTTGGGCAGTGCCCATCTCTGATCATTGACTTCATATTCAAATAGACCACTGAATTCGGTAAGACCATTGATTTCTTCAGGAGCTCTGGCACTGCTCTATGGTGTGAATTTGGGGAATAGAAGAGAATTTGGGGGGAGAACCCACATTAGTAAGGGTCTCACCTCATGTACTTTCACAGTGATGTATCTTAGCCAATCTACCTTTGTTTTCTGACTTTCCAGATGCTTTCTAACAAGCTGTAGAGGTGTTGAAATGTATTGCTTGGTTGCTTTTGCCCATTATGTTAAAAACCAATGTTCAAGGGAATATTTATCTAATACAGGCTACTCTGCCCTTATAATGATGGATATGATAAAGAACACACACACACACACACACACACACACACACACACACACACACACTTTTTTAAAAATTGGGCAGAGCCCTCTGTACCTAGGATGCCTGAACTAGGATGACCACGAGTTCCAGGCCAGCCTAGGTTACATAGCAAGTTCCCAGTCAGCCTGGGCTATAGGTTAAGACCCTATCTCAAAATGATAATAACAACAATAAACTGGGTATAAGATAGAATGTGTGGGAAATAAATATATCAAACGATGGTCTACCTTATCAGCAACTGGGAAATGCAAAGACTGCACTGAGGTATCTACTGTCTATACCCATGAGATTGGCAAAATTCAAGTGTCTTACAGAATGTGAAATGCCAGGGAGAGTGTGGTTTCTTATTTCTTATATTTATATTATACTTCTTAAGACATCAGAGTTAATATTAGAAAGGAATTATAATCACATAATTGTCAGTTTCAGTATTCACGGGCCCTTGCAGTCTTAAATGCTCAGAAAGAGCCCTAATGCAAGCTGGGCTAGATTTCAGATACTTAGCTACTCTCTTCCATACTTGCTTCTATGTGGGAAAAAAAGATAACAAAACCCCGTTTTTCCAGATGTCTAGCTAGCAATGTAGATTGTATGGTACCCATAGGAAGTTCAGAAAGAAAAACAGTCAAGGAAATTGTCTAGTTCCAGTGGTATCTCCCAGCAGAACATGGAGCACAGAGATGGGTCTTCTGACTATTGTCCTGAAACTGGAACACATCGCTATTGCAGGCACCTGAGACCACTAACCATGTCATCCCTCTGTTTCCTGTACCCTGAGAAGTCCACAAAAGCCAACAGTCCCCATGGCCTCTCTCAAGCTCTTCCAATGATTGAGCTAACCTCTAGAACCTTGTACTAAAGTCTTCTCTCTTCAGTATGCTCTGATCAGAATGCTTTTTTTAAAATAGAACAAGGTGAATGTCATTAACCTGAGCGTCGACTAACAAGCAATGTAATTGACATATTTTTTTTAAATTATGCAGTAACAAAATGAAAGAATAGCCTACAGATAAGCAATATGAATAAATGTCTAACTGCTAACAATAATTTTAAATAGAAAGTTCCAGGAGATTACATTTCCTTTAGGTAATTTATAAAATTTATTAAAAGAAGCCATTTATTTTAGGGAGATATATATATATACACATATATATATATATATATATATATAGTTTTTTTCAAAAAGCAAATTAAAAATAAATACAACATGTAAGATAAATGAGCAGAAAGATCAAGCACAAAATAAAAGAGAAACATGTATGCCTGTATGAGGTGATATGTACCTTTGGTTATTGCTTTCAATAGCATGTTCATGGGTGTTTTTTATATCACAAAAACAAGTAAGTAAGTTAGAGGATTGAAATGTGCTGAAGTAATGATGCTGATACGTCATGAGCCTCAGATTATAGTCTTGTATGTTAAAACCTCAGGAAATGGCGCTAACAGCTGACAAGTGAATCAGCCATTTGGAAGACAGGGCTGAAAAGTTATTTCCAATGTAGCACAACGAGATGAAAAGCTGAGATGAAAATCCTAAACATCTGTAATCACATTCAGAAGTGTCCTCTGACGTTATCTGTAGAAGAAGATAACAGGAGGCATATTAAAGACACAGTGCTAGGGGAAAGAAGGCCGAGGACATCCTGGAATTAGGAGAAAGAACATTAACAGGGGTCTTGAGATTGCCAGTGCTCATCGAATGCCAAAAGAGAAAAGAAACATGAAGCCTCACTCAAAGTATGACAAGCACAAAACGATGATCCAGGAAAACATGACAAAAGCTACCAGAGCAACAAGAAAAATTCTCTTCAGAAGAGAAGGCCATGGCACCAAGCAATACATGCATCGCACAGATCTACTGGTGGGCTCTGACTAAAGACTTATAATAAGGAAATTTTTAACAATTAATTAAAATTAAAAATTGAAATATACCATGGGTTCAGGTGGGTGGCTGTAGGGAAGAGGGGGTCTGAGGACTCAAAACCCAGAACTTTAGATATCCCAATATTCTAGCCTTCTGGAGAATGAGAAAGTGACCCATTGGCATCCAAGTGTATTAGGATGCTCTACATTGAAAGCGTTCTGAAAATACAAATGGAACATGAAGGAGTCAAGGCGCCATTTTGAAATATCAGTGTCTTGGTGAGGTAAGAACAAACCTGATTCAGAAGGAACAAGGGCTTGTCAAAGAACCCCTCATCCTTTCCCCTGTTCACTGCTGTCCCTCCTCAGAGTCTATGTGGTGCTTCCTACACATGTGAGACTCAATAAACTATTAATTTTTTTAAAGAGAAAGTTACTGTGAATTCTTTGTGGGTGCCAGATGATGTAAAACCAAAGTGACAGAAGATGGGAGCTTCTGCTTTAAAGGGCAGAATGTCACCACTTACTGACCCAGCATGTTTGTACGTGATAACTAGAGCAGCTATCCAAAGAACCATGCCTGGATTGTGAAGGCAGGGTCACATGACCAATGCACCTTTTAAATTTTTGGTGGTTTTTTGTTTGTTTGTTTGCTTGTTTGTTTTTTATCATATTGCTTTACTAGTTGCTCTCCTCGTTGCTGTAGCCTGTCAAAGGCAACTTGAAGAAATAAGGAATTGTTGGGGCTGACAGTTTAAGGGACAAGTAAATTCAGCAGGAAAGCCCAGCAGCAGGAGTGGGGGTGACTGGTCATATTACATCTCCAATGAGGAACCAGTAAAGACAGGAAATGGAGCCAGGCTGTGGTATCTCAAGGTCTGGAGTTAGGGACTCGCTTGCTCTAGTGAGTCTCTATTTCCAAAAATAGAGTCACCATCTAGGTTAAACAGCACCTATGAGGGCCATGCCATGTTCCAACAGCAACCACCTGCTATCTGTCACCTGCCATCTCTGAGCATGCCATAACTCCAGGTTTTCACAGCACACTTTTAAAAACTTTTTGGTTGAATTTTTTTCTTTTAAAGTGTCTGAGTGTGCACATGCACATGTGTTCACGGATCACAGCACCCATGTGGGGGATCAGAGGGCAACTTTTGAGGGTAGGTTTTTTTTCTCTTTCCACCATGGGATGCAACTGTGGCCCCCAGGTCACCAGGCTTGCACAGCAGGTGCTTAACCAGTTACAGCATCTCCCTGCCCCTCATTGTAAAAGAGAGTATCATGTATTTTAATCAAAAGATGAATTCTCCATCAGCAATGAATTAGATCCCTTCTATAGAACTTTGAAGGATTTTTCTGTGTAGTATCATCAACACTAGTGACGCATAGCTGCTTTAGATTCTATTCATCACAGTTAAATAAAATTTGAAGTTCAGACCTACTGTTGTAATCACTACTTTTCCAGTGCCCCATAGCGGGCAGCCACCATGTTGAACAACTCAGAATATTCTTCATCACAGGGACATCTACTGAACGAGCATTCATGGTTGTCACTTACAATTATCTTAGTGCACAAAGAATGATATTTTCTTGACCCACCATGTGGAGCTTTTTTGTACAACTGTAGACAACAAAGGGTATGTGGGAACACAAAGATGCACCCCGCAACTGTCACTGCCTGAGGGAACAGTCCCTCAAAACATTAGAGGTGATAGAAAAACCACCCTTGAGGCTTTCCATCAGATTCTGAAGTCTGTCTTGCATTGAAATCTCTAGCCTTTTTTTCCCTGATGGAAAGAGGGTAGCCAATTGAAGTCTAGAGCTCAGATAATCAGATTTTATAGACTATGACAGTGTTGATTGATTTGTAATCGCAGCTAGATTCGAGCAATTGAGCACATAGAGAGAGGGAAAAAATGGTTTGATGTATTAATGATGACTCGTGGGTAGAGAGTTTCTGTGGTGTTACTAGGCATTATACATCACTGTAAGGAAGAATCAACAAGCAATATGGCTGGCATCTGATTGGCACGGGAGTAAGGAACACACACAAGTAGATGGCATGAGCTCTTAAAATCATCCCTCAGTTTGAACTCTGAAACTTTAGACAAAATACACTGTTGATAACAAGATAAACTTTTTACCCCCTCTCATCCATTCCCCAATCCCTAAGAAGCAGAGTCTATCTCTTCACCGTCTTCTCTGGGAGTTATGACTCCTGACTGAACTAAGAAAATCCTCTTTGAGATAGCTCTAGACTAGGGAATTTTTAAAAAACTACTTTCCCAAGAGAGTCTCTTATGGACAACATAAAATTTCACTTTAATTTGAGTAGCTTTAAAAAATGTGGTTTTCCAGAAATGATGTGTGGCTTGGTGGAAGGGCACCATGTCCCTACGTTCAATCCCCAGCATGGAAGTAGGTAAATAAATAATTGAATATGCTCTTCTGAAAGTTGAAAGGCACATAAGAGGACTTTGTTAAGTCTTGTGACTCTTAGGTCACCTCAAAAGGGTTTTGAGAAATGTGATTTCTTAGTCTTACAGTCTTACCTGCCTGATGCTCACATCCCCTTGTGCGTTGCTGGAAACAATATTAATGGGCTGTCTCACCCACTGAGACCACAGTGAGTGTTAGCTCTGATCTTCTGCCTGGAAGATGAGCTCTAAGGGGCTAAGGGGCTGTCTCTAAGCATTTCCATCCCCTCCTTCTGTAGAAAATCCTGGTTCAGCCATGAGAGAATGCATTGGTTTAAGGGCTATCAGCAAACCTTATTGTTCACCCACCTGTAGACTCCATTTTAATACAGGACATATTTCCACTGAAATGAAGAACACCTGGCCCTCTCCTGACCTCTCTGTTAGCATGGAATATATTAGTTAAGATAGAGGATTCTTTGATAAACTGACAGTTGTTTAATCATCGATGAAATCCTCCATTTTCAATATCTATACAGTTGTCTTCTGTTTTCCAGAATAAACAAGATTTCAAAGTAAAAAAAAGATATCTATTTCTGACATATGTTTCCAAATAAGTTACAAAAGTGTCCATATATAATGCCAAAAGAACAAGTATACGCATATGTTCATATATGAGACACTAAGAATTTAAGTACAAAAAATACCTTAGGGAAAGTATCATATTTGTTAACATTCTCAGGGTCATTTTGCTATGGTTGGTGACAGGGTAATGCAGTGCGTGCTGGTCATCTCATTACAATAACTAAAGACAAATTACCTGCTTAATTACAAGAAGATCTCCGATGGCCTAAATCAAGCTAACAGCTATTTATGTGTCCACAGCAATGGAGTGGCTGCTTAGGAACCTTCAAGTGTAAGCATATATAAGCATATATGCTGGTTATGAAGTCAGAGACTAATAACATATAGTGATTCACAGTCCTTGAGAACCCTGATATTTCAACTTGCAGTATAAATGTATAGTGCCAAAGTTTCAAGGTATAAAAATAGTAATAAAATGAAGGGTAAGGTTTTTTTCTTTATAGCTCTTTTTGTTTTTGTTTTGGGTGTCTGTTTCTTTGTTTGCTTGCTTGCTTGCTTGAGACAGGATTTCTCCAAGTATCTCTGGCTGACCTGGCATTTGTCCTGTAGACCAAGCTGGCCTGGAACTCAGAGATCTGCCTGCCTCTGCCTCCTGAGTGCTGAGATTAAAGACATGCACCAATACCACCAGGCTTTTTATAGTCTTAGAATGAGAAAATAATCAAAACAAACAAAAAACCCCACAAAAACGAAACAGAAGGTTTTTAAAGTTGTATATAAAGTTTATGCAATCTTACACAACTTGTCAAGAAAATACAGAGCGGCTGAGATGACAGCTCAGTCAGAAAAGAGCTTGGCTTAAAAGCCTGAAGACTTGGCTTTGCCTGCCCCCAGAACCAATATTTAAGAAGCTGGCCAGGCTGGTTTATGTGTGTAAGCAATGTGAGGCAGGTGGAGACGGACAGATCCCTGCTGCTTGATGACCAGTCAGCTAAGCCTAGTGGTGGGTTCCAGGCCAATGACTCTGTTTCAAAATAAGGTGGATGCACCTGAAGACTGACATCCAAGGTTGTCTTTGTCTTACACACATACAGACATACACACATGCACATTCATGCATGTTCCATGCACACACATATACACATGCATACATACATATAAAAATATTAGATAAATATTAAAAAAAGGATACAGTAGTTGTAGTCTTAGGTGAAAATAATCAAACACAATAGGGAAAATAGTATGAACATCTGTGTAACATGTAAACATTCATGTGTCTGTATATATACATGAGCATATAAAGCTTATTAATATACTGGAGTATGCTTTGTGAAATACGCTTATAGGCTTAGATTTTTCAAAGCCTACTTTATTTAGGGTTCTTGAATGCTTCAGTCTCCTTTCTAGTCCACTGACCAGAGGAAGGAGAAAAAGAGGGTTTATAGGAAAAGGGGGTTGTGGACCTATTTAGAAATAGTTCTTTGGGGTGGTTCCACTCTTCATTGTCGGGATGCCAGTAGCCCAGTTCAATGGCAAACACCAAACTCAAATCAGTAGCAGTAGAAACTGCAAGGCTCCACCAAATCTCGAGTCAGCACAAGCAGCCAGAAGGAGCCCTAATATCACAAGAAGTTTTTTGGTGTGTTTCTCTCTACAAAGTGAAGACCTGCAAAGCCCAGCAAAAAAGTGAGACCAGCAAAGCATTGCATAGCAGTGGAGCCCAGGGAAGGCCAAGGAAAACCAGGGAAGTCCAGAGAAGTATTACACTGTGTGACAATATAAGAGTGACCTCTCACTGTTTATGGGGTTCGACTTATACTCTTTCCAAACATCAGAACCCTCTCAAGCTTCTGCTCTGGCAAAACATCACATGCTCCCTCACGTGTCTGCTTCAGCAAAACATCCTCTCATGTGTCTGTTTCTGTAAAACATCCTCTCCCCAGACAGCTTCCAGAAAAACATCACACGACATAGCTGAGTTGTTAAAGAAACCAGAAATTTCTACTTCACATGCCGTGTGTGTGTGTGTGTGTGTGTGTGTGTGTGTGTGTGTGTGTGTGATATGTTGAGTATATCATCTCTTGTTCTCCACATCATAAGCTAGGCTATTTAACCTGTGAGCCTCCAGGAATTGCACTGTCTCTGCCTATTTTGCAATAGGAATTCTGAGGATACAGAGATGTGCTACCACACCTCGATTTCCCTGGGTTCTGCAGAGTCAGCACCCCAGTCCTCACACTAGTGCAAGAGGAACCTTATCCATTCACTGAACTGTCTCTCCATCCTATGAAGAGGATTTTAACATGGAATATAAACATTTCCGTCATTAGCCTTTGCCTGCAAATATGTGTTAAAGGAAAAGAAGACTGAATGAGCCAATGCATGTATAAAAGGATACTGTTATCATTTACTCAAGCTTTACACTCTGTATTGTGCTCCGTTTTCACATGTTAACTTTTTTAACCCTTATAAATCTGTAAGGCACCATTAGTAACTATGTAGGAAAAGAGTAAGGGTTAGATTGGCTGATGGTACCACTAATAAACGTCAAAGAAGATGACAGATTTTCCAGACACCAAATTCTCTCTTTTGTGATACCCAGGTGTGCAGGCAGAGTGAAGGAAACCTCAACTGAGAAAATGCCTTTTTAATATCCAGCTGGAAGACATTTTCTTAATTAGTGATTGATGGAAGAGCACCCAGCCCATTCTGGATGATGCCATCCCTGGGCTGGTGGTCCTCCTGGGTTCTATAAGAAAGTAGGATGAACAAGCCATGAGGAGCAAGCCAGGAGGCAGCACATCTCTGTCGTCTCTGCATCAGCTCCTGCCTCCAGATTCCCGCTTTGATGATCAACTCTTATTTGGAACTGAGTGAAATAAACCATCCCCTCCCTATGTTGCTTTTTGCCATGGTGCTTCATCACAGCAGCAGTAACCCTAACTAAGACAGGAGGTAGAACTGTTTTAAATGAACATACCAACATGCCAACCAGGAGAGTTGCCCTCTGCTCACGCCATTGTGCTGCTTTCTAAGATATTGAAAAGAATCGCTTAATTCATGTAAATTCATGCTTACTTTTTGTTGGGCACTATGTCAGGTCCTAAGAACAAAGCAATTAGTGAGAGATTGCACCTGCCCTAAGAAGGTATACAGGTAACAAGCAGGGTTAGAGGAAAATATTTATAATGCCCTGTGCTAAACATCACATAGTCAAGGCAAGGTACTTTGACAGAAAGAACAGGCCTTTATTTAGAGGAATTCAAGTCACTGAAAGTTCTGTTTGCGAGCCAGGTGTCATGCTGTATACTTGGAACCTGATACCTGGAGGGCTAAGACGGAAGGAGTCAGGACCCAGGACAATCTGGGCTCCAGAACAAGAACTTATCTGAAAAATAAAAAGGTAGAAATAAATAGTAAATGTGAAAGCTCACTTGCAAGATTTATCTTTTACTGCTATGTTGTCATTTGGAATAGAAGTTTAATTCAAATCTTAATAAATTCCTGAGTTATGGCTTTCCAGAATGAAGTGGATTGTCATAAATACTAACAGGAGAGCGTTCTTTTACACGCAGCTGAACGTGTAGTCTGGCTAATAATAGGGAAGTGAGACCAAATCAGCTAATGAAGGTATTTCTCTGAAATAAACTTGAGGGGAGAATAAGGTCAAAATCTCTGTTTTGTAGAGCACTCATGAAATTCTTAGCTGGTTCTATAATAACACTCTGCCCTCGTCCTGGTAGTTTTGCTTGACAAAGAAGACCAAGAATATGGTGGGTTAGCCCTTGTGTCTTGAATGTGAAATGTTCAGAAGGGTCTCCTGTTTTGAATACCTAACACTCAGCTGGTGGCACCATCCATATTAGGAGACTATAGAATCTTTATGGGGTGGAGACTTACTGGAGGAAGTGGCTCCCTGGGAGGTGGGACTTGAGGTTTGATGATCTCGCCCCACTTCCCGTCCATTCTCAACTTCCTGAACGCAAATCCAGTGTGAGCAGCTACTCCTACTGCTGTGCCTTCCTCACCATGATGGACTGTACTAAGATTCTATAAGCTAAAATAACCCTTCCTCTCGTAAGCTGTTTCTTGTTAAGAATTTGGTGACATTTATGAGAAAAATAGCAAATGCAATCCTCTCAATGCCCATGATTTAATAAGGACATCTATCATCTCTGCAGTGTGAATCAAACAACAAGATCATCATAAAGATACTTTTACTATAGATATTTCCAACAAAATCTAGGAAGCTGAGAAACGTACCCACCTATTACAACTTTTAACAATAGTTGTATGTTTCAAATGTATGCCGATATGTAAAAGTGGCCTTTTAATGACTAAAGAACTATCTAAAGTCATAGCTTGTTCAGAGGATGGACAGTATTCCTGATTTCCAAAAATGAAAAACAAAAATTTTACTCGTGTTCAGATCACACAAATGCACAGTAAATGCCCTTACCCATTGAGCCACCTCTCCAGCCACAAGTCTTTCTAAGCAGGGAGTTTATAATTTTAGGCATGTGGCTTCCCTATGTTCCTTGGAGAATTTATTAGGTGGGTGATTAACACAGTAGATTATTGAGCAGATTCCTCAGACTTTGCGAAGTCTTGGTAAATATTAACAAAATGAATACAACTAAATAATAATTAGAGACTTGCTAAATCAGACTAGAGTGGTTCTGTAAATTGGTGGAGCGAACAGCTATGTAAATTCTGCTGAGGAAGACTAGGGCTGCTCCCCCACCCTAACTAACTCTATAAATCAGCAGGTATTGTAAATATGTTATACACACACACCAAATATGAACGCTGCAGAGATGGGAAACAAGTGAAAGAAGCTGCCCGTGGCTGTTACCCGACGGAGCAACACAAAGTATTTTATTCTATACATTTTTTAGACTCCCAAAGTTCCTGACTATATACAATCAGAAAAAAAAAAAAAAGATATTTTGATAGCACTAATTTGTTTCTACTAATAGTCCCCTGGATGTGGTCTGCTCACAATTTTTAGCAAGAAATAATTTTAAATAATTTTAGCCTACAAGAGAGCATCTGTGGCCCAAGTGCCTGTGTGCAAGAAATATGAGAAGTTTGGTTTAAATATAGAAAAGCTAAATTCACGCGCCCCAGATGGGGCACCTAGAACAAAAAGGAAAAAAAAATATCTTCGGGTCACAAGCGAAGGTTGACGTGCTCGGTACACAGTGAGAGACTGCGAGTTACTCAGGACCTATTTGTGGCTTGCTGTGGTTAACAGGTGAGCAACATGAGCTGATGGTTGCTTCAAAAATACTTAGAAGAAGCCAAAGCGGAACATGGGTATTCGTCGGCTTGAATTTAGATGAAGTTGTAGAAATCTGTTGAAGATTCTAAACTTCCTCAAATGAAGATCTTTTAGACTGAGACTTCTCAGAAACCCTGTCTTTTGGGTCTCTGTTGTCTTTCAAAGATGCTTGTTGGTATAACAAGGTATCTGGACATATTGAATTAAAGCAATTGTCAGGAGAGGTGGCATGTGGGAAACTGAGAGAGGAAAATGGGACTTCAAGGTCAACATCTACATAGTGCAAAGAATTGACTATCAAGGAAGAATGATTTCTCTGAGTTTAGAGAAGAGTCTAATCCTCTCAGAGCTAGATCCAGGCTCAGAATAGACCTGTGCTATTCAGCCACAGTGCTAAACACACCTTCTGTGAAAACACACAAGTTTTCATATGCAAAGCAAACCAAGCATAGATCTGCCCAGGATGCAGGGGTTCCCCTGATTCCATTTGTACAGTCCTCATGTGAACAAGGTAATCCGGCAGACTAAGGGGTGACAAGCTAATGTTGCCATCTCTGAAGAAGGGAGTTACTTCTTCCGTGATTCTATTTCATAAGGTAAGTAGTTCCTAAATCCCTTAGCAGTCATTACCAGTACCTTTTGCCTGGATTGAGTTTTATGTCTGCATCATAGATGTGAGGGGGAGAGAATATGTGCACAGGGGCTTCCCATGGCTATCTCCTAGGTAACAAAAGGAGAAATAAGCAACTCATCCTATAGGGTGACCAAAGGATCTGCCACAGAGAGAGGAGGAAGGACTAGCAACAGAGACCCCTGGGGAGGGAGGAAACAAAGGGGGGGGGTGAGTGCAAAAGATTCGCCTTGGTCCCAGACCATAGGAAGATATTGTCTTTTCGTGCCTTACACGTGATAGACTTTGCATGAACTTTAAATTCCCCCATGAGGATCCAGAGCTAAGGTCAGGGAAGGTGAGGTGTATCTCTGTGTGCCCATCTTATTTGATGTTGAAATCAAGGAATATAACAAGTGCCTTTCCCATCAACCTCATGGCCGAGACCGACAAGAGCTAGCACTAGGCACTGCTGTTACTCGGCCATCGCTTTCTTCTGTGTCCCTGCTGTTTACACTCTTTCCTTACACATTAATTCTCTTCCACCATAAGGCTGAGAATGACTGGCGTATGGAGGCAGCGATTAATTCTCACTGTGGAAGGGGGAGAATCTTGCACCCAATGCAGCAACAAAGAATCGCAAGGCTTTTCTTCTTGACGCTAAGTGTGCTTTGCTCAGTCTTATCTCTTCTGTATTTAATCAGCTCTCTTCATGCTCTCTCCATGAAGCCAGACATGTACATATTAAACATGGGAGGTTTTTGACAGCTTTCCCTTCCCCGGGGCAAGATTGCTTAACTAATAATAACTAAGATATCTTTTGACAAGTTCAGCTAAGACCTGTAAATCCCAGTCAATCTACATCAGCCTTGTTGACACTTCCTTTCCATTTCAGACCGCCATTTCCTTGACTGATGGAACCTGAAGGAAGAGGGTAGGACAGACAAACTCCAGGAGAGGCCGTGCATGGGGCTGTACAGGGGAGATGGAATCAGAAGCCAGTCCTTGTATTGATCAAGAAAGGGAAGGTACTTTTCCTGGCTACAACTGCAACCGAAACCCATAAATTAGGTGACTGAAGTAATAAGACATGTGAAATGGCTTTTAAGTCCACTACTCACTCTGTCATAAATATCAAATGACAGTGAGGCTTTTAGTGGAGGGCATGATTTATTACCGTCAGTGCGAAGGAGGCTTTAAGGGATTATCTCTAAAGTGGCAAAACACTGTTCCAAATTTCATGAAATTAGCAAAGCTTATTGAAGCTCAGCTACTGAGCCAACAAGCAAGCTCAGATATATGTATTTGATGTATTTGAATAAAAATATTGCAAATGCACAAAAACTTAGAGGTGTGTGGCTTCTTCTGAAACAATCGAAAATCAACACTAAATAGAAACCTCCTTTGATGAGTTAGAAAATTAACCTGAGAATAATTATTACTTTTAATGAAGGTATATAGCCCAAAGATACACTGAAAGGTGTCAGCATTCTCTGGTTGGCTTTCTGCATGGCCTACATCTTCAAGTCATTGCTTTTCCTTGCCTCAGGCCAAACTCCGCAGTCACATCCACTCAGCCAGAGCTGAGACCATTCTGCGTGTGATGAACCACCCAAACAGGTGCTGGAAGAACAATCTTGGGGCTAATTTTATCTTTTTTGGTGTTTGTTTAAAGGGGCAATTAGACTGTGAAATCTGAGAGGTTCTACAAACTGCCAGGCAGGAGTTCTGCAAGAAAATAAATGAAAGTTTTGAGAATTGGAACACAGAGTAGTCAGGTGGTGCTAGGAAGACTTCCTGGTAGGCCTGCGGCCTGTCTTTTCATTTGACTACGTTTGCCAAGAACTGGAGAGCCAGCCATTGAGAAGCAGGCTTTCTCTGCAGACATGGTCAGAATTTTCAGGATGCAAGTGTGTGTTAAACCCATGATATTTCTGCATGGGGGTTGTCCTGTGCCCGATTAGCAGCTCCTGGCTCTCTGGAAGGTGCAGGAGTAGTCGAATGGATATGGTCCTGAGGCCTAACCTATGGCCACTTTTAATGAGTCCCTCACTTTCTTGGGACATTTATTTAATTCTACCTGAGCTATAATTGGCTTCCATTAATTAACCATATACCACATCTCCCTGTTTTCCTTCCATGACACCTATTTTACCACCACAGAGACTCAGAGTTAATTATCTCATCTGTCAAGACTAGTCTAAGAAAAGAAATATTTTGGATATTAACATAGTCTCTTTTTCCCCCTCCAAATTTAATGAAATTGTATTCTAATTTTTAATGATTTCTCAATTACTGCAAGATAGGGAAATAGAAGAAAAAAGAGGGGAAGGCTTTCGGCTCGCATAATTAAAATGATTCTCTTCCTTAGACAATTTTTAAGTTGCCAGTCTTGGAAATAGACACAGTTCAGCTGTTAATAAGTGGAAGGGTCAGATGACTGAAACGGGAGAGAATTTTTAGTTTAATATCACATCTTTTTCTAAATCCTCTTCACAGAAACAAATCCTTCCTCTAAATGCTAATCAGTGGTTTAAAAAAACAAGAAATCCTGATGAAATACCATATTTGAGGTAGCCCGTGTCTCTTAATATACCAAGGCAGTCTCTCCCACTAATCATTTACAAAATGTTGTGTCTCGCAGCTTTATGACAGGAATACTAAATAAATCAGCCCTTTCCCCAGTTGTATTTGCACTAAATCTGGAAGACAAGTGCTCCTTTATCAGAGGACTGAACTATTTCTCAAGCAAGCAGACTCATAATTTCATACATGATGGAAAATCATTTTAGTCAGGGATGGGCTCCCAAGACTCTATGACAGAACAAAAAAATTAATGATTAATTTTCTTCCTAAGTTAACTGAAAAACTTGCATACAGAAATGTGAGCTTCCATATAGACAATATTCAAAATTCACATTATATTTATATATATATATATATATATATGTATATGTGTGTGTGTGTGTGTGTGTGTGTGTGTGTAATTATAAAATGGTTTCCCCTCAGATACCATCCATATGTTTTGAGTATGTGTGTGTATGTATGTGTATATATACGTGTGTATGTGTGTGTGTGTGTGTGTGCATAGTTTTAAAGAGAATAAAAACAGAGAGACTCCTTTCTGGAATAGGGCACCTGGACCCTCAGCTTAGAAGGCTCAAAGGTTGAGTATCACTCAGACAATATTGAGGTTGGGATCATCTGCAAACTTCATCTTTGTGTAGAGTGACTTCGCTAGAAAGACACAAAGGCTAACCCAAGACAATCAGCCAGCAATTCTGTACCTTCCCATGTCCCATGGCGTCCTGGAACCCTTGCTAGCAATGGTATGGTAGGAGTGAAAATCTATGACAGATACACAGCCACACAGACAGTGGAGCTGGGGTTTAATGCTATGCTCCAGCCTGGAACCTCAGCTTGGTTATTGTGTACAATGCCAAGGGGGGCAGCCTCAGGAGGAGGTCTCTGTAGGTGAGCAGTCTTAGGCTGTAAATATCTCTCAGAAAAGGAAGCCACTGTCTTTGCTCACACTGATCAGTGTTCATAAATACTCATACAGAGATATCTGAGGAGAGTCACCCCTCTTCAGCCATATGAGTAACAAACAGCCTTGCCAGTTTCGCCTGGGTCCTAGGCCTTTGAGTCCTTGCACAATGCTCCACTCCCTACATGCATCTGGTCTCATCATGTGGCTTGGTATTATCCGAACCAGGCAGCTGGTTTCTAGAAAAAGCTTTCGATGAGGCACCTGGAAAGAGAGGGTTCTAGGAGATCCAGCTGACAAATCTTGGTGTCTCACAGCCCAGCCTCAGAAAGCATGCAGTGTGATTTCCGCCATAGTCTTTTGGTTATGGGTGAGCCCTGAAGCCAGCCTCATATCTAGGGCTGTGCATTGAATCTCTTCTTCAGGAAGAAGCATAACACAGTATCAAATGGAAGGTAATAGTTGATACATCTTTGAATATCCTGAGGAACTTGCCTGACTGTTTTGAAGGCAGAAGCCATTATGCCGTATTGTTAAAAATAAGTTTCCATTTACGGTGAGAGATGAATTTCTGTTTTAAAGTCTGTTTCCTGGAACTTGACCTACTCCAACCCATGACCTTGACTTGTTTTTCAGAACACTCTAACCTCCCTATCCGTGACACATGATGCTGCTTGGTTTGCTTGCTTGTTTATTTGTTTTGTTTTATTTGTTGGGGTTTGGTTTGGTTTGGTTTGGTCTGGTCTGGTCTGGTCTGGTCTGGTTTGATTGTAGATTTTTCGGCGCTTCCTCACTGCTCCACCGTCTTGATTCTCCAGACTTGCTTTGCAACTGCTCGGGAGTTTACTCCTTAAAAGAGCCTGAGGAACAGACTCAGGGCTACTCACTCTAACCCCAATTAGAAGGCAACTGTTGGCCAGCTTTCTGGTGCACCCCAATAAAATCAAACTTGCTTCAAATTTGACTCAAAAATTGTAGTTGTGGTCCTATTCTTGCCTGGTGGGATTAACATACACCATGTGCCACACCAAAAAGAGAGAAGAGAAAGTGAAATGGATCTTCTTGTATACCATGCAATACTAAGTAATTAACATACACTTAGCAACTGAGATAGCAAAAACTTCACCTTTCCATCCCAGCTCTAGTGATTTCACATTAGAAATACCTGGGTTCTTGTTTTGCTTGTTTTATTTTTACTTTATGTGCATTGGTGTTTTTGCCTGTATGTATGTCTATGTGAGAGTATCAAGTCTCTAGAACTGGACTTATAGAGAGTTCTGAGCTGCTATGTGGGTGCTGGGAATTGAACCCAGGTCCTCTGGAAAAACAGCTGGGGCTCTTAACCACTAAGCCATCTCTCCAGGTTCAAGAAATGCCTGCTTTTAATTGTGTTTCTTCTACTAGTTTGTAAAGTCCTCTAAAGGAAGGGATCTGTTTTGTTCCCACTACCTTGTATGTGTCTGGCATACAACAGATGTTTTATAAGAAACAAATCATCCCTGTCACAGGATTTACCGCATGGTAGCGATTGCTTATTTAAATATTTTTACTCCATTCGACTCTTGGTTTCTTGCTGACTTGGGCTTTGTCTTGTTTGTCCTTAAAACTTACCACTCTGTCTGGCACACGCAAATATCCAGTGTGTATCCCTGGCCTGTGCTTTATGGGATACTTTGAAAAATAACCTACTACGTGGAAACCAATTATAGTCCTAGAGTAAAGTTAAAGATAATTAGGTGCATTCATGGTCTTATAGTAATGAAGACAAAAAGAATAGATTTCTCTTTTACATTGCTTCATGTAAACAATACGTATCTTGAGATCAGTCAGGATTCTGCTCATTGACCAGAAGTTCTGATATTAGATAGCCAGTGCTATCTGAGGACTCAACTGATCTAGGTGGGAGCAGATACCAACTGTTGAGTGGGAGCAGAGATGAGAGGTCACCCGAGAGGTAAATTGTAGAAATTATTTAGTCCTGCCCTGGGGTTTCTACCCCGCCCTAGACCATAGAGTTCCTGGACTAAAACCACACACAACCTCTATATTTACAATAATCCTTAAACAGCACAAAAGCCGGGCAGCTGCCCACCCTCCATGCCATTAGAATCTACTTTCCTATGGGTAACCCCGAGTTATTACTGTGTTCCATCTGGGCTGCTCTTGACTCTAATTGGCCAGCCCTCAGGGCCATGGTCTCTTGACTCCTAACCCACGGCAGCTTCTCCTTCCTCCTCCTGCACCTTCTTCTCCCTCATATCTGTCTTTCAACCCCTAAGCCCAGGAAACCTAAACCCCACCTATGTCTCTTCTGCATAGCTATTGGCTCTTGGCATCTTTATTTACCAATCAGAAATAACTTGGGGCCAAAGTCTACACTCTCCTCTCTGGGACAACTGGGGGGGGGGGGGGGCGGAGGGAACAATTAGCATTACAGTAGCTAGCAAAAGACCAAACCTCAACAGAATAATGCATGAGGATTCTCTTAAAATTCAAAATTCACAAACATCTCACGGACTGCCAACTGTTCTAAGGTACACTTGCAGGAAGCATTCCAAGAAAGAAGACATGAAAACTGTCAGTCTTCAGAAAAGCCAGACTTGAAATGCCTCAGGGTCATCAATCCATAGTCTGCTCTAAGTAGTCACATCACTGGGGCGCAGAGAAGAACAAGTAAGTTGGTCTCTCAAAGGGTAGTGACCAAGAAAAGATGCTCACCCTTAAATCACCAGAGAACTGGAAAACCAGGGAACCACAGCTACTACTTTGGGACAACTTCAGTTTGTAAAGACCTGAGGCAGTCAGATACCAGGCACACATGGGATGAGCAAGACTGAAGGGGTGAGTTCCACGCCAATGTGGCTGCAGAGTTCAGAAAAAGCATTTCACCTTCCTTTGATCAGCAGGTAGAGTCAAAGTGATTAACAGCTGGCTCTTCTGTCCCCAGATGGCTCTTGAGGGAGTTCTACTGATGAGCTCAAGCTAGCGAGGAAGGCTCTGAACCTTTGCCTATTTACTTTAGCCAACCTTCAGTGTAAATTAGAGGGGGAAAAAAGACATGATAAATCTGTATTCATGATAACATTATCTCAAATGTGGATTTCCTGGCATGGGATAAGTTGATGTATACGTATTAATGAAAAATCATCATTTTGAGATGACCTTTTAAACTACCTCCAAGCAGATCAGACCAAGCAAAAACGGAATGGCAAATGCTAAATGCCAGATATCAAAGTGAGCCTTAAGGAAGCAAATAGATTCAAACAGACCAATCGATTGCCACCAAGCAACTGGAAAGGGTCCAATCAACTTGAATCAGTGTGCAAAGAAAGTTCCCTCTGTTGTAACCCTGATAAGAAAGAATAACTCCTGTCCACTGTAGGCAGGAGTCTGAGCTGGTACAACAACTATGGCGGGCAGATTGGAGGTGTTTTTTAAAAACAAACAAGCAAACAAACAAAAACATTACAAGATCCACTTGTTTTACTTGTAGGCATCTACCCAGAGGACTCTACATCCCATTGTAGAGACATTCTCACAGCCATGTTGGTTGTTGCCCTTTTCACTATAATAAAGAAATGGAGTCAGCCTATGAATCTTTGACAGAAAAATGGATAATAAATATATGGTTACATACACAATAGAATATTACTCAGCTGTAAAGATAAATACATTTACAATAAAATGGATAGAACTGGAAACATTAAGGAAGGTAACACGGGCTCTGAAAGGCAACCACCACACATACTCTATGGCATGTAGATTCTGGCCTCCAGCTGTTAAACAAGGGTATCCAAGAAGAGGAAAGATGGGGAAAGGCCAGGAAAATAGAAAGGGGCCATATAAACAGAAAAAAAGAAGGCTTCAAGGGGAATAGACCACAGGAGAAATGAAAATGGGAGAGAAAGGACATGCCAATGAGGAATCAGTTGAAATGTAGTGCATTTGAAAATGCCACAGCGAAAGCTATTGATTTGTAAATTTATTTTTATAAAACAAAATGTAAATTACTTTGTTAGCCAATCTGCCTTTTTCTATTGTTCTGTTCCTTTGTTCCCATACTATAAAAGCCAACACCATCACCTAGAATAAAATGTCAATTTCATTTCTAAATTCTAAGAACCACAAATAAAAGGTGACTGGATCTTTCAGTAACCTTGCTGTGATGTGATCTTTAAAACGCATGAGACACTTGATGTAAATAGTGTATGTAAGCTCCAATGTATTGTCTTCTGGCAGCTTCCCATGTAAAATCACAGGATGAATGACCAGTTACATTTCAAGACTAGAAACTTCTTAGTTTCTGGAAAGTCAAATGGTCCAAGAACCTAGGATTTGGCTGATCCAAATGAATGAGACAAAATAGGCTAGGGACTATTGATTTGTAAACTAATTTTTATAAAACAAAATGTAAGTAACTTGATGGTAGCCAATCTGTCTTTTTCTATTGTTCTGTTGTATTGTTCGTTATGGAGATGGGCCAAACCACATGTCTTAGATTGGGTTTTATTGCTGTGATGAGACACCATGACCAAGGAAATTCTTCTAAAAGCAAACATTTAATTGGGGCTTGCTTACAATTTTAGAGGTTCATCATCATCATCATCATCATCATCATCATCATCATCTTCATCTTCTTCATCATCATGGCAGGAAGCATGGTAGCATTCCGACAGGAATGGTGCAAGGGGAGCTGGGTAGTAGAAGACTGGTTTCCAGCAAGTAGGATAAGGGTCTTAAAGCCCACACCCACAATCACACACCTATTCCAACAAGGCCATACCTACTAATAGTGCCAATCCCTGGGCCAAGCATATTCAAACCACCACACCACCGATGGTAGAATGCAGGATACCTCAGGGATACCAGGAAAGAACTCAAAGGCTGTGTGCATCTCTACTGACAGAGTCTAGGTAGAAAGTTCCAATACGATAGACCTACCCGGAGATGGCATGAGGTCAAACAGGGGTGCACAGAGATACACTCCATAAGCCATAGCAATTCTGACATGGAACCCAGCAAGGACCCCAGGAGACACCAACTCTAAATAAAACTGAACAGTGCTATCCATTCCCAAGTTCTTGCATTGGAGAAGAACAACCACAGTTTTTAAGCTCAGGAAAAGACAGAGGCATGAAAAGATGTAAGGTTGAACTTAATGATGCATAAGAATGAGTCAGATGAAATGAATTCATACAGAAAGAGAGGAACACTGGGTGACTTAGCTGAAAAGTATTTTGGATGACTCATTCTCCAGCAACACCTCTCCCCTCTCTCTTTCCCTCCTCCCCCCTCCCTGTCTCTCTGTCTCTCTCTCTCTCTGTCTCTCTCTCTCTCGGTCTCTCTCTCTCTCTCTCTCTCTCTCTCCCTCTTCTCTTCCTGTCTCCATCTCCTTCCCCTCCCTTTCCCTCTCCCTCCCCCTCCTTCTCTATCTCCCCTCTAGCCTTTCTCTCCCTCTCTTCCCCATACCCTTTCTCCTATCCACAAAAAGAAAATGTACTATAATAATTAATGACCATTATCTGTATCTAGTTAATAATGATTGACACTCATTCTGAGATGTCTTACAGCTAATATGCACCAACTTCAAAATCACAAAAAAAGAGGAAAACAGAGCCTAATTAGAAGACAAACAAAAAAGCACCAAGTACATCCCCTCTCCTGAGACACCAAGTACATCCTCTCTCCTGAGACACCAAATACATCCCCTCTCCTGAGATACTAAGTATATCCCCCTCTCCTGAGATAACAAGTACATCTCCTCTCCAGAGACACCAAGTACATCCCCCTCTTCAGCAACACCTTTTGATCTACAATCAGACACATAGCTCCAAGCAAACTCTGAGGAATGAGTTTATATAGTCAAAACCAGAAAAGGAACACTGAAGCCGAGTTTTCCCCAAAGAGGAGAAGTTGCTGCCCCGTGTTTACAGAGACTGGCAGAGAGCATGCAACTTTTCCTTTGCTATGCTCACTATCTGCTTCTGTTCTGTGCAAAAGGAAGGAGATTTATCTGTCACACATTTCAGGAATGTGTTTATCACTGATCGTATCAGTTAAGTTAAGCTTTCTATATCTCTGCAGAAGATTTTAAACAGTATTTGTTTTATTTTTATGTCTCTGGGTCCTGTGAGTTCGGGATGGAGGGAAGTGGGGAGGTGGGGACAATGGGAAGGGAGGAGAGTCTATCACACTACTATTTTAAAAAAGAAATCAGGCATTAGTGGCCCATACTGGGAGTCCCAGCACTTGGGGCAATAGTCAGGAAGATCCCACGATCCAGGACACCCTCAACTACATAGCAAGTCTGAGACCAAACTAAGTAAGCACACACATACACAAACGCATGCTCGCACACATTAACTAGAGAAAAACAATAAGGAAGGAAAAGAAGCAAAGGGCATTGTTTTAGTGATATGGTAGCAGTATTTCTAATCGTCAGTCTGCTAAGGGACAGAATATCTGAGAGGACTGGTGTAGAGGGGACTCACACTCTGCTTCGTCCGTCAGTTGAGCATAAAGAACGGTGATATGGGAGCAAAACGGAAAACCCAGCCCAGCGATGTTCAAGTTCATTAATGACTTTAAGAATGTTCTGTCAGAGCACCTTAATTTCAGGGAAAAGAAACATGAGGAAATATAGCGAGATCGACTGCCATGGTGGCAAGGCTGGTCTACCCACAAGGTTACAGACCTGGAAGGAGCTGATGGAGCAGCCTTCCAGCCTGGGTCTTCAACTTCAGAGCTACAGCCAACAGGCCGTGCCTTCTATATGCTCTGTAGGCCAGGGCATCTTCAGCTGTTTCCACTCATGACCTTTTACCTTTAAGAAACTGCTATGAAACTCCCACATAAAGATGTTTATAAAAATAGCGTACAGATCAAATACTTACCGATAATAAACCATAAGGAAGTATGTTTACTAAAATAATTCTTTGGTATACATATAATTTTAACATTTGCTAAAGAAAAAAAAAGCAAATTTGTATACTGATACAAAGAATTAAACCTTAGCTGAATATTCTGTTGGACTCAGCATATTGCGCATTTTCAGACTCATTTGCTACTTTGATTTTATCATGGTTAGTGATTGAGAACACGGTTTTTGCAGAAACACATAGTGCAAAAGGCAGACATATATTTAGAGTCATTTCAAAAAACTCTGCCCTAGTCCCAAATCAGAATGCATGACTTTTTTAAAATGAAATTCAAGTTAGTATTTGGATATCAGTATTTACAATTCAAACATACTAACACAATACAAGACAATCCAAAGTTACATTAATTCAATACTTCCATGTTGAAGAGCGACACTAGGAACACATGAAAAGTATGTTTTCTACAGTTGTCGTCATCAGTGAAACATGAGCACTGGGCATATTGTGCTCATAAACAAGACTACAGTGAAGTCACGTGGCCCACCACAGGTAAGCCATGATGGCAATTCATCCAGTTTAATTTGAATTAGTCTTGGGTTGTTGATTGTTGCAGGTCTTTTAGTTCTTGTCAAATTCCTCAGGTCCCACAATCAGTTGCACTGCCCCCAACTTAATGTCCTATCCTGGTCCTATGTGGCCTTTCTTTTCTTTCACACTACAGTGCTGTCCCCACCTCCTTCTGCCTCTGCAATAAGCACAGCTGTCCTTTGTGGATCAAGTCAGGCTCTACCTAATCCATTAAATCAAGGTCATCTGTGGCTACACCTTTGCTCCTCTACTCTCCCCCATGGTAAGTGCTTGGTAAGCCTTTCTTTGTTAGAGGCCTTCAATAAAACAGAGCGATAGGTGCTAATGATGCCGTCAAGATCAATGTAGTTTCACTGAGCTCTTTCCAAAATTTTGCTGATGCAAGAATGGAAACCCATAAATATTTCATTTAAAGGGTTGCATGATTATTGAATGGGTTACAAATGATACAGAATTATGGGGTCATAAAATTTTATTTTCAATCAAAAATATTAATGGGGCTTCATTAAGTTTGTGTATATTACTATAACTTTATACATATAATTAATATAAATTTGCATACTATATATGCAGGTGTATATATGTATATTACACATCTAGTATTGCACTAGGCTCCAGAATTAAAATGACAGACCACAATCTAATCCAAAAGAAAAAATTCAAATGTGTTTTCAATGTAACATGCCATCTCTGTAGAGATATGAACAACTTTTTTGCACAAAAATCATCTAAAACAGCTTTCTAATTTTATAAACAGAAATACTGAGGCTCAGAATAGCAAATATTTTGGTAATAGACCTTGGGCCTAAACTCCACACCACCCGCTGATGATGTCAACTTAATTAAAGTCAACAGAAAAATCTACAGATACAAGGTTTGCATAATACCACAGCAAATCAGGATAGCTCTGCATTTCCCTGCCCCACAAAACATCTCACCAAGCTCCGAGCCCTGGATTCTTTTTTCCTCTAGTTGGAGAGAAATGGCTCAGCCTGGGAGCAGTAGAACATTAATCTCGCCATTAAGGCTCTGACATTGCTGAGATCTTTACTACCAGTGAGTAGCAATTATTTTTTGTAGTAGAGGTCCATGTACGGAGAATTGATTCTCCGGTGCATATGAATATCCCCTATTAGCCCCACTTGATAAGTGGGAACTGGCTCACGCCTGCAGAGGAGGGCTCCAATTGCCCAATCGACCGGCCTCTCTTCATGCATAAACATCACTCCAGCTATCACTAATGGGAAAGGGTTCCCCAGCGCTGTGGAAAATAGAGCCCACAGTCTAGTGATAAATCTGTCAAATGTGACATGCTCTAGGAGAAGAGCAGCACCGCGGCTGATTGAATGAGCAACCCAGTGTACAGTGCAATAATGTGTCAAAGCAAGCCACTGCAGACAGCTGGCTCGCCGCTCGGCCGACAGACCGAGACTTAAAATAAGACTCATTAGAAGGAACCCAGGTAGAACTGTCTGCACAGCGAGTGTAACATGCTCTTCCCTTCCCTTCCCTTCCCTTCCCTTCCCTTCCCTTCCCTCCCATTCCCTTCCCTCCATGCCTTGTTTCATGCCTGCTCCACACAGACTCGACTAGAACGTAGAACACAGGCCAAGATAAAAACCATGGCTTCTCTGTGGTCTGTGTGAGCTGCAGTGAGAGCAGAGCTTCGGACACATGTGTGAGTCCGTGGAGACGAGGGTTTGGATTCACTGGGAACCTCAAGAGCTATTTTCCCCCGAGGATTGATTCTTGCTCTTGGTCTCATGTGTGGCACATCTTGAGGTCCTTCAATGTTGCCACCATAGGACACCCTGTGCTTCGCAAATTCTCACAGATCTAAGCTCCTCCTTGATCTTCCCATTTCCTTTGTGCACACCAGGACCTATGACCAACCCACACCACTCTATAGGCTCTGCTCAGCATGAATTGTTTGGTCATTAAAACAGCCCACGTGCAGCCTATAAAACTGCTGAGATAAAAATAACTTCTCTATGCCTCAGTTGCGCGGACTAACCTCAGCTTGTAGAGTCAATACACGCTGGTTTCCACGGTATGTGTTCTTTTACTAAATAAGCTAACACATCATTTACCGGGTTACCTGATATCCCTTACCCAGCGATCCAAATGACGGATTCAGTCCAGAATTTATTGCAAGTGTCTTCCAGAATAACTTGTAGCCTCCCTAATTACGGTTCAATAAATATCATCTAACCCACTGGGTTTCCTATCTTGCTTTTATACCAAGACTGTGTTGTGTGCTGTCCTCTGTGAAACAGAGCAGTGTGTTGTGTCAGCTCTGAAAACTAAATCACAGGCTCCTCGTTGGTTTCTCCCGTTCATTCATCTTTGATAAAGTCTAAAGTTTGTTTTTTTTCTTTTTAATGTTTATCATCACTGTCAACTTGTATTTATATTTTGGCTTCATACATCATTGCATACAGTGCATAGGAAAGGTCAGAAGATAACTCGAAGTTTGGAGGATAATGAAGAACTGTGGCATTTGCATAATAAACTCAAAGGAATATACGGTCATGGGGAATCTGGGGGAAGTGGGGTGGAAGATGGAGCGAAGATTCATTAGTGCACACTGACCTTTGGAAGCTAGAGCTCTTCTTCTGTGTTATCCACTGCTTACTTAAACACTGGCCAGACATTTGCCACAAACTAGGCAAAATTGTTGGAAAGACTCTACTCAAGGTATAACTGTATATAAGAAGAACTAGGGTGTGCCTTACCAATTTGCACCCAATGGAAACATTGGAAATTAGTAAATGGTGGACTAATCACTTCCTATCCAACTGAGAAGTCTAGGAATGCCGAACCAAGGAGGCTGCCCTCAGGGGCTATGTAGGTCTCTGAGTCTGAGCCTGAGTCACTCCCACATAGACTACTCAGCCTATGGACAATCTTTACTCTCTTTGTGTTGTTTTTAAATAAAAGGCATGTCTTCCAAATCATAATTTAAAAAGCAGGTTCCACATCAGCGTGAGCCACTTGTCACTGGTACACAGCTGAGTTTTAAAATATGCCCTACTTGTAATTCAGGTTTCTGTAAGGCCAATGCTGATGCTTATTTATAGTAGTAACATTTTAACAATGAAATTCCTTCCAGTTGGAGGCCAATAGGAGAAGAAAAGATTAGAGATGATCATCTGGACATTTATGCTTAATTAAAAAAAAAAGTAAAATATAATATCCCAGGTAATATTAAAATAACAATGCACCTGGTCACCAGTATAAAATATAGACCAATAAATAGCGGCAAGACCCAGGACCTGCACAACGGACCACTGTTTCTACACGACATTTTCTTTTGTTTTATGAAACAGATTTACTAAGTTGTTGCTTAAAGTATTCCTCTGCACACCCAGGGGAGCACGGAAGTCAATTAAACAGAGTCTGTCTTCCAGGAGTTTACACTGGTTAGCCTGCCTAACCACTACAGTGGGATGTAATTACTAAAGGCCTTAGGGGCAGGAGGCATGCTTCTGCTCAGCATTGTGACTACACTATCAAGCATAGTATTCAGTCTGTGCTCAATAGACATACCTGGGAGCAAATACCCTCTATTTTTATCAGAGCAGCTGAAGCCTCAGAATCTACCTGGCTCTGTCCATCTTCTCTCCTTGAATACCTTAGCACTTTGTCCCAGCTTGGTTTTGTCTTACCCTTCCTACCTTGGTAGGGCCATATCGGATTCTCTTCACGTTTGAGGTAGGAAGCTTTTTGCTGCTTTCTCTATTACTCTACTTTCACACCTCACATCAGGTTGAGAAAGAGAAGCAGCCTCACAGCCTCCGAGGGACTCACCCTGCCCATGAACTTCATTCCCATTGCTGAAGCACTCTCAGGCCCTTAGGGATGACTTCCCCACGGAGGGGTCTCCTCCACTGTCAATAACATCACACTGAACTAAACAAGACTGACATGCTTGATAGCCTAGGAATGAACTGGCTCCTGATCCATCAGAGAGGTTTGCATTTCATTTCAAGAATAGTTATTAAGATTGCAGTCATTATGGTTTGTATCTGCAATGCTATACCAGGCTCATGTGTCATATACTCGGTTCCCAGTTGGTGGTACTGATGTAGGAATCTGTTAAGCTTTGGGGGCTACAGCCCAGCTAGTAGACGGGCATGACTGGGAGAAGGTTTGAAGATGAGCTGAGCTTTGGGTTCTGTGGGGGTTTGAATGTGCTTGGCTCAGGGCGTGGCACTATTAGGAGGTGTGGCCTGGTTGAAGGAAGTGTGCCACTGTGAGAGTGAGCTTTGAGACCTTCCTCCAAGCTTCCTGGAAGCCAGTCTTCACCCAGCTACCTTTGGAACAAGAAGTAAAGCTCTCAGCTCCTCCAGGCCAAGCCTGCCTGGACGCTGCCATGTTTCCTGCCATAATGATAGGGGACTGAACCTCTGAACCTGTAAGCCAGCCCCATTAAATGTCCTTTATAAAGGTTGCAGTGGTCAGGGTGTTTCTTCACAGCAATGAAACACTAAGACAGTTTCCATCCAAGCTCTTTGCTTTCTCATATTCACCAAAATGTGAATAGTCATGCCACAAACTTCTACCACCACGGTCAGAGCTATGCTTCGCCACCATGGTGGATGGATGCCATCCAAAACTGTGAGCCCAAGCAAATGCTTCCCCTCCTGATTTGCTTCTAACATGTATCTGGTAATAGTGACAAGAAAGGGGGCTAACACCTTGTCCATTCTGAGTAATTCATTGAATGCCTTTTGCTTTCGTTTGCAATTTCTGCTGACTAGTCCCACAGCTGAGATTCTGCTCGTGTGTCACAGGCGCGGGGGTCACCATTATGACTAGTACCTCAGCCTCTGAGTGAGATGAGTGTCTACACTCTTTTACTGCTGACTAGATTAAGTCCTATTTGAATCACTGTCAGCCACCTGACACAGAGAAGACATAGGAAAAAGTAAAGGAAACGAAAGACAAGATCTCCCCAAGCCCAAGGTCAGCTGAAAGTGAAAGTTAAAATCATCTGGGTCTGCTCTGTTTGTGGAGGCTCTGACACTCGAGGCAGCACTCTTAGACACAGGAAAGTGCACATGTGTCGAGTTTTGATGTTTGGTCTGATTTATGCCACCGGTTCTGTATAATGTGACAGTGTGACATAATATGCATTGGGAAAATATACATTCCCGCTGCTTTACTCTAATCTGGCCTTCGAGTGGAGACAAATAATTCAGTAGCATCATCCCTACAGGCTGTTATCCAAACCTCTGCAGCCTAGCCATGCAACCTGTGACTCTTTAATAGTGAGATTATTCTGCAGATTGTTTGGAGCATCCTATATGCTATTTTAAAGAATTACTACAGGATCCTCTGCTAAGCCTACGGAACTCTTAAAAAAACAAACAAACAAACAAACAGTGAATGGGAAATGAGTCAGATGTCATTTTAGATGCTTAGCTGGGCTTTCAAGATTTAGAAGGGAATCTTCAAAGTCCAGAAAAAAGAAGCAAAAATCAGAGAGCTGGGTTTGAATGTCCTTGAGCCTGCCTTGGTGCACTGGTAAAAACAGAATAGCGTCTTGATCACACTGGGGGCTGGATTTTAAAATCCACAGGATGACAAAGTAAGGCTGTCCTCTCAAGGATGGTGTCAGTAAGAGACCAGATCGTAATACTGAGATCCGCGGAGACTGTACAAATGACAGACAACACAGGAGGAATGTCTGCCAACAGGAAGACAAGAAAGTCCAAGGAAAGGCCCCTACCCTTGGCTGTCTCTGCTAGAGAGACAGCACAAACACAGCCCTCTTAAAAACATGAGCCCCATATGCTTTCTTCATGCTCAACTGCTATCGCATTGCCTGGGCAAACCTAAACTGAAAGCTGATACAGAGCTCAATCATGAGTCTGTGACAGCCTGGGGAACCTAGAGAATTCCAAAACTCAAGACAAAGCCTTTACATGGAAAAATAGGAGCCTCCTTAAATATGTGGTCACAGTGAAAAATTACCAAACATAAACAGTGATTAACCCAACATCTACAAAACCCAGTAAGGTTTGATCTGCAAAACATTAAGACGATAAAACAGCAATGAAACAAGTAGATAAGGAAAAATAAAATAATTGAAAATACAAAAATTCCACTTACCATTTTGTTCAGGCTTTGGAAGAAGATGTAAGTAATCCAAGAAAAATGTTTATAAATAAAAACATGATTCTGGACAGCAGCCAAGGAAGCAGACCAGTGTCTCATTGAGATCTGAGAAGGCCCATCATCGGAGATGCTTCTCTCCTGCCAAAGATGGAACAAAAACAGACCCACAGCCAGACCTGCAGAAAGTGAGAGACCTTGGAACCCTCAGCTTGAAATGGAATGTCTCATCAGATTCCTCCCCTTAGGGTTCAGGGGATACTTTGGAAGAGGAGGAAGAAACAGTGTAAGAGCCAAAGGGAATAGAGGACTCCAAGAAAACAAAGCCCCCTAAATCAACGTGGTGAAAACTCATACAGACTTACAGAAACTAAGGCAGCAGAGCTGCATGGGTCTGCACCAGATCTCCTGTGTATACACTATGGCTTCCAGCTGAGCATTTTTATGGAATTCTGAGTGTGCAAACAAGTGAGTCTCTGAGTCTTGTTCCTTTTCTTGGGCTCTTATGTTTTCTCCAATTGTGATGCCTTGGGGTTTGTTCTATCTTTTTATTTTATTTTATTTTATTTTATTTTATTTTATTTTATTTGTATCTCTTAGAAGCCTGTTTTTTTCTAATGAGAGTCAGAAAGGGAGTGAATCTCAATGGAAAGGGAGGCGGGGAGGAAGTGAGGGAGGGAAAACCATAATCAGGATACAGTACATGAAGAAAAAAAAATCTACTTTTAATTAAAAGAAAAACATCATGATCCTGAACACTTAAAACTCCATGACTTAGTTAAGGAATAGGTTAAAATTAGATTAAAGAACACTTTCCCTGAAGTATTTACCTGAGGGAATTGCACAGAACATAGTGCTAAAATAACCAAAACAGAAATACACATGGCTGGCTGATGGATCACTGGATAAAGGTTCTTGAGTTCAATCCCTGAGACCCACACAGTAGAAAAAGAAAATGAACTTCTGCAAGTCATCCTCTGACTTCTACACACACACACACACACACACACGCACACGCACACGCACACGCACACGCACACGCACACGCACTCACATGCATACAAGATAAAATGCACCCAAAGGAAGAGCAAATTATTTACAAAGAGAGAAGACAAAGCCACCACATGTCCTCAATGGCAGCAGAGAACCATAAGGAAGTAACTGACCTCAGAAATGTGTGCCCAACCAAACACTTAAAAGTGAGAGAAAGATACATCTAGGCCAAAAGAAAAGGTCAGTGAAACTGACCACTTACTTTAAAAGGAGATGGAAGGGGGAAATTTATTCTATAGATTCTGTTACTTTAGAATCCTGAAATACAAAAACCTAAATGTGAAGTTTACTTTGCAATTCTCAAAATGGTATATGAAAGAAGAAATCCCTTGGTATTAGTGTAGAAAAGATATCAAATCAAAAATTACCATTTAAAACATGACTGTAAAAGAATACTTAAAGCAAAGAAGTAACAACAAAACGAAGAAATTGGTAGATTTTTATAGTACATGTAACTTGTATATTCTTAAGAACATAGAAGTAATTTCTTTTTAAAGGTTAAGAAATTAAAAGCACAAGGCTTTTAAAAACATTACTTTTAAGTTGTGAAATATATTTGTATTGCACTCCATATTTCAGCAGAGAAATTGATGGGGAAATACAGTTTATTGATACAATTGAATACCATACAGCAGTTTGAAAAGATAGACATACATTTATGTATTTTATATCACATTTAAATAAATGATATACCATATATTCATGATTGTCAGTAGCATCAGGACGTATGGAAAAGTTCACAACAATTTCTGCAAAATGGCTTCTTCCAAGGAGAGAAAAATGAAGGCAAGAATTCGGGAATATCAATAGAACACTATTTATATAAAATAAGAACGAGAGAGAAGAGCAGAACTAAACATGGCAAATGGCGGCGTCTATTTAAAGTCGCTGTTGCGAGTATTTTCTGTGTGTTTGAATTTTTCATAATTTTAAACAGTTTCTCTACAGAAACACAGCACTGAATAAATGTTTTAAACAACGTCAAAACTACTAGGACACCCATTTATCCTCCCCAGTAGCTCCATTTAAAGGCAGCATTCCTTTCCTTAAGTGCTTCTAAAAACCACGATTTATCACTATTTCATAAAGGTTGGAGCAAAACCCTGAAGGTTAAGCCTATTGTTGAGAATTCCCTAGGAAGAGAAGGTGTTATGGGCTGACAGTCCTGCTATATGAATTAGGATATATCTCTTCAATATTCTCTTAGCTGGTTGGCTAGTTAGCTGTTAGTGTACAAAGCAGTGGTTTCATTAAAATGCTTCCACATACACATTCTTCATGCTCATTCCCCCATGCCTTCCCACTCTTCAGTGTTCTTATGTTAACCATTGGCCCCCACCCCAGGTAAATACCAGGTAAACAAGATAATTTCTTCTTTGTGCTCGAGGAGACGGACTGTAGGTAAGGAGATTGGAACGGCAAGTTCTAACGGTATGCCCCAAATCAGCTACTATCTGGCTGATGCTCACAATTTATATAGCCGCACCCAATAAATTATATTTAGCAATTCCCTGACTCTTCCAAGTCTCAGCAGGATACCATGACTTGTTTAATTTTCTACAATTCCTAAAGCCTAAGTTCCTTTTTAGGTTGACAGTTACATCACTATTTCTCCCCTATGCCTCCATGAAGCTCTAGATAGGAAAGCTTAGCCTGCCCTGACAACTGTTACACGCGGCGAAATGCTGCATGAGCCTTGTCGGCTTCCATCTTACGCTGTTTAATTTCCACTCTGGAGTTCACAAAATGGCCATTCCTGTAATGTGGTCCGTGTTTCCGGAGGTTGTCAGCACAGTAAAGATCCATCTAAGCCTTCTTCCTCATCAATGAAACATGTCGTTCACGGTACCCACACATCACCAGGACTTCCAAGCCTGCCACGGTTGCCTTTCCGTAATGATGTTTTATAATCCTCCTTTACACACGAGAGCTCGAGTCGCTTCCTCCTGCAATGCATTAGCACCCTCTTCAACCCCATTAGTGGTATCACGGCGCCTCCGCAGCATCGTTGCCTCTTCAAAATATTTTATTATTGAGTTACCGAACTGCGAGCGGGGAGTCTATGAATATTTAAGCAAGGCATTGTATGTGTATACACACTGCTCCAGGACAAAGGGAAAGAAAAGAAAGGAAAAAGCCTGTTCTCTCTTATTTGTCAATCATTTATCCATGATTTAAAAGTGCCTGTGTTTGGGGCGAAGAGGTTGGTTTGAGCTAAAGAGTAGGTAAAGAATCAGCGGTTTTGAAACTCTGAATGAGGTTCTTCTTGCCTGTCCTTCCGTCCACAGACATGTTGGAGCTGACTAGCTGTGGGGCAGGAGGAACCAAGATGATAGATACCAAGACTCCAGGAAGATGATGGAATGGTTTCTTGGCCCTGGGCACTCTCCAGTTTTGCTGGTTTCATGTTCGCTTTGTAACATTCAAAACTGATTCCCCCCGCACAGTGTGGGCAGCCTCTGCATTATTGCTGGTTATTGTCCTAGTGGTACCGCATCCTCGGGTGAGTTTGATATATGGATAAAGTGATTTCACCCAAAAATAGGATTAATTACATGATCTGACGCACTGCACAGTTGAGACATAATGACATAAACAAAGGTGTATTGTAGAAGGCAACCCGAATGTCCACCAACATGTGAATTGTTAGGCAAATAAAGAGTGTCCATATAATGGAATAGTTTCGTCAATAAAAGGAAGCAAAGTACTGGTTAATACTTTAGCAGAGATAAAACATGAAAGTGTTATTCTGAGTAGAAGAAACCAGATGCATACAATGTGTGGCAAAGACTTCTATTTACATGGAATGTCTGGGAACGGGCAAATCTATACAGAGAAAATGGGTTAGTGGTTTGGTTGTTTAAAGCTATGGGATTAGGGTGGAGAACAGGAGACAAGGGCTTGGAGGTTCTTTCACATTATGGCAATGGAAAGATCAGAGAATTAACTGTGTGAATGGTTATGCATATCTGCATCTCTACTGAAACCCACGGACTGGTTTTACTTAAAGAGAGTAAATTGTATCATGCATAAATTACATCTTAACAAAAATCTTCTCTGTGTGTATGTATATATGTTTATGTGTGTGAGTGTGGTGCATGTGTTCGTGGTGTGAGCATACATTTGAATGTGTAGGGGTGGGAAGCATTGTGTATGCAGAGGCCAAGGGAGCACATCAAGTCTCAGTTAGGGTTGTACTGCTGTGAGCAGACACCATGACCAAGGCAAGTCTTATAAAGGACAACATTTAATTGAGGCTGGCTTACAGGTTCAGAGGTTCAGTTCATTATCGTCAAGGTGAGAGCATAGCAGCAACCAGGCAGGCATGGTGCAGGAGGAGCTGAGAGTTCTACATCTTCATCTGAAGGCTGCTAGGAGAATACTGGCTTCCAGGCAGCTAGGGTGAAGGTCTTAAAGCCCACACCCACAGTGACACACCTACCCAACAAGGGCCACACCTTCTAATAGTGCCAATCCCTGGGCCAAGCATATTTAAACCATGACACTTCTCTACTGCTATCCTTTTCTGCCTGGTCCCTTGAAACAGGGTCTCTCACTGAACTTGGAGCTAGGCTGTCCCTGGTGATCCTTCTTTCTCTGCTCCTTACAGTCCTGAAATTGATGTTCATACTGTTCTGTTCTGTTGACTGTTCTGTTCTGTCCTGTTCTGTTTTCTTCTCTACTCTACTCTATTCTATTCTGTTCTACATGGGTGCTAGGATCCAAACTCAGGTCCTCACGCTTATACTGCAAGGATTCTTATGCCCTGAACCCTCAGTGGTATTTTGATCAGCCTTGCAATGAAGGAACTAGAAAGATGCTCTCTGCTGATTTAAGTCTATTGGAATATTAGGGTTTTTTTTTTGTTTTTATGTTTTTTTTTTTTCTTGCTGTAGTTAGTTACCTAACAGAAGCAACTTAGATGTAGACAGGTAGATTTCAGCTCACAGTTCAGAGACCATAATCCATTAATGCAGGAAGGTACAACAGCTGTAAGCTGCACCCGTGGAAGTAAGCAAAGAACTTGGCTACAACCCTCAAGTCTTGCCTTGATGGCCCTGTGTCTCCCTGCTAGACTCCATGTCTAAAAGACACGTCTCAATACCCTAAAACAACAACACCCACTGGGGGACACAGTGTGAGGCTTGACATTCAAACCCCAATAGCCTGCCTCATGCAATGCATTGGTCTGGGAATGGAAGGTGGTCCCAAATCCATGTTCTTTCCCTCCTGAGTTCCAAGTCTGATTCACAAGAACCTTACACCTCTCTAACCCATCTCCAAGAGCACAGGGCATCTCTAGTGCAGTCCCTTCTTCCTCTGTGTGTACAATGGTAGACAGCCAGGGGACCTCTCAACTGTTACTTCTCTTCAGAAGAAGTAAGTCTTCTCGCTGCAAATGTGGTCACTCTTGGTGTCATTTCATTATTAAACTGATGGAGTAAACTCACTTAGTCTCTCTTTAGTGGCCGATATACGGTAATAAGAATATACCAAATATCTGCAAGCATTATCCCAAATTCATATCCATCCCCCCCCCTTCCCTTCTATCCTCTTTCATATCTTTGATTTCAGGGAGGGTGCTAGATATTCTCTAACTGGCTTTCGTTACTTTCTTCTAAAATATTGGTTCACTAGCACTTCAGTTTCAAGAATTTAGTACCCGAAATATCCATTTTATGTGTATGTCCTTTAAAGGCCCCTTCTTAATTGTTCCTGATCCCTATACAGAATCATCTTTCTGTTATACCCACCACACTTCAAAGATACTTTATACATAACACTTAATCTGTTACAAAATAGGAATCCATAAATAACAAGCATTTGTATAATATGTGTGTGACGATTAACTATATGAACACATACGTTGGACATACACAAAGGTAGCTGGGCTAGCATCCAGTGATACCCAGCTCTAACCAAGAAACCATATGATCTTAAAAGCAAGTACCATTTTTCCTACCAGAGATACTCTGCCGTCTTTGAACCTCTCCTGTGATGGGGTCAGTTAAACAGTAACAAATATTTGTCAGAGCCCTGAACAGGTCTGCCAAAGTATCAGTCTGTCCTGACACAAATAGTGTACATTTTCTTTAAAAAAATAAAGCATTTTACACCACCACCATGTATTTAATGTCTTAAATTCTCAGGTAGCTGCGAAAAATATCTGGACTCTCTGCTAACGAAATGAAGGCAAATATAATTGACTATTTTCTTCTAAGACGTCACTCGCTGCAAGGAGCCCAATGCCACAGTGAACCTAGTTCCTGGTTTGTTTGTTGTTTGTTTTTGTTTTGTTTTATTTTGCTGCTGCCTGGTCCGGTATGTTAATTGACTGCCTGGAGTCAGCTGATTTTGAGATTCGTGATGGCACACACTGATGTAAATGTAGTGTCTACATGAAGTGCATTGGAACAGGGTTTTCCAAGCCTAGTGTTTACAATCAGTGAACTAGAAATGGCTCCAAAACCTCTGTCGCCCTTGTTGGTCAATTTGTAACAGATGTTGTGGCAATAAAAATTCTGATATGAAACAAATAATAATAAAAAAAAAAATGCCTTGCTCACTCTTCGCCCATCTTTTGTTCCTTTTCTGGATTCTGTAGAGCTCACATGAACTCCTTATGAGATATAAGAAAATGCCTGGCCCTCAAAAAAAAAAAGAAAAAGAAAAAAATAACTGATCACCAATCAAAAACAAAGAAAAAACGAATGTTCTATGTGAAACGAATTTGATGATTTTGCTCTGAGGCAGAATGCATTTAAACTCTAATGCGTAAGCTGTAGGTGTGAGTTGGCTGTAAAGTAAAGGTTTTATTTTGCCTGTAGCTGGTACCTTATACCACATCACCTAAGGTCCATGGCATAAACCCGTTCCATTTGCAGAAAGGACACCTTCAAATCTGAGACCACCAAGTTAGAGTAGTGTGTTTCTGATCATTGTTAAAAGGCTCAGGGTGCTTCACTTTGGTTTTTTAAGGCAAGGTCTCACTGTGTACACTCTTGGCAGGCCTGGAACTCCTTATGTAGACCAGGCTGGCCCCCCACCTCATAAAGATTCACCGACCTCTGCCTCCCAAGTACTAGGATTAAAGGTCTGCTCAAAGGGAGATAAAAAAGTCATGCCTGAAACTCTTCATAGATTCAAACATACTTTAATTTTAGTATTAAACAGAAAAATATCTAAATGTTTCAGTAGACATCCTTTTATGTTTTCTGTCACGTGTCTGATAGTGTAGTCACGTGTATTCAGTCCAAGAACCCGGAACTGGGAGGAACATAGAGGGGCCGAAGAGAAGGGAGGCAACAAGACTCCAGCTGTCATGCTATGGGATGCAGCAATGAGGCAGAATCTACAAGCCATGTCTGCAAAACCATGGCAGACTCCAAGTTCCTTTAAGCTCCATCTCTGGTCTCTCGGCTTCCCCACACTTACCCCTTCCCTGGATCAAGTCATCTACTCTACGTATCACAACACAGAGCTGCCTCACTGTTTGCTGCTTTCAAAAAAATAAATAAATAAAAATGCCCCATTTACCCCAGCAGATATCCATCCAGATCCATCACTACATTACTGATGTTCCCTTGAACTAACTGAAGTCACATGACCATATCCTGACCCATGAGGTCAGTGCAGAATGAGCTTGTTCGATATCACTAGTTGGTGAATCCATGTCGTCTGCAAGCGGCTGTCCCTCCACACACTACCCCTTCCATAGCCTACTACAGGTGCTTTATAGTTTGGCTGCTTGAAAATACTACTTATTTTTTGTCTTTTTTGAGTGACTGGGCCATTTTTTTCCCTTCAGCACTATGCCTTTTCTCTGTGGAGTCTGAAAACATTTCCAGCAATAATTCTAGAATTTTCTGTACATGCTAAAAACAACATGGTGGCTCACACCTACAGTCCCTGCACTTGGGAGACTGGGGGCTCTGAGTTTGAGGCTAGCCTGGGCTACAAAATTAGGCCCTGCAATATAATAATAATAATAATAATAATAATAATAATAATAATAACAACAGTAACTATAATAAAATCAAATCAACAGGCAACATCTGCATGCACAAAATCTTAAAAAACAAATCTTTAAAATTAAAACCAACAAGAAGAACAATGATAATAAATGCAGTGTGGAACTCACTTCCAAAGCCAAGCATAGTCTTCTTCTTCATTATGTATTCACTGTCCTTCCAAAACGATAGGGAATGTAATAACATTCCTTTTTGTACAATTTTAATTTGACTTTAACCCATATTAATTTAAAACATGCCTTTTTTACATAAACAGTAACATGTGTTTTAAAACAAAACACATTTCTTCATGTATACTTATTAAATAATGTGCAGGCAAACGTGAAGCCAGGCAGGAAGGTTATACAGGCTTCATCATAAAAGCTTGCCTTCCTTTAGCTTACCTACCTGTAATTTTCTTTTCTTTTCTTTTCTTTTCTTTTCTTTCTTTCTTTCTTTCTTTCTTTTTTATGATTCTTTTCTTTTCAATTGGATATTTTATTTATTTACATTTCAAATGTTATCCCCTTTCCCAGTTTCCCCTCTGCAAACCCCCTACCCAGTCCCTCTTCCCCCTGCTTCTTTGAGGGTGCTCCCCAACCAACCTACCCACTGCCACCTCCCTGCCCTGTTATTCCCCTACACTGGGGCATCTGGCCTTCACAGAACCAAATGCCTCTCCTCCCACTGATGCCCGATAAGGCCATCCTCTACTACATATGCGGCTAGAGCCATGGGTCCCTCCATGTGTACTCTTTGGTCGGTGGTTTAGTCCCTGGGAGCTCTGGAGGGGTCTGGTTGGTTGGTATTGTTGTTCTTCCTATGGGGTTGCAAACCCCTTCAGCTCCTTCAGTCCTTTCTCTAACTCCTCCATTGGGAACCCCTGTACTCAGTCCAATGGTTGGCTGGGAGCATCCGCCTCTCTATTTGTCAGGCTCTGAAGTGGTGGATCCTTGGCACAGAGAGATTAGCATCAGAATAAGAAGACAGCTCTGACTCTTCACTCAGACCCTTATCCCTTTGACTTGGGGTTCTCAGTGGGGGACAGTGAATAAATTACACCACTAATGGATCATTTTGTTTTTTTGTTTTTTTTAATTAGCAACATTGTATCCAGCGGCCCATGCTCCAAGCCTGTTACATCCTTTACAATGTGGCCACTCCAGGCCTGTCCTCCCTAAGGCTTGGTTTCAAGCTATAGTTTCCATGCCTAATGGTGGTTCTGCTTTTGAAGACGGAATCGATTGGTTATAGTGTACAAGGTTGAACGCAGTGCCTAGGAGGGTTGTTATAGGTCAAAAGGAATCTGCTTTGGCACCACTAATAAGTAGCAGCGGCAGGAATGACTCTAGGGATAATTCTTACCCGAAAACAGGAGAACTCATTGTCTCAAATCTCCCTTCATGGGAATTGAAATATCTGTTTTCCTGTCTCGATCTGAAGGCGGTTATTAGCAGCTCACATTTTTAACTAACCAGAATCAGGATGCATGAAAATGTAACTCAAATTCATGTGAGTGTTGCCACTTCTATTGGGATGAAATAAAATATGAGAATGTTACCAGAGACTCAGCTGGATTCCTGTCAACAGGGCTAAGGCTTCAACTTCATCAGTTGTCGGTGAAATTCAAAAAGCCTTTCAACAGGTCCTTACAACCACACCTCCTACTAAGAAATCTTTCTTGATCATTTCGAAGCACCTCTGGGCTTCTGACTTCATAGCTCATCAGACTGTGCATGACAAACAAGGACAATAAAACTGACCCCTCTCCCAGGCACACACCAAGTGGTCCATCAAAATGAGGAGCTCTTTCATTCTCCTGAAGTGAGCAAAAAGGTTTACTCGTAAGAGTTCATTCCCAAGCCTCTTGACAAGGAGACACTGTGGGGGTCCCCCAATGATTATGAGGCAAATCGAACTATTTTCTTTTCTTTATCTTAAGTCTATCGTTCAATATTTTAAATAGATTATTGCTACACAGTAGAGTTTCATGGGGGACAGAGTGAATGGAAAGCCACATAATTGTTGATGATGCTGGCATTTCAAACTAAATTAAAGTAACAGCCAAGCCTTAGAACAATACAGTACAGGGTTTGGGTAAATAACTGTGATAAAATTATAATAATTCTCTGTAGTAAATCTTAATCTCCTTTTAAAATTCTATGTCTTACCCACAGTAACAGGTCAGAAAAGAAGTATGAGGATAGGTGATAGATAGATAGATGGATGGATAGATAGATAGATAGATAGATAGATAGATAGATAGAGTAGATAGATGGATAGATAGATAGATAGATGGATAGATGGATGGATGGATAGATGGATGGATGGATGGATAGATAGATACAGTAGATGGATGGATAGATAGATAGATAGATAGATAGACAGATAGAGACAGTAAATACATACAGTAGATAGACAGATAGACAGATAGAGACAATAGATGGATAGATAGAGACAGTAAATAAATACAGTAGATAGATAGATGATAGATAAGTAGATAGGTAGATAAATAAGTAGATAGATGATAAATAGTAGGTAAATAGATAATAGACAGACAGACAGATGATAGATGAGCACATAAAATACAAGACCTGTCTGGCTTTAAATGAAGCACTTTTTGATGCATAGACTGCAGCAGTAATTCTGGATAAGACTGATCCTTAAACTCCTTGAAGTTGTAGTGGATGAAGCATTTCTTTTACTACCACTGCATAGTAAAACTCGTCTAAAGACACCAGAATGGACAGAAGGAATGATCACAGGATCCGGGTTCTTTTTATGTCAGAACCTTCTCGTGATCAAAAAGATGAGAATTCTAGTTCTATATTCAGAAAACGCACTTGTTCTTAGAGTGATTCAAGAGGCTAGTAATAATCTTGAGAAGTCCCCCACCATTTCCTCCAACCTTGAGAAAGTATACTGCTTCCCCATGTGCCATTCTTACAAAGGAGCAGAGCTTTTGAAAGAAAACCAATTTTATTTTATTTTATTTATTTATTTATTTTTGGCTCTCTTCATGCTAGTGTATTCTTCCAGCCCCGTATTCAGTGTGCAGGACTGCACAGGCAATTACATGCAAATTTGCTGGGAGCAAGGAGGTTCATTTACTACATTCAAGCCCATAGAAGATCAATAGAAAATGCAGAACCTAATCCTACATGAAAGCTCCATGGTCAGGTAATGGTTGCAGAGTTTAGGCCTGCAAAAGAATGTCAGGAATCAAAGAGGCGTTGGAGAGAAAAGCATTCTGCCTAAGTGCTGTTTTGAACCATATGGGAAAGACAAGAGACAAAATGAACCAAAGCATTGGATCACAAGAAGGTAGACACACAGTTCAACACAAATTGTTAGTGGTTTTCAAAAGATATGAATGAGGATTGGGCCAATTAAAAATGGCTGCCTGGAAAACCTTTTGTTGGCTATCTGAAGAATAGCATTGTGCAAACTCTTAAGTTTAAGTCCTATAAGCTATGCCTGCATTTAGCTCCTGAGCAAAAGAACCCCTCCGTGCCTGTGTTCCCTTTCAGTTGTATGTGTGTGTGTGTGTGTGATTTCTTTTTCTGGTGTTTTCTCCCAAGCAAGGCCATGTGCCCTGTTGGCATTTAATAAAAGTAGAACACTTAACAATTGAAAGTGTGAGAAAGCTATGCTAAGTTTAGAACTATTGTGATTTCATGCAACACCAGTTGTGGAAAAGAGCAGGATGGGAACCTAGTCTTGTTGCAGCCGCTGGTAGTTATCCTACCTGATGGTTATTAAGTGACTTAACACACAGGCTATGAATTCATATACAGCTTGCATCCGCCTACCTGGGGAGAGTAGGGGGTGGATGCTAAACTCTGCAGTACCAATAGCTTCGGAAAGTATTGTGTGGATGCTTGACCTGACACGCGGGAAGTTGTCTAGAATCCCCTAATGGTCTCCAAGTTTTCTGTGCATCTATTAAATTGCATGCAAATTTGATATACTTGCATTCTGTTGCCATCTACTAGAGACAGAAGCATTTAATAAGATTCCTAGCCATTTCTTGGAACAGAAAAAAAAATTAGATAGCATGTCTAATGGATAAGAAAATTGACCAGTCAGCAACCTACCTCTGTGTTATTTCAGGTCTGCTAAGAAGTAATGTCAAGAAGAAAGAAAGAAACAAAGAAAGAAAGAAACAAAGAAACAAAGAAGAAAAGAGAAAGAATAAGCATGCAAGAATTTGATTTGAGAAAATGTGTACGGTTGAGAGGAAATGTAGGGAGAAAAATCAACAGTACAGAAGGAAGACAGCAAACTAAGCCACCGTACAGCATCAGAGAGCAAGGGCAAGCCTGGAAGAGGGTTCTTGGACCAAAGGGTAAGGGTGTAAAGTTGACATTCCTGCACTGAATCTTGAAGGAACTGGAGGAAAAAAATGAACTGCATGCAAACCCAGGGATTGCAGAGCCCACCAAATAGGCCCTTGTGAATATCATTGGCTGTCTATGGAGATCAGTAAGCAAGGCTCACCCACCCCTGGCACTCTCCTAGACCAGTCCTTATTCTCTGAATTACAGGCTTCTACTGCACAGGAAGAGATGGGATTCTCTGTGGTTTTCAGCCAGTCACTTGCTCACTCAGAGTGCTGTGGTCTTGATCTGTTGCACTTTGAAACTTATTTGCACCTAGAATCTTTGATACACTCTAGACCAGTGGTTCTCAAGTTGTGGGCCATGGCCCCTTTTAGGCTAAATGTCCCTTTCACAGAGGTCAACCACAACCATTGGAGAACACAGATATTTACATTATGATTCAGAGTAGCAGCAAAATTATCATTATGAGATAACAATGAAAATAACTTTGGGGTCTCAGGTTGCTGGCTGGTCAATTTTCTTATTAATTAGATATTCAATTTAATTTTTTTTCTGTCCCAAGTAATGGCTAAGAATCTTATTAAATACTTTTGTCTCTAGTAGATGGTTGGGGGAACTTTATTAAAGGGTCACAGCATTAGAAAGGTTGAGAACTACTGCTCTAGACACTGCCTTTGGAATTAGGATTGCTTTTATTCAAAGCTGAAAACAAAGATATTTCTGGGTTTGTTTTTTTTTTTTTTTCAACTAGTTTCTGAATCAGTCTTTCCCATGCTATCAATTGTGGGAAGATACTTCACAAAGCCTGTGTTAAAGCTCAGTGGTAGATTGTCTACCTACTGTCTACAAAGCCATAGGTTCTGTCCCCACTTACAAAGGATAAAAGACAATATATGAGCTGCATGGTCTATGATGAAATATAAGATATGCTTGGCTCCAGACTGAGCTATTTACAATTAAACGGTGGGAATACGAGCATGTCAGTGCACAGGGAAACTTAGTGGTCACATTTAGCAGCAAAATGAAACTGCTCCAACATGATTTTGGACTCACCACGTCATTAAGAAAACTGCTGTCATAGATCTTTGATAATAATACATGCCCCAAAATCTTGCTTAACATTTTAAAGCCTTTAAGACTGGTCTTTTAAAGCCAGTGTTAAAGATTAGTTTAAATGCATGTAATTGAACAGTATTTAAGATTAAATTCCTAAGGAAAATGCTAGTTTCTATTTTTGTATCTCGTGTCTCCATTCCAATCAAATTTGCAGAACAGTTCCAAAGTAAGGACAAGTTGGTAGTGTCCAACATCACTTGGTTTGGACCAAATCAACAGCTTTGTGCCTACTACTTAAAGTACACACCAGGCAATAGAGGGCATACAATCACACCTGTATGTAGTTCACCGGACTGTTAAACATGCTTCAGTTCTGACTTAACCTCAAGCTATTATATGACACTGTGCACAGAGGATGCCCTGATGTGAACTACTGAACTAGAGAGACCAGAAAGGTGTACCAACGTACAAAGAGCCAGCCTTCCAGCCAAGAGATCCCAGGCAGACTCTAGCTCTGTGCCCTTCCCTCTATTCACCCCCTCCTGCCGCCCAGGCCAGAAACCTCGAGTGTCTGTAAGTTTCGATGACCTCACTAGTAAAGACACGAATGCCACCCTCCTCAGTGATCCCGTGGGGATTAGAAGGAGCTGTGTGTTGTTTCCCTCCCTATACTTAGACGGCATTTCTAAAGTACTAGTGGTGAATTCCATCACCTGTATGTGCCCTGAACCTCAGACCGCAGTCAGTCCTGCTGAACTCACGGAGGCACAGCCCCACCCAGCCAGATTTGAGTAAGGATTCCCAAGGCAAACAAATGGGCATTCATTCCACCTGAGGGAAAAACCTCAAAATCCATTTGTGGTCCTACGAGTTCAACTTAAATGCTTGCGTCGTCATTTATTCAAAGACTTTATAGTGTCTCACCCACACCTGTTTGTCTTGTTTTCTCCAGTGACCCGACAATGCCTACATGGTAATATTAACAGGAACTACTGATCTATTCAATGATGACCACGTGTTCTATATTACATGCTCTAGATGCATCTTTCCAAAACCCTTGTAAGTAGGCACTGTCCTCATTTACTAGAATGAGGAATATTCGTCATAGGTCAAAAACATCCTAGCTATGGTTTCTTTAATTGTCATGGATTCCTCACCAGAACGACAAGGCTCCTCTTGGTCTTATAACCAGGTCACAGTTTTCTCCTGTATTAGAGAAACAAGTGGCAGTGTCTGAGGTAGTGAGGATGGTGGCAGTGGTGTCTGCTCTGAGCTGTATTGTTCCTTATTGGTTCATATGCTGATGGAGGTAGGGACTCCAATGGATGAATGCGCATGCGCGGAGGATTGCACATGCGCGGAGGATTGAGAGACTCACGAGGAATGAGGTGCGTCTCATGCTTTGGGGGAGGGTATTAAAAAGGAGAGGAGGGGAGAGGGGAGGGGAGAGAAAGGGAGGGGGAAAGGAGGAGACAGGAGGGAAGGGAAATGGGAGGAGAGAGGGGGTAGTTTACGGGACATTTAGGTCAACATTAAATCTAATTCAAATTGTCACTGGCTTACAAATCTATGCAGTGCCATTTGTAAGTCTTAGAACTGCCCTGAGTTGCTAGTCCTCTCTGGACTGATGAAAACTTTCGTGGGATAACGTAGCTATCGAAACTACGTCGGAAGACCCACCCTCTGAATTCGAAAAGCTTTGCCATCGGACTTTTCCTTTTATGAAAATATCACACTAATACCTGATTAAAGCCTGTTAACTAAGCATTGTCGACAGGTGTGATGTAAAAACTTCTTAGGTGGTAAGAATACATTGTGTCAGCATTTAATTAGCAGCATGTTTTCAACTAGGTGTACAATACAATGGTACATTGTACAAGGCGTGGCGTCTTAGAATGGATTGATAAATCCCTCGCTGAAGAATACCTTTCAATGCTCTCCAGACTTCTTAAGCCCTACCAAAACAGAAGGAATAACTCCTAGAAACCTTGGTCCATCAGCTGGTAAACACAACGATGCAGAAATCACAGTGTGTAATTATCCGTCATTACAGCAAGCATGGTCCTTTTGCCGTAAGACAAGTAAGCCAATAATGAGTTTGCTCTGACATACCTTGGGTGAGTCAGCAAAGCTCTCATAGCAAACCAGTCCCTACCATGAGATCAATGAACTCTTCGGCACATCTGATAAATCACCCCTCACAGCTGTTAAATCATACCTCTATATTCTGAGGAGTTAATTGCCATAGGGGAAGGTTTTTCTCCTGGGGGTATTTTATTCCTCTTGCATCATGCTGATCTTGGACAGATGCAAATCACCTAGAGAACTCTGACCGTTTTCAGGTTTCGACACTGAAGTGAAATACAGCACAGACATCATGGCAGAACTTAATCGACCTGAATGCTGTCAGCAAGGCTGATAGAATTTCTCTTAGACAATATTTCAGCGTTAGGTTTCGTTGGGATATGATTTGGTTCACAGAAAGATGTGTGGGTAGGTTAAGATTCTGGGGCACTCTGGGCTTTTGCTCCTGGATGGTTCTCTATAGGAACACAATTTGGTACTGGCCTTGTCCAGTTGCTAAGCAGAGAGGGCCTGCTGTTCTGTGAGGCATTAACCAATCACACCTCTGCAGATCCAAGAGTGATGACAAGGCCGTGAAAATATAGTCATATAATCACACTAAAAACGGGGATATCTGCCTGCTTGTTCTCAGAGAACAGCAAAAGATACACCAAAGTGATACACTTCAATTATAATCAGGATGAGATGACCTACTTATTAAGTAGAATTATTAGAAAATGATCCTATTGGAGCTCACAGAGGCTCAATGGGTTACTGAGAGCAAGCATCAGTACCACCACGGTTCACTTTCGTGCGTGTGTGTGTGTGTGTGTGTGTGTGCACGCGCACACGTGCAAGCACGTTAGAGCACGCATGTGTGTTAATGTGTGTGCAGGTACATGTAAAGGCCAGAAGACAACCCCAGATGCCATTCTTCAGGTGCCATTCACCCTCTCTTTTTTAAGAAATGGTCTCTCATTTTCCTGGAACTCACAAGTAGGCTGGGCTGGCTGGTCAGCAAGCTCCAAAGACCTACCTGTGTCTGTCTCTCCAGCTCTGGGATTGAAAGCACATGCACCCTCCATGCCTGGCTTTTAATACATTCTAGGAACTGCACTAGGACCTCATGCCTGCAAGACCAGCACTGTACCAACTGAACTGTGTCCCCAGCCTTAGCTTTTTGTTTTTGAGAAAGCTGCTGTCGTTTGTCTCCTAAAGGCCCACATGTCAACAACATGTAAAACTGTGAGTGTATAAGCCATTCAGAGTTAAGTTATGAAGTAGACACACGTTGTGACATGATTATTTTTAATGGTGGTGTGCAATGGCAAAACCTTCTTATCTGTGCCCATTTCAAAGAGCATCAACATTGCTTACAGTGTTTGTTTGTTGTTTATTTTATATTTCTTTCTTTTTTTTTTTTTTTTGCTAGTGCAAAGTTACCATGCTGAAAGTTTCTCTTTTCTGCTAATGCAAGGGCTTCCCCGGAGATGCACATCTTCAAGTAAATGTGCTGACTCACAGGATGTGTCAGGGACTAACAGCCACTGATGGTCTAGAGTGCTTGGACCAATGCATACTCCTGTGGCAGTATATAAAGGTCATGGTTGCTCCCCAGACTTCGCAGAGATCAGTTTTTTGGTCAACCTCATATTTGCCCATCAGCTGAGTGTGAAGCTTCACTGTGGTTATATTTTGCATTTCTTTGGAAACTACTGGCACCGAGCATATTTGGACTTGTTTATAAGCCACACATTCTCTTTTCTTCTTGATCTATGTCTTGTTTGCCTCTGCACAGTGGCCACACCTGCAAACCCAGCACTTTAGAGGCTGGATCAGGAAGATACCCTGAGACCAGCATGCACTACAGAACAAGAGTCAGTGTCAGAGGGGGGGAAGGAGAACAGAAGAAAGTGAAGCTGAGAGAAGAGGGAAAGGGAGAGAGGAAAAGGGGGGGGAGGAAGAGGAAAAGGGGGAGGGAGGGAAGGGAAAAAGGAGAATGGAGAGGAGAGGGGGGAGGAGAGTGGAGGGGAGGGAAGGGATGGGAGAGGATGGGAGAGGAGAAAGGGAGGGGAGAGAGGAAGGGAAAGGAGGGGAGCGGAGGGGAGGAGAAGCAAAGGGGGAGAGGAGAGGAGAGGAAGTCTACCATGAGGTGAGTAGAACTTCCCACCTGCTTCCTCACATGGGCAGAGCCCATGGTGCCAAGGACAGAGATCCAAGGACCATGGGCTACAACTCAGAAATATCTTTTTTCTCCATGAGCATTTCCACCAGGTACTTTTCCATAATGCTGCAAAGACTGATGACCATCAGAGTTATGCATGGGAATGCTTTGAGACCCAGGCCTTATGTTGGATTTTTATCAGGGAACCCGTTGTTGTCTTGCTTGATACCTGGTCATATTGTTCATGGAGTCTCACCTTAAAAATTATTGGCTTGAGGTAATTGAGACTGTCCAGGTATAAAATTCAGATATGAATTCCTGGGGTTAGCATCCTCTCTTTTTCCCAGCAAGCACTGGGCTTGGAGTCAGGATTGTGCTGCTATTGATAGTACTATACATTCAGTCCAGGACAGGGGCTGGGTTTAATTCTAGGTACTTATACAAGAAGAACACAGCCTTTGTGGTCTCTGGTGTATTCAGCGGGTTTGCAGTTAGTTTTCTTGGGTCTCCTCTCTTCTCTGGAAATATAAAAACCACAAGTGGATGTTGTCTTATGCAGCAAACACCTTCATGGTCAAACCTTGTGCATGGAATTAACATCTCCAGATCACACCCACAGTCAGGTCTTGGCCTCTGAATAACTTGTTAAGTTTAGCAAGAAAAACACACAGGATGCCCCGTTACATTTGAATGTCAGATAAACATGTGGGTTTTTTTAGTCATAAGTATGTCTGGTCCTAATCATACTAAGAAATTATTTGTTGCTTATTTGAAATTCAAATTTGACTGTGTTTCCTGCCATTTTTCTTCTGGTAACCCTGTACTGAAGAAAGCCTTGTCTTTTTGCCAGCTCACTGGTGCATCTCGGGGGCCTTTGAAGCTTTTTTTTTTTTTTTCTAGTTGATTTCTGAAGGATGGTCAGTCATTGTTTCAAGTTAGGAGATTGCCACAACCTCTTCTCCTGTATCCTACCACCTACCTCTGTGGACCTGAGTCACTCAGGGTATTCTGTTCTGTATATGATTGGATCTGGAAAGGACCTGGGGAATCGCTATTACCCCCTTTTACTAAGATGAAGAAAACTCGGGATCAGGGAAGTAAAAACACTATGACCGAGTTTAATAGAAGAGAGGAAACCAAAGTCCTGCCTCATTGAGCATCCCTGCGAACTGCAGCGTTCTCTGTGAGTGAGGGTCAAACCAGCTAAGCAATTTCAGGGCAGACACAGAACTCACAGTAAGGAGACCACACAAAGCATTTGAACCAAAGTGCACAGAGTGTTAAGAATGTTTCCCATTACAGAATCCCTTCCCCAAACCCGGGCAGCTTTGGATGTGACACTCAGCATTCAAAGGCTAGAACCTCACAGGAACACGATAACAGATTTACACACCCTTTCCTCCCCAAGAACTGTGGGCATAACAATGAGAAATTCCTATGAATATTTAAAGGAAATAAGTTAATGATATGAAAAGAAAATTTCCGACGAGAAACGTATTAAATGAGAGGGTTTGACCTAGAACATAATACATTCTCCATAGCAAATAAGACAAAAACCAGAACATAATTAGTGAAAGCCCTCTCTTCTGGTTTTGTCTTTCCCCCTTTTCTTACAAAGAAAGGCTTTCAGCATGCTTAAGACTCGCAACATGCTACTTTCTTTCTATAATCAGTGCATGATTGCCACTCAAATTGCTATACTGGTCCTTTTTGCCTCTAGCTCTGCATAAAAAGAAGATGCAGATGAATGGATTTTCTGTGGGTTAATTTATTAGGAGTGCAAAGCAATTATCAGCAAGGTAAATCACAGAACACAGAGTACGCGGTTACAAACGGCTTGCAGTATAATGTAGGTCCCTTAGCCACAAATGCAATTAAAGGGCTATATTTTATTCCTTTTTCTTGTATCTCCTGGTCTATCCTTGGCTTAACCCAGACAGGTTTGACTATATGTCAATATGTGATCGATAGAAAGAAGGGTCTAATAATGTCTTCACATAATTTCTTATTTTTGATGCTATGAGAGAAATTTTCATAAATCTACAAAATGGGGGAATTTGACTGCAAGAATCTATTTACAGGGCATTGAGTTGTCAATTTCTTATGTGGCTATAATCAGGTAAAGTTATATGACTGTCATGTGACCGGAGACTGCAGAGAGGTGGATTAAGCAATGCTTGCAAATGCCTGTCACATTAACGGTATCTGAATCTTCAGGTTTTAATTTTAAAGGGTAGGTCCGAAGAAAGTCATGTTTACTAGGCTTTCAGGACTCATAAAAGAAAACCTTGACAACAAACGCAAGCCTTCTCCCTCCACAGACCAATAAGAACCCTAATAATATAGAAGGGCTGGAAAGGAGAGTCCCTAACAAAGAGGGCAAAGCAAAGAACCCCTGCACCATCATTTTCTTGCTCAGTTTGGTCAAATAGTCTAAATTCTCTCTGCTTCTGCTTCTCATTTATAAAATGAGAATGAAGATTGCCTAGTCTGATTATTGATAACAAATAAGATATTGACTTGGAGAGTAAGCAGGACCTAATGTGATGTCCTTCCTTGTTTAACCAGCAAGTACAGAGCAATGGCAGTATTGAAAGCAGGGCCTCCAAAGCACATGTCAGGAAATACACAGGAATGGATCAAACCAAGCAGAGTTAGAAGGAAAGACAGCAACACAAAGCGAGTCTGGGCTCCCAAGCTACCAGCATGGACAGGAGGGCTGATTCAGGAAGGTGTGAGACACTGAGGGAAGGTAGGACTTACTGGGTGTGCTAGCCAGTTTCCAGCCACTGTAACAAGAATCTGGGATAACAGACTAGGAAGAGAAGAGGCCCGAGTCCCCTCACAGTCTGGAAGCTGTGGGCCTAGTCAATTGGCTCATGGTGAGGCCACGCACCATGGTGGGAGAGTACAGCCTTGTAATACCACTGTTCTCATGGCCAGGGAGTGGAAAGGAGAGAAAGAGGCTGCTCCCATTGTTGTGTTTATAAAAAGTAAAGGGAGAGGGGCTATGTTTGGCGGAGGTGCAGTCATGTATGGGGGAAGGGGGGGTCCCTCTGCGGACCCATCCTGAGGCACGCCCCCCCCCCCCCCCCGGGACCAGCCACATGAAGGTATAGTATAGAACAGAGTTTATTCAGGGCATGGGGAGGGGAGTTAAGAAGGTAGTAGAGACAGAGAAAGGCAGAGAGAGACAGAGGAAGTAGAGAAACAGAGTAGAGGCTGGCCATGAGCATGTGGAGAGAGAGGTGGGCAGGGAATGGGAAGAGGTGGGGGGAAGGGGTGAGAGGAGAGGACGGTGTGGGAGGGGAGGGGAGCAAGAAGGCCAGAGCAAGAGAGAGCGGAGGGGGCGAGCAGCCCCTTGTATAGTGAGCCAGGCATACCTGGCTGTTGCCAGGTAACTGTGGGGCGGAGCTTAGACAAAACGCTAACACCCATAGTACAGTTTGGTGCTATAAGCCCAATAACCTAAAGGTGCTCCACCGGGCCCCACTTCTTAAAGGTTCCATCACCTCCTAAGTGTTCCTGGATAGGAACCCCAGCTTCGAACAGCGCCCTCTGAAGGACATTCCAGATCAACTCTGCGGCAGTTGGCTTAGACAGTGGAGAAGAAGAGAGAGAAAAGCTTTTATTCAAAGACTTCCCAAGAGTAAGCTGGTAGTTTGACTACTATCTTGCTCTACAAATAGATGGGTGGCAGGATTAAGAACTATCATTTTCTTTTAAGCTCCATAGCTGAAGACCTTACGTCCAAAAATGCTGTTAACCCTAAAAATGAGAGAATACTAATCTATTTAATCTAAGTTCTATGTCAGACGATCTACCTAAAGTCACAGCTGAGTCTGTTGTTAAGCAGTGCTTGATGGGAAAATCTGACATAAAAGAAGAGCATAATGTTATATACGGAAGCAAGGAGAATTAGCAAGTTCTGTCCATTGAGAGTCCTCCTTGTACCCTTAGAATTAAGTGTGCCGTTTTCCTCTGGAGACAGAGAGGGCATCTCTCACGCGAGGGCTCATCACATGCTTAGGGAGAAAGTCAGAAACCCTGTCCCAGGTTTGGTGGTTTTAAGGGCTAAGGAAATGAGAACTTGAGGAAGCAACTTTGTTGCTCTGGTGACTTTTCTCAAATCCCTCAACTATGCGTGTGGGACTGGTCTCTGGTACTGGGCACACTTACACAATCCATTTAACCCCTACCAGGTGGAAAATGAGAAGACGAACCAGAAGGTTGTCACTGTCATGATTCAGAGAATAGGTGACAAGGAGGATAAAGAGAGCTGGTGACTATGTCCCTGTTGTGAGCTCAGGGGTGAAAGTAACATCTGCCAGCTGAATGCCCCCAAACTGCAAGCCAGTGTCCTTCCCATAGCCACGGCCTCTGTCCACGAGTACCTTTGTGCATGGTCCACGGAGAGAGCTAAGGCTCGACCTCTCCATCCTAGCACTTCCTCGTGTATATTTGCTTGTTTGTTTTTCCTGGAGCAGGTGTGGCCATAGGAGATTGTCAGGCAGGAGGCAGGAGCCCAGAGCCCTGAGTGCTGGTCACCGCTATGACAGAGAAGCACCTGGGTGCTGATGACCTCTCTGACAGAGAGGCACCTGAGGGGAGTGGAGGAGCTGAGCATGCTCTCCAGTCTCACCCCAGTAACTCTCTGAAGCATCATTAAAGAAGACTCTGCTCCTTATCCCAGGAATTAAAGATGTTTAATGTTAAAATGCTATAGATGAACATAACGTTAAGATATTATTTTCCTCAAACTCATGCTCTTGCTGGGGGGGAGGGATTTGCCATTATTCAAGCCACCTATTCTTCACGTGAGATCTCACATGCAACCCCATTTGCCGTTCCTCCCATCTTGCACAAGCATCTCCCTAGCACTGTCTGCCTTCCTTCCATAGAGAAAAGCCATCAGCATTGTCTTGCCTTATCTATGAAAGGTGTTTTAAGTTCAGTTTCTACAGCCACCCTGAAGTGGGTTGCCAGCATCCCACGGACCATTACTTCGGGTGCTAAAGCCTGGAGCTGTCAAGCACCCTCCTTACACCCCCAGCCACCCCCTCCCACCCCAGCATGTCTTCTTTGGAATAACGTGGTGCTTTTGTGCTTTAAAGTGGGATGTTTCCGAGCTTAGCACCCTTCACCTCAACGGAAGCTCTGAGAGGCTCCATTCTACTTCTAGACACCCAACTCCTACCTCTAAGAACCTGAACATCCGGGGCTTCACTCTGCTCTACTCTTGGTGGTCAAGATGCTTGTTATTCTTAAAGGTTGAAAATGTATCACCAGAGGACACGTTTCTGTGTGTTTACAATCCATTGTAGGCAGCAATAATGAACATCTCCCCGAACGAGTTTTGAGCATACAGTGAGACACAATTAAATCACTTCACACACTCCGACACTGGTGTAATCATGCAGCTGCTGAGTTCCTGCTCACCATCTTAAGGTACAAAAACATACCCCATATTCAAAATGACGTGGGTTAAATCCCAGCCCCTTTTCCAGCCTTGTTCATTACTAAATTCCATTCTTTCCCAGCATTCAGTTCTCTGAGTCATTTCGTGAGACCTCAAGGCATTTAGCAGTCATGCTTGCCCCTCTTCATCACTTGCCTCCTGTCTGCAACATTTAATCAACATGTTGGGAAGAGGAATAAACAAGAAGATCCAATTCCCCCCCTCCCCCCCCCACTTCCTTTTCAGGGTACTGGCGTGAGCCTTATGGCTAAATGTAGAGAAACTTGGGAAAATAAGTATGCATAATCAGGTGGTCCTACTCAAGATGTGATTCAGCCTATGCTGTCTGGTCTCCAGTTCTTCAAAGCCATCCCTTCTGCAAGTCCTCATTGCGAGAGAGGACAGGCTGGTTCTCAGAAGTGTGTAGCTTACTCCAGGGTACAGCTCCAGCATCCCAGAGTGTGGCTAACTCCAGGGTACAGCTCCAGCATCCCAGATGGATTATGTTTATCTGGAGGGTGGTCTGTCCTCTGGGCTTTGCTCTTCCTGGAATCCAAGGGGACTGCAGGTTTAGGACGGTGGCTTGCTTATCTTGGAGCTTCCAGCCTTGAAGGGGGTTAGGTGAGATTAAGTAGACAGACCCTCCTTGAGTGATCAGCAGGCCTAGGCAGGGTCAAGCAAGAACCTGACAGATGGAAAGGAGAGCTGCAAGGCTGTTGTCTTGCTTTGCTTTTAGCTTCCTCACAAACCTGAGAGAGGAGTCAAACTCTTTAGCAAAAATACCTTCAAAATGTCTATGAGACTATGGCTGCATAGACCACTGGGCCATGGTCTCAGCAGACCCTGCTTCTTCTTCCATGGCTGAGATAGAGAATGCAATACTCTCTCCTTCCATCTCCTGACATACTATGGATGCAGCATCGCCTTGGCATCCCAATGGAATGTGCGCACTTGTCCCTGCGCACTCCGTCACCTCTACCTGAACGTCTTTCTTCCTCCTTCCATGCTTCATCCACATTGGCAACCACTGAGAGCTCGGCTCAGTGATCCTCTCCTCTATAACAGCAGCCCAGCATCTGAGAAGTGTGCACACACACCCTTCCTCAGCCCCTGTGGCACACCTTCAACGGAACACACATTGCACTAGAAGATAAAACTTTTGTGTTTCTTCGTATTAAATGATCTTGAACTCCTGGGTGACACTGAATGAAAATCGGCCTTGTAGGGATCTGTTCTCCACTGAGCAGGTTCACTTAGATATTTTACCTTCTCACCAACAATCAAGGTTTTTGTTTCAGTTCCCCCCCCCCCAAAAAAAAATCTTCTTTATGGCTCCTAATTAAAATGAGCTTTATACCCTGATTTAGTATTTGACCTTGATTCAGTCCAAAACACATTGTCTGGTGGGGATGGATGCTTGAAGTATCCATTAAATCATCATATTTGGGGATGTCGGAAGGTTACAGCAAAGAATATGTAAGGAAAGTTTTCTGACAGATTAGGACTATCCATTTAAACTGGCTTAACTATTGAAATGTTCCAGGGTTTTTGAAAAGAATAGCAATGTCAAAAAAAGAAAAAAAGAAAGAAAGAAAGAAAAAGAAAAGCCAAGAACTTCAACATTGCTATTCAGCATAATTTGGCTTCGAAAACAGCATTATTTCTACTTGATTTGATTTTGCATGGCTAAGTTTGGAGGAAATGTCATCTATTATATACACAGCTAAGCTTATGTAATTAGCTGCAAATTTTCTATTGCAGCATATAGCCCATCACCTAACGTTAGATGCATCAATTTGGAAAGGAGAGGGGGGCAATTAGCCACATAATAGTTAATTCAATTTATAAAATTAAATCTATATTAAGGATATGCATGGTAAATGTTATACTGTCTGGACGTGCCCAAACAGGAAGCCTGGTTAATAGTTTATAGTTTATCTGATAAAGTTAACAAAGGAATTTAGTCAGACTGGAGACATACACTGAATATTTCACCACCTTCTTAATTGCAAGACACAGACGAGGCTCCCCCCCCTCCTTTGGGAGAAATAAATGTTAGAAGTTATTACAGATGAAATCAGTTTAGGTTGAAGTCCAACCGAACCCAGGCAGAAACTGATGGCTCCAAACATCACACCACTGAAATGCTTTCGGCCAACGCCGTTGCTTCGGACAGTCGACAGAAGGGCTGTGTAACTCGGCTCGCAGAGGTTGGATGAACACAGACGAAAACCTGGCTTTGTGCCTTTTTCTCCCCAATAGTTAATTCACAGCCATCAAGAGCTGTCATTCGTAGACACACGGGACAATATGATATACCTAAGGCTTTTCATCGTGACTTTTGATTTAAAGGTCTTCAGCTTGTGCTGTGGACCTTAACCTTGAAGCCAAGTGCAAATTAGCTTTAAATCAATGAAGCTGATTAAAGGCCCATTGTGGAGGAGCCCTTAATAGAAGCAGGGAGGGGGGAGGAAGCACTTGAACACAGGGAAAGATTGGCCTCTCTTGACTTGGAACATATGTAATGCTTTTCTGCTCTCCTCTGCCCTGACAAAACCATGAATGGCTTTAAAGCTATTTACTTGCTGAGAGAATGGGACCAAATTTTCCAATTCAGTGGAAGAGGCCAAGTACGAGTCAGAAGTATTATTCACAAGCACTAGAATATAAAAGGTTAGTTTTCAAAGAAGTAAAGAAGGAACCATCATAATCGCCCCATGAGAAGACAAGAGAACCAAATTTTTATCGCGTGGAAAACCTTTTTAAATATGTTTTAAAGATGCTTTGAGTTTCTGTTTGGCATTGTATTATATGACTCTGGTTTCTCAAAAGCGAAGGACTGTTGCAACTACTGGACATCTTTTAGAAGGATTTTCTTTTCCTCTTCAAAAATAGATAAATGTGCCAAGATAACCCAAGAAAGCTCTTTGCTTTGAAAAGGGTCATAATAGAGCCCAGACATGGGCAGAGCTGTCTGTTCATCACCAAGACTCCACCACCAACATCTTAGAGCTACAGGGCACAGTGTGGATGATCTATGAGTCTTCCTCATTTCTCCAGAGCTATCAGCATCTATACAAACTTAACCTCTACCAAAGAAAACATAATAACAATAATAATTCCTTTTATAGAATCGGAAATATTAAAACATCATGGCTGGAATGGGTATTTTAGAGAGAGGTACATTTGTACTACTTAATTGATTGTTTAATGATGTTCTCAATCTATCTCCTCTCTAGAGACATTACCTCAATAGAAAACGCCAGGCATGGCCTCCAGCCTCCCACCCAAAGTATCTGTGAGTACTTGTCCTTAGGTTTTAGGCATGATGAGTTCAGAATTATGGAAAAGAAAATCAAATTTCCTTCTCTCATTTTGGTTTCTATAGAAACTTAATGGACTGAGAAGGTAGCTGATCTATCTCAGTCACTTCTACATGGCCAAATGGCTAGAATCATATCTGTCATACCCAAAGGCAGAAAACAAGCAACTCAAGAAAAAAAAAAAAAAAAAAGCATGTAAACTAGAAACAGAGACAGCCATTTCTTCCTCGCTATATCATCACCTCATATATCACTGGAACAAAATACTCGACAAAAGCAACTTAAGGAAGGAGATTCTTTGGGCTCACAGTTCAAGGCTACCATCCTATATGGTGGGAAGTCACAACAGCAGAATGTGAGATGGTGGCCACTTCCTGCACATCGTCAGAAGGCTGTTGATACTGCTGGTGGTTGGCTTGCTTTCTCCTCTCTATTTGGTCCAGAATCCCAGGGCGTAAGATACTGCCACTCATATGTAGGGCAGGCAGGTCTTCTCACCTCCATTAACCTAATCTAAAAACTTACCAAGGGATCATTTCTGTGGTCTTATATAAATCCCACCAAGGTCACAAGATTAGCCTACCTGCCTGATTTGCTTGCTTACTTCTTTCCTTTCTTTCCTTCTTTCTTCCTTTCTTCTTTCCTTCCTTCCCTCTTGTCCTCCTTCCTTTCTTCCTTCTTCCCTTCTGTTCCTCCTGTTTTCCTTCCTTCCCTCCTTCCTTCCTTTCTGTAACAGGGTCTCATGCAGAGCAGGTTGGTCTCGAACTCACTATAGCTGAAAACAACCTTGAATTCTGATCCTTCAGCGTCCACCTCAAAGGCTGAGGTTACAGATGTGTTCCACCGAGTGCCATTTTATGTAGTGCTGAGTGAGGAATCAAACCCAGAGCTTCATGAATGGCTGACAAGAACTCTACCAACTAAGCTGCACCTCAGTCCTATCTCCTTACTTACAAAAGTAAAAGCATCTCCCTACACGTATCTTTAGGCCCCCAGTTTCACCGTCATAACCTACAGAGCAAGACAAATAAAGACCTAATGAGAATCTGAACCATCAGTGGAGAGGAAATGAGAATGTCCCAGATAGCAGAAAACCAAGAAAAGAAGAGGAGAGACCAAAAGACAAAGTACTGTGCGTGGGCAGTACAGACTGGCAGACAAGCAGAGATCAAGAGGGATGTCTTCACATTGACTCTAAATGGACACACTAGAGCTGCAGATACCAGGTTCTAGTGGCCAGTCAAGTCAAGAAAAGGGAGGTGAAGAATTGTCAAGACTAGGCAGGCCAGAGGTCACAGAGGGGTAATCCCCACCATTTCCTAAATCACAATGTTCTCTGTTATCAGTGAGATATTGCAAAAGCAAGCTCATTGCTCGCCCAATGCTGACATCTCTGGAATCTGACATCTCTGGCCTTATGAATGCATCTGTTGTTTTGTATGGTGGTGGAGACAGAGCTGATGCTGTGACTGTGGTGAGGGTGACTTTGATTGTCTATGTCCAGAATCTCCTTTAGCTGCGACTGTTTGCTCAGTGAGGCCCGAGAACCTTTCAAGTCTCATTATCTCTAGCCTACATTTTTATTGATCATCATTTTAAGGGACCCTGAAAAGTATGCTCAAGGGACTACAGAGATGACCTGGTTGAGCTGTTTTTGTGAAAACATGGGGACCTAGGTTTGGATCCTCACCTAAAAGGCTGGATACAGAAGTATGTCTCTGTAATCCCAGTACTGGGACTCTGGAGACAAGAGAATACTTAGGTTGCCTGTCTGGCCAGACTAACCAATTGGTGAGATGCAGGTTCGCTGATAGACCCTGCCTGAAGAAACAAAGTGGAGGGCAATTGAGGAAGACACAGACGTCTGGCCTCTATGTGTGCAATTGCACACATAAGTACAATCACACACACACACACACACACACACACACACACAAGTGTTTGAGACTATTGATAAAATAAAAAGCCAACTTGAGTAACTAAGATTAAATTTATCTGGCCTTGTGGAAATGACAGATAATACTGTGGTGTTCTCTCATTGACTAACACTATTCATTTGGATATGCCTCACCTATGACTAAGACTAACCTCACTGGTAACTAAAAGCAATGTGCCAAGTGGGGTAACTCAAGATTTCCTTATCCCCAATTATCTCTGTTGCCCGGATATAAAAATACCTCCTGATCTGTCACTAAGGTCTATTACTCTGAGCCTCTCAGCAACCACATCTTATTTTATAAAAATGCAAATGCTTCCAGATTTTATCAAGAAGTTCAGCTCTCCTCACATCCTAAAATTAGCCGTGGCAGTGTTATCTGATAGTTTTTACCTCTCTGAAAAGGTATCCCTAGCTACACGGAATGATTAGTCATCTAGAAAAAAATCAGGGTGGTACCAAACAGAGGAAAACACATTTTAAAAATTTACCTTGTTTAAGGCTTTGGGCCAAGCCTGTGCTTTACAGATCCAGTCCTAGGATATACAAAACTGCATGTCCAAAAATGAACTCAGGGGCTGGAGGGAGAGCTAAGTGGGTAAAGTGTCCATCTATAATACCGGTGTGAGGACCCAAGTTTGGATCCCTCGTAAAACTGGACATGGCAGCTCACATCTGTAATTTTCGTTCTCCTACAGAGTGAGACTGGAGACAGAAGCAGGAGATTTCGTGGAAGCTCACAGGTCAGCTGATCTGGTGTGAGCATCGGTAAATGAGAGACGCTACCTCAGACAAGGTGTTAATGAACACACTAAGCTGTCCTCTGACTCCCACATGCATGTTGTGGCATGTTAGCACGCACACACAAACACACACATATAGATCACATACACACATACAAAGAAGGGAAGAAAGATGAACTCAAACTACATCTTTTTTTATAATTCTGGTTAAAACCAGCCTGTGGTGAGGTCCATCAGTTCTGCCTGGCTGCTTCCCATTCACCTTCCAATCAGGGCAGTGAATGGTTCCCACCGTAACCACCATTCTAGACCTCAGTTGCAGCCACAGACTAATGGGACAATGGCCTGTGATAGAGTGACCAGGACACATGCTTCCCACCCCATCATCACTAGGTGACCCCTTAAGCACATATTGCTTCTCTACTGTCAACATCCTTGCTCCTTGTCTGGGGCACACAAAGCGAGGACATGCCTTTAAGGAACTACTGCACTTCCTTCCAAACAAAGACGCCAACAAGCCTTCGGAGCTGTCTCACGAACCTACATGAGTCATGGGCAGCAACGAGAAACAGGGCTGAAACTCGATCCTGGAAGAGAAATAGCTTTTCACAGACCCAGATGAAGTTCAGTACTCCAGCTGATGGCAGTTCCTTATTAGCCCTCAGAGCGGCTGATGGGTCACCTCTCACTCGAAGCCTTTCACCTCAGACAGACCGCCCCAGGCCCAGCCCAGGGGCAGAGCAGACCCAAAACTTCAGGTGCCCTTTGATGTCATGCATGCATCCTAGGAACAGGAAATAGAATGTGCTCTTTCTAGACCTGCACATATAGCTCCGAGTTAGAACACTTACCCAGCATGCTCAAAGCCCTGGGGTTGATTCCCAGCACTGAAAAAAAGGTCTGTTCTGCCTGCTTTTGGGGGGAGGGGGTATCTTCAACATCTCTGTGAGGAGGGCTGGGGAGACAGCTCAGTGAGAAAAATAGTTTCTACGCAAGCATGAGGACCTATGCTTGGTCACTGGCACCCATGCAGCAGCCACATGAGGCTGGGTGTAGTGGCAGACCCAGAGAAGCCCAGGACTGGATGGTTCCTGAGGTTTCCTGGTCATCCAGTCTAGCTAAATCCATGAGCTTCAGTTCCAGACAGACTCTGTCACAGAACATGAAGTAGAGAGGGCTAGGGTATGGCTCAGTGACTGTGCTTGCCTACCATCTGTGGGGCTCTAGGTTCACTCTCTAATACAACCCCCTAAAATTTAGATGTATACATACATACATACATACATACATACATACATACATACATGGAGTATGATTGAGAAAGGTACCTAGTATTGCCCTCTGGCCTCCACATACACATGCACATATATGCACATGTAACACACACATGTATTCACACAAAAACTTATATACACAAAAACTTTGTGTCACGAGTAAGTGGTTTGTGAGTATATGTGCACTTGTGTGTATATCTACACTGATATCTGTGTATAAGTACAAAGAAGAAGGATGAAAATATTCCCAACAGCATTTCTGGCTCATTTTCATCCCCCATTATCGATCAGTGAAGCTGTGTTCCTATGTACCATTGATACCAGAGGTGGGCATCGCCTAGAGAAGCCAGACAAGCATGGTGGGCACTGTTTAAAGCATCTTTAAGCTTGTGACAAGCAAAGCAAATGTTCTTGGATTAGAAGTGAGTTCATTTCTCTTCTGGTTACACTGTTCCACATTTGTATACTCCGCTCTCCAGACCCCATGGGTGACTCTAAAGGTACCATTTCCTTAGTTCAATTTCTAGTCCTGTGATACAACACCATGACTCAAAGGAACTTGAGGAAGAATTCAGCTTACCAGTCTCTCAGGTCACACCCCATCACTGGGGAAAGTCAGGACGTGACTTCAAGGTGGGAACCTAGAGGTGGGAACGTAAGCATATATGGGCCGTGGAGAAGTGCTAGTTACTGGCTTGATCTCCATGGCTTGTTCAGCCTGCTTTCTTATAAAAGCTCAGGACTATCTGCCTCAGGGTGTTAACACTTCAGTGGACTGGGCCTTCCCACATCAAGCGATGATGATGATGATGATGATGATGATGATGATGATGATGATGATAAATGCTCCCACAAACTTGCCTATAGATCAATTATTATAGAGACATTTTCTCAATCAAGAGATTTTACCATGGCCTCAGGTGGCAAGATAGACTGCTCACAACAGGCTGCTCCCCTCCACCCTTGTCTCCTCTCTTCATAATGCTCAAGCTGCTCTACTTCTCTTTCTCTCCCATCTCTCTACCACATATTCGCACACTGTAGTGGCGCCCGCTGCCTGCCAGCCATGCTGCTGGGTGTCCTCTGCCCACCTGTACCATGCCGTGCCTATGGGCGGGCCTCTGTGTATCTATGGCCCACCATGACATGGAGGTAGGTGGTCTCTGGATGCCTTTCTCCAACTTTTTGATTTTTATGTTGGGATTCCATCACCAACTGATAGAAGCTGTTTGATTCTCTCTAAATAGTTTCCAAACACAAAACTAGAATAAATTTAAGCCAGGTATAAATATAAAAGTTGTATTAGTTAATGGTATTATATTTGTGGCAAATGGTATACCTATGAGAAACAGTTTAGAAAAGGAAATGTCTACCTTGGCTAACAGTCAGATATTTCTACCTACCATGGCTGGAAGGGCATGGCAGAGCACAGATTCACATGACTGTGGCGGAGAAAGGGAGAAAAGGAAGGGGAGGAGAGCAAGGAAAGAGAGAAAGGAAGACATACCCAGGCTAGCCCGTGTCTTCCCTCTTCACTTTATTTCATTCAGCCTATTGCATCTTAGACCACATTCAGAAAGACCCATTTCCTTGCCTAGCAAGTCTTCCCTGGAAACAACCTCATAGGCATACCCGGAAGTAGATTTAACGCATGCCCTACATGCTTTCCAGTCCCATCAAGTTGACAAGTTAGCCATCACAAACCCACCTCTCGTCAGTGTGACCCCAGGCACATTGCCTTAACTCATATTCAACCCCTAGGCTCTGAAAGGCTCATGTCTATCTCATAATGCAAAATGGGTTTAGTCCATGTCTCTAATTCCTATAGTCTTCATAGTACTAATATTATTTAAAAGTTCAAAGTCTGCTCTGAGGCTCAAGGCATGTTTATCGGTGAGCCCGCATTAAAGAAATCAGAAAACAACTCACCTCCTTCCAAGGCACAGTGGAGTAAAGCACATATTCCCACTCTGAAGAGAAAGAACATGAACAAAAAGGAAGGATGAGACAGAAGAGACCAAAGCCCAGAAAGGTAAACATTAAATCAATGTTCACTATGTAGATAAATGTCCTGATGTGAGCCCTCACCATCGTGGGCACCCCTGATCCTGTGACGTTTCTGGCTTTAGCCTATATGACTTCTCTCTTAAACTGGTCCTTCTTGCTGTGAACCTCCCCTGCAGAGGTCTCACATTCCTGCATATTTCGCTTCCTGGGTTTTTATTATATCTTTAGCCATCTCAAAGCTAAGTTTACCCACTGGGATACTGACGATAACACACAACACATGACCTCCAAGACTCTCCACTGAAATCTGAAATTTCCATGATGCTGAAATTCTTGCCTAACTGTAAAATCAGAATTACACGGGTGACACTAAAATCTGGTGCCAGCAGTCACGCCCACCTCCTTCATCCATGGCATTAGAAGCTTGTGAGTGACTGGGTTGCTGCACTTGGGGAAATCATTTCCTAATTGATCATGTGTAAGCAGGGTACCCAAGAGCTCTCTATCAAAGCATAGTTGTTGCTTCGTTTTGTTTTTCAACTCTTCATATCCTTGAGCCTGTGATGGGTGGGGTCCAGCCAATTCCTGACATCTTTCCTGTTGTGTCAGTGTAAAGTCCATACTTTTCAGCAACTAGATATGTCTGTAGTTTGTTTTTTTCATACCCTTCTATTTTGCTTTTTGATCCCAATTCTCACTGTAAACGTCACTAACACCAGCCAGCACTAACCATGGCACAGCCCTTACTGCTGTGCCATCTAGAAACCTCCTCATCTCAAATTCAATCTCACTCAAAAAGTCTCAGGCATGAACAAAATGAAGAGAGATACTTTGCCATGGTGTAATACAAATGGCTTCCCAGTATTGGAAATTACAGATCCCTCATTTCCTCGTCAAATCTTCTACGCACAGTCATCGCCATACACATTCTGTTCAGCATTCTCGTCTTCCAAGATCCCACCAAAATCACCCATTGTTCTCCATTAGAATATTCTGAGCATTTCCTACCCTGTGTCTCCTACCTTTTCCAAATGCCTCCCATAAGCCCATTCCAAAGAGCTGGAAGTCTTCGGACAGTCACAGCAACCTTGCTTCTCTGGAATCAATCTTGTATATATCTGAGTCTCTTCATCTGTGACAAATACCTAAGAGAATTAAGAGAGGGGAAGAAAAAGGGTTGGCTCATGGTTTCGGTGGTTTCTCCCATCAGAGTGGCACAGCATGATAAAACACAGCAGCTCATTTCATGGTATCCTGGAAGCCAAGGGAGAGGAGGGAGGGGAAGAGAGAGAGCTTGGTTACAAGGAAGACTTCTATCTTCCCTCTCTATTCCTTCTGGGCCCCCAGCCTAAGGAGTGATGCCACCAATGTGGAGTCAGTCTTCTCCTGTAGTTGTCACAGAAATATCCAGAAGTGTACATTACTAATCTCAATGCAGCCAAGTGTACAACATTATATCTATACCATTAAATACATCATTTTATGATGGCAAACAAAATGAGCTACATCTATTCTTTAAAATGTATAGGACACTATACATTTTATAAATATATACATTTGAGATTCTATAAAATCTCAAAATCACACATTGTGTTATAATTATTTACTTGTGATTTAAAAAACTCTTGTATGCTAGCTTTCCTGAGACCCTCCCCTCTGTCAACTCAAGATAGCACAGGGGATCTACACTACAGAGTGAAAAATAGTTTAAGGTAATTACCTTTCTGAGTCTGAGAGTACAGCTCATTTGTATCAACTGTATAATTATTAATTGTGGAACATTTAGAATTTGGTAAGAGCCTAAGTCTTCTCTGTTACAGTCTGAAGTTATATCATATATATTCATGAATAAGACAAGACATAGGAAATGTTGTTCATGAAAAAGTTAATACTAGAAAATTATCTATATTTAGAACTTGTGTATGTGGTGACATTTTTGAGAATTCTAGAATTTTGGTTTCTTTAAAAAACACAGAAATGTTGTGAGAATGTGGTTTAGTTTTAATCCCAGGTGTGGGGATATGGAGATGTTTTAGACTGTCTGCAGCAGCTGACTATGATTTGCCTTGTGCTCTAGCAGAGGCATGGTTTTGCCAGCCACAGATAGTTTCTACAATTGTGTGATGTTTAGAATGTTGGGAACTTTCCAGAGGGTAAATAAATGTGAGGGCCTCTAGAGGCGGGGTCAGTGATTGTTGGTCGTTTGGGGAGGATGGTTGCAATTTGTTAGTAGTTGTACTCCAAGAAGAAACAAAAGGGAAGAAATTAGATTCAGGGATCTCTATCTACCTCTCTCTACCCTCTACCCTTCATTCTCTATCTAGTAATAGAGGGTGAAACTGGGAAGTCGGTGGATAAAGAGTGGAGAAAAGAAGAGGCCATAAAGTAGCAAAGACCAGCTGCATATGTGCCCGCTTCATTTTAAAGCTGAGAAAAATACAATATGGTGTTTTCCCCTTCAAAAATGCATAAATGACCTAGATGCAAAGCACTCACAAGATTCCTCTCCTCTCTTAAACATTCTTGGGACTTGAACACCAGTCAATCAAAGAATTGTTAGGTTGACAGAATGAGAAATATGAACAAGCTAACCCTTCAGTTAGCACCAAATTCCACTCCATGGAAGTCTGAGAAAATAAAAAATAAGAAAAAGAAAAAGAAAAAAGATGTTTAGTGGAAGGAGGAGGGATGGAGGGAAGCCCAGGGAAGTTTAATAAGTGTCAGTAGTGCTAAGAAACCTTAAAGAGTGAAAATATGAGTCACAAGACAGGTACAGTAGGGCAGGTATTTGAAATTTGTTTTTCACACATTTGGTGCAAAAACAACAGCTCTTACAAAAAAAAAGTCAATCCACCCACACATTAATTTCCAGACAAACAGCACTTCCAGAATCCAAATGAAACTGACAACGTCTCCCATGCCAGGATGAAAGGGTCTTTACTGCAATCTCTAATGACCAGCAATTTATATTCACTGTGGTCAGGTCTGGGAAGGTGTACTAGGTCTGTGGCTGGTACTGAGTTCCAGCACTCCTCTCTTTACATTGAAGTATTATTAACATAAAGAGACAGTCACACTCACAAAAGCATCCACACTCACTCATGACTGTGCCTTGGTAGCATGAAGTCTGCCTTAATCTCACTCAGACATAAGGCTTCCTCTCCACCCTTGTTTGATTACCAGAAACGATTGCAGGGGACTCCACAGCATGCCTGAGCTTACCCCATGTGCCATAATAAGCTCAGCAGATTGTCATTCATAGACACAGTCTTCGCTCTGGTGAGTTTAAGCCTGAGTCTAGAAAATTCTTTATCTTAATACTTGTTATTGTGTCTTGATTTCATTTCTAATCATTCAGTTACTTTACTTTAAACCACCAAATATGCACATCAGAGCATCAAGCAAGAGTACATCAAGCAAATCATGCACACTCCAGCAGAATCTGGGCTTTCTATTGGTGTAGTTCAATTCATACTGTTCAATTCTATTATGTCTGGCTTATGTCTTTCTGGTCAACCCATATTTTTCTACGCATCATGTACTTATATACAGATGACTCTAGAATATATGTTACAGTTGACTTAATCATCATATTGTAGATGGGAATTCAGACTTGTTTCTAATGAGCAAGTATGTGCACATGGAGATTTTAATATCTGTTATGATGCTGTCTGAAAGTCTTCAATCCATTCCATTATTTGCAACAGGAATTGCTAGGAGACATACAGCAGAGTGGGATCATTAGGACATAGATATCCAAGTTTACCTTTACTCAAAATTGGACATTGTTTCCCTTACACAAGCAATGCATGCAGAGTTCTTGCAGCTTTACTATCCAGCACTATTTAGGAAACCAATATTTGTTTTTTGTGTTGCTTTGATGCAGAATGTGGAGAGAGATACAGTATTATTGGCTTGCCAGGTTGAGACTTCTTTCCTTTCTAAGCAGAATAGTTTAAAGAGAAGCCTTTCCTGGGCTCTCTGTATCTCTTAGAATTCACAACTCTTAGCCCATCCTGTATCCTGTCAATGCACATATTGAAAAGACCCTTAACGTAGAACTTACAGAGGTCCTGACCTACAAGAGTTTACTACAAGTTCGGAAATCTTCAAACATACTTAGAGACAAAAAGCCAAATGTATCAATATTCAGAGGCCTAATTTATCAAGTTCCAACAAACCTATAGAGATGCAAGAAGACAGCTCTGTGTAATCTATACACCAAATAAATAAACAGAAGGCTGGGGAGGGGGAAGGAGGCCCTACTAACGTGTCTGAGAAAATTAATCACAAAGAAAAATAAATCTGGGAAAAGTGGTTTGAGAGTATGGAAATTAAATAAAAAAGCCTTTCTTCATTTCTGCCTCCTCTTGCATGCACACATATATGCATACACATATGCATATGCACATGCACACGTGCACACGCACGCACACATATACACACACACAACTCCAGTATTAGAATGATTTCTCTTCCTTTTTGTGCTGGCAAGTCACATATGAAACGTAGGATAAAAAAGAAAATCGATAATGATGTGTGTCTTGGTTAGGGTTTGACTGCTGTGAACAGACACCATGACCAAGGCAACTCTTATAAGCACAACATTTAACTGGGGCTGGCTTACAGGTTCAGAGATTCAGTCCATTATCTTCAAGGTAGGAACATGGCAGCATCCAGGCAGGCATGGTGCAGGAAGAGCTGAGAGTTCTACATAGTCATCTGAAGGCTGCTAGGACAAGACTGGCTTCCAGGCAGCTAGGATGAGGGCATTGAAACCCATTCCCACAGTGACACACCTACTCCAATAAGGCTATATCTCCTAATAGTGCCACTCTCTGGGCCAAACATATACAAGCTATATCATATGTTCTGAATATGTGTTAACATTTTTCTAAGAATGTCTTTTCTCTCGTCGTAGACATCTTTCTGCACAGAGGAGCAATGCTCAAAATGGGCACTTTCTTCACATGATTCCTGCTGTGCAGAGGATGCAAGAAGATCCAAATGTGTTCCCTGAACAATTCTCTAGCTCTCTATTTAGAAAACAAATAAGAACAATATATGGTTGTATAAATGCATAGCAACTCAATGCAGTCAATGACTAATACTGCAATACATGACTATGCAGCTCATAGGCTTCCAAAATAAAGACTAAGCCTTTACCTATATCATTTTAGGTTTAAAAATTAATCAACGATTCCCTTTATTTCTTGTTTTGGAAGTTATTTACTATCGTGCATTTAATTTTCACACCAACAGTGTATCAGCTGGATCAATAGCTAACTCAGAGATACAAGATCATGAATTGAATTGATCCTACTTCTAACATGAACTAACATAAGAAAGCCATCTCTGATGTTATTCATGGGCAAGGGATTGCTGACTTACAATTACCATAATTAGCCAAAGAAGCCATTCAAAATGTAAACGCTCTAAAAATTCTTCTTTCATAGTAATGGGATAGTACAGATATTTCCAAAAATCCCCCTGGCTACTCTTGAATGCAACGACGTTAAGCAATAATGAAATAAGATAGAAGAAGAAGCCTATAAAAGTCAAATGTCAGAAGAACCAAGGTCTTCAATTTGAGATCTGTTGGGAGCTCACAACATTGGAGTTAGAATGTCAAACACATGATGTGGTGGGGGTAGGACACACAGCCTTTCTCCTCCTATCCTGCTCCATCACTGCACTCAAGAACTATGTCCAAAAGTTTGTCACTATGAATCTGGTTTCTGTTGATAAGGGCCATTCTTTGGGTTAGCTCACTTTGCCCTTTCCCATGGCACATGGGCCTCCCGCCATGCTGTGTTTTTCCTGGTTCTCTGCACCCCAGTTACATCCAAATGCTAATTCTTTTGCAAATATGAAGGAACATGGGAATCATGTAAGTCAAGTTTAAGGTTTGCTTGCTTGCTTGTTTGTTTGCTTATTTGTTTGTTTTAAGCCACAATCATTTTAATGTATGGGTTTTTTTCCTTGAAAGAAACTATTACTGTGTATTCCATTACAAATGAAATAAATAACCAGATATGGAAGCCCAGGCCTGTCATCCCAACATTCAACAGACTGGGGCAGGTGGTTCATGAGCTGGAGGTCAATTTATGCTATGTAATGAGTTACAGCCCAGCCTGTGCTATACAAGGCAAATAATAATTATTTTTTAACATGGAGTGATACATAAAAGTACACAAAAATTTAGGAAAAAATCAGTGTATTTTAACAGCCTTCAAGTTCTCACAATTCGAAGGACAGTGTGTATCGTCATCCTAGGAAGTGAAATTGAGTTCTAGGTTATTCTCTGATTTTACTGAAACCCAGTAACACTCTCTACCCTACCCTGCCCACATGCCAATAAGCTTCCAACCCAGACTAAAACAGTGATACCCTACCCGACCTATCCAAATGACAAGCTACTCATTTGAAGGTGGACAAGGACATAACAATGAAGGGGAAAAAGTCAGGAATTTCAAGCTAAACAATAACATAAACGCATGTTTCACTTTTTCCAAAAATACATTTTAATATCTTGGCTTTAGGCCAAATGGCACAGCCTCTGTTGGACTAGCAGCCTCATAAATGTGGTCGTTCTAAAAGGTTATATAAAGCGTAAGGTGCCAAACGATGATTATACAAGCCACCTAGGATGTTATGATCAACTTGATAAAAATAACAATACCATCTCAATGCTAAATAGAAGATACCATGTACCGTAAAAGAAATTGGTGACTCACTGACAAAAAATAATTAAGAGACAATATGCTTTTCTTTTCTTAATAATAACAAAATGTTGTTTACTTTCCACTAAAAACAACAAAAACTAATAGCGAGAGCATTACTTGAATGGTCCATTAAAGCCAAGTAACCAATATGAAACACACGTGATGACTGAAAATCAACAGTATACATGTATCCAGCAATCTGAAATTGCTCGAAGGGAAATCACATATGCACACTGTTTCCCTGGAAGGAAAGCAAATTTCTTCTTCTTTATTGCCATAGTTTTTTCTCTTCGTAAGTATTGCTTTCTCCCATCATGGTAGGGGTGGGGGGAGGCGCACCCACAAACACTTGGAAAGAAAGAAGGGGGCACAGAGACAGAGAAGAAAGAAAAGAGGAAAGGAGGAACTGACTGAAGGACACGGAAGGAAAACGGGAAAACAATAACATAATTTTAACATAATTTTCATATTAACAAATTAAAGGAAATAATATAGATATTGTAAGAAATGGGAAACTGTAGAAATCAGTAGTCATTTGATTTTAGGAAGGAATAATGAAATTCTTTGCAAAACTAGTGGTTTTATTCACACACACACACACACACACACACACACACACACTACAAAAAGCATACTTACTCAACAGCGAAACATTACAAGGACTCATAAACTCTTTCTAAAGTCATGGGTAAAGAATTCATGCCCGTTGACATCACTTCCACACACACACATCCTAAAAGTACGAACACAGTAATGTGGCCTCAGATGAGGAAGGAAGAAAAACAACAAACCAGTTGGAGGAAGAGAAAGAAAGAGGCAGAGGAGAAACAAAGGAAGGAAAAGGTAGAGCTTAAGAAGAAACAGCAAACTATCATTCTTCTCATATGATCATATGGTCTTTTTTTTACAAAATATCTGCATAAATCCATAGTTATATTTACAAAGCTAATAAAATAGTTCAGAAAAAGTTGTTAGATGTGATTGATAAATGTGCTCGTTAGTTTCTATTATAAACTTGACAACCTAGAGTCGTCTGGGATGGGAGAACTTCAGTTAGGAGTTGCCCAGAACAGATTGGCCTGTGGACATGTCTATGAGGAATAATCTTGACTGATGTAGTAGGGCCCAGCACACTCTGGGCACCACAATCCCTAGGCTTGTAGGTCTGGCTTGTATAAGAGAGTAAGTTGAGAAAGGGCCAGTAAACACACCACTAAGCAGTGTTTCTATGCGGGTTCTACTTCAGTTCCTACTTGAATTCCTGTCCTGACTTCCCTCACTGACAAACTATGACTTGAGAGTGTGTGGTGAAATAAACTCTCTCCTTCCCCATGCTACTTTGGTCAAGGTGTTTCTCACATCATTCAAACACAAACTAGAATAAATAAAAGGCATGCTCTCCCATACAATAAGAGCAAGCAGAGTGCTTACCAGATTTAAAATGAGCCATCTATCACATCATCAAACAGCTAAAAGAGCCAGAATCAAAAGCATTAAGCATTTGAATCCTTAATGGAAGAAAATCAACTTTTGTTTAAAGACACTAAAAAAGATAAAAACAGTCAGAGGGATCTCTCCTATGTGGAGATTAGGGAAGTCAATATTGCAGCTTTGAGGACCAAATCAACTCTCCCCACACTGAACCACATTGAATCCATGACAACCAAAGTTCAGAAAGGATTTTGTGTAGAACAGATCAAGCAGACTCTGAAATGCATATGAAGAGTCAAGTCTCTCCTAAGGAACAGACATTAAGACTCCATCCATCCTCTGGCAGATGGGAAGATGGGAAGCCACCCTTAGTGGAGAGGATGTAGTACTAGGGCCCATATGGTCAAGTACAGTACAGAAAAGAAGAGAGTATTAAAAACACCCAAGTGTAAAACAATGAGCATATGCCATCAGGCACAAATAGAAAGCAAGCAAGATTTAAATTACCCTGGAATGGTCAGCTATTCCAGGGATAACGAAGAGGTGATTGCCTTCCTTGCTTCTCATACAGATATTTCTGTAGCTTGGAAGATTGTTTATCTCAGTCAGGATTTGTATTCCTGCACAAACATCATGACCAAGAAGCAAGTTGGGGAGGAAAGGGTTTATTCAGCTTACACTTCCACATTGCTGTTCATCACCAAAGGAAGTCAGGACTGGAACTCACACAGGACAGAAACTTGGAGGCAAGAGCTGATGCACAGGCCATAGAGGGGTGCTGCTAACTGGATTGCTACTCGGCTTGCTCAGCTTGCTTTCTTATAAAACCCAAGACTACCAGCCCACAGATGGCACCACCCACAATGGGCCTTCCCACCCTTGATCACTAGTTGAGAAGATGCCTTACAGCTGGATCTCGTGGAGGCATTTCCTCAAGGGAGGCTCCTTTCTCTGTGATAACTCCAGCTTGTGTCAAGTCGACACACAAAACCAGCTGGTACAACAGCATTGGGGAAATGTTGTAAAGATTGCACTTTTACACAAACAGGAATCTCTTTTAAAAAGCAGAGAAGTAAAACTGTGAAGAAAACATGTTATTAATGTAAAGATATAAATGTAAAGAGCTCCTGCTTATCAAGCTAAACCATGTGGCACACACCTGTAATCCCAGAACTTAAGAGGCAGAGCCAAGAGGATCTTGAGTTCAAGACCAGTTTGGTGACATAACTAGATACTGTGTCAATAAGAGGGGATGGGGGGGAGGGAAACCCTAAGCCAAATGAAAGCCCTAAAGAGGATTTGCGACATGTGTAGTCACAAGAGCTGGATCGGCTTTTCAAAAGTGCTCACTGCACACTCATGAGGGCCGGAGTTCAGATACCAGGGCACACACAAACCAGGCAGGCCTGCAACCTCAGCACCAAGGGGACAGAAACAGGAGGATCACTGGAGCTCCTGCCTAGAAAACATAAGCCCCAGGGTTAAGGAGAGATCCTGCCTCAAAGGAATAGAAGAGAGTGAGAGACAGAGACACAGACACAGAGAGACAAAGACACAGGCACAGACACACAGAGAGGGATACAGAGACAAAGAGAGACCTAGTATCTGTTTCCAACCTCCATGCACTCACAGATGCTCATGCTGCACACCTACAGATAATATACATTCACACAAATAAATAAGTAAACCTTTACAAAAAAAGAAGAAAGGGACATTTGGCTTTTTGAGAAAAGAAAAAAAAAGATTAATACAACACTATCTGTCCTAATAATTAATAAAAAGAAAAGACCTCAAAAGGAAAATAGCAAATTATGTGGATAAGACAAAATCTGACTGGCCAATAACCATGAAAGATGATAACCTCTGTAGTAGTCACAGAAGCCAAATAAAAATAAAATTTTTAAGGTTAAATTGTATCAAGGTTTAGACCATGTGAGGGACTTGTATGTAGACCCGAGAACCTGAGTTTAATCCCTGGAACCTATAAGGTGGCTGAAGAGAACTGACTCTTAAGAGCTGTCCTCTGACATGCCAAGACTCGTGTGCCTGTACATCCACACACACATATACACATAAATTAATTCATTGATTGCTTACTTGATTAATTAATTAAAATAATGTAGTCAGGTCCAGTGGTTGTGAATGTGGCTCAGTTAGTAGAGCACTTTCCTATGAAACAGGAGATTCTGGGCCTGATTCACATAAACCAGCATGAGGGTCCATGCCTGTTATCTTAGCACTAAGAAGGTGGAAACAAGACACTAGTCCTGCTGGGCTGCACATGGAGTTGGAGGCCAGCATGGACTATATGTACCCTTGTCTTAAAAAACGGGTGTCTTGTTTAGGTTCATGAAATTTTAAACTCGGAGTCACAGAGTGTTGAAAGAAGCTCACATATGCTGTGATTGTAGCATAGGCTCTCCAGAAAAGCTTGGGTGTTGTCTCCCAAAGCTGAAGAGGCATACGCCAACTTCACATTTCTACTGAGAAGATACAAGGTCCATACAGGAGTCACTAGTTGGTTAATAAAAGTGACAGAAGAGACAGAAAAAGTGGACAGAACATGGTGAAGGGAAAGGCTTCTGAGAGGCGCTCAAGCAACTGTGGACCAGGAAACAGATATAATCATGATCACAGTGAGAACCTCACAACAGCAAAAGTAATGAGGAACCACCCCAATAACCATCACTGAGGTGCACCAGTAACAGAATGGGCATGCAAAACCAGTCAGCTCGAGCTTTGCTGGTGTGTGTGTGTGTGTGTGTGTATGTGTGTGTGTGTGTGTGTGTGTGTGTGTGTGTGTATGTATGTATGTACTCGGATACATTAGTTTATGCTGGTCCATGCAGGTGTGCACAGGTGTGTTCGGGTGTGTGCAGTGTTCACAGGTATGTGCAGGCAAAGGTCAGAGGATAACCTCCAGTGTTGTTCAGTGTCAGTCATGGTTCACTTGTTATTTAATTTGTCCTTTGTTTGAGACACAGTCTTATGTAGTCATGGCCAGCCTGAAACTATGTGGAGCAGGATGCCCTTGAATTCACAGAAATCTGCCTGCTTCTGCCTTGCCAATGCAGGGATGAAAGCCTTGTGCCATCAAAGCTTTTCACATTACTATTGTTGCTGTTGTTGTTGTGTTTGTTTGTTGAAACAGAGTCTCTCACTGACCTTGGGTTTACAGCTTAGGCAGTGCTGGTTGGCCTGGGAGTCTTCCTCCCTCTGCTTCCCAGGGCTGATTACCGGAGGATGCTTACCATCCTTTTTCATGAGGGCTATGGGGATTGAACTCAGCTCCTCATACTTGTCCAGCAAGCACGTTACCAACTGAACAACTCTCCAGTTATGAATGACTGTTTCCATCTAATGCTATAGCTGGGTTAATTGTGCCTTTCCCTCTGAAGAATAAATGCAGTTGTTTCCCGGCTATCTGCTCTCCACACAGTGTACATACTTAGAACTGATCAAAGAGAGTCAACATGTTGGTTTATGTCAGAATTAGAAATACATGTGTATTTATTTGATTTTTCTGCATACACAGGCTCACACTTTTGGCACACTCTTCACTGGCCCTCTTAAAAACACATCTCTCAAAATATGCAGAAAACGTCCGCGCACTACCTCTGCCTGATGACTCTATCGATACCTTTAAAATTCCAACCCTTGCCTATATGCCACACTGAGAAAGCGATTTTTCAACACCTGAATAAGAGCAGAGGATGATTAAGATTATGTGCTAGCTTATTTTATTTCTAATTATATTCTTAGTAAATGATGTTAATATTTAATAGGAATGACTTTGACACCTGGTGCTTCACCCAGTAAAAGCAGAGTCCTTTACATTTTATTGGCACTAAAGCAGTCAGCTGTGACATAGGATGACCGCAAGGGTGAAGAAGAACAGCTCTGTCCCTAAATTAAACGTCTCCTGGATGACTCAGATGTTCGGAGAGAGCAGTTGCTCAAGAGAACACTTACAAGACTCATTACAAGGAAACACAACAGAGCAAACCCAAGGAGACTGAGTGAGAGGGTTCAAGAATTTTAATGGGTGTTGACAGGATCACCATAATAGAGGGACCTGTTTAAACCAGTGCTGGGCCTTGACATGCATATGTATAAGGCCGCAGTAAGTAAAACAAGGCAGAGAAAAAGTACAAGGCACAGTGAGTCCAGTTGCTGTTCGTGTCTGCACAGTAGTGCCTTCCATCCTCAAGACTCAAATGACAAAGGCAGTTCCTGGGAGAATTTTTCTCTCCTGGATCAAAACTCCCTGGTATGTAGTGATGCCCATTAAACAAAGGTGAGCTGCAAACAAGAGTTCCTTTATCATGCAAAGTGATGGATATATTGTTCCTTCAGCTCTGTGTGCCCTTAGTGAGCACACAAACCATGGAAAATCTTCTCCTACAGGTCATTTCCTGATTGCATTTCACTTACTGTGATAAGTCAAGGAACTAGAATAAGACAGGCTTCACAGGAGGATCCTTTCTACCCATGTCCCAAACAATCAGAAACTTGCTTAATGCCAACTCATTAATGAGAAATCATTATCAGCAAAAAAAACCATTTGATACTGATGGTTTTGTTTGTTGAGACAGGGTGTCTCTGTATGTATCCGGCTGTCCTTGAACTCAGAATGTAATGTAATTTGAGGCACTCTCCCTGACTCTGCCCCCAAACTGCTCCCCACCATACCTAGCCCCCCAGCCTGGTGGTTTTATGTGTCCACAGAAGGCCCCAATTTACAATGGTTTGACTTCAGGATTTTTACTTCACAATGATGCAAAAGTGAACATTTAATAGGAACCACAGTTTGAGCTTTGATCTTTTCTTTTTCACTGGAGTTGGGGACACATGCTCCAGTCCTTTTTCTTGATGGTGCTACAGTGACAGTGAGCCACAAGTCTGGGCCAGCCTTGGCACCTGTGAGAGAGAAAGTCTCAGTTTGACAATGTTATTAAATAGGATTGATATCAAATGTGTTTTTTTAGTTTATAATATTTTCTTTCTTTTTTTTTTCTTTTTGTTTGTTGTTGTTGTTGTTTGTTTGTTGTTTTTTGAGACAGGGTTTCTCTGTGAAGCCCTGGCTGTCCTGGAACTCACTCTGTAGACCAGGCTGGCCTTAAACTCAAAGATTTTCCTGCCTCTGCCTCCCAAGTGCTGGGTTATGTACCACCTCCACCAGGCATAATATTTTTAATTTATGATGGCTCATTGGGATGTGAGTCTACTGTAATTTCTGTGTGACTCTACTCTAAGAACTACAAAAAGTCAGAGTGAAACTGCCTTTTTCTTTGAAAATACTGGATTTGAAGCAGAGCAGAGGAAGTGCATGGAGATCATAGGCCAGCACAACAGAAGTGGAAAAATAGATCTGCTTACAGAAAAGGTCTGGATGAACAAGTAAGAGGTTTCATTTCAGGGTCCTCAAGGTCTCCAAGGGTCTCTGACCCTCTGTCTGGAAGGTTTATTGCAAGTGTTGGGTGTGAAGCGTGTCCTGGTAAGGAATCGGAAGCAGCTTGGGAAGGGCTACGCAGAGGAGACTAATGTGGAGAGTGGGTAACAAACGGAGAGTCATCAGTCATCGCTAAGACATGGAGAGTCATCAGTCATCGCTAAGACATCTAAGCGATGTCTAAGGAGGACACTCAGCTGACGAGCTCAATGTGTCTGAGAATTAGTTAAGTCAATATTTTCTATTACTGTACCACCATTTTGCAAGAATCCATTCATTTGCCTCCAAATAATGTTTCTCTAACATTCACTGTTAATCTTGAGATTTGCCAAAGGCAAGCTAATTCCACAAATTATTAAATAGTAATTACTGACCAAAAGATGGATTTTGCTTAGGACCATTCCCTGGAATTTCTCAGCTGGAATGGCCTAGACCCTATGCTGCAGATGCTTACAAGGACTAGCCAGTAGAATACCATACTCTTCCATGAGGCTTTGCTATTTTCCAAGAACTTTAATTCCCAGCATTCCGTGGTCCCCGGGCAAGTGGGGCTCACAGGTTAATTTGGTGCATTACATTGTCTGTTACCCTAGAACCTTTTTCTTGCTTTGAGTTCCTAAACAAATCAAGCCAGCAATCTTTAAAGGCTTACACTAGAAAGTTGGGGTTTTTTTTCAGTTTATGAATAAATGCCTAGGTGTCACTCACTTCTGTGCACCGATGGTTCACTCAGCAGCTCTAGCTTTATCTTATACCCCCCCCCCCTCCATGTAAAAGAAAGTCCTACCGTCCCGGGTCTCTCAAAGTTCTAAACATTACACGCTTGTCCAATCCTTTTAAGCTAATGATTCACCAAGGGTAGTCAGGAACAGATCATCAGTTATGGCATAAACATCAAGTGTCCCTAATGTGTCCCTGTGTTTAAGTTACTATCCCAGCTAGTGGCACTATTGAGAGGTTCTTGGATCATGAGAGTGCTAATTTATGGATGGACTCATCTCTTTATGGATTCATAGTACACTGGCAGTATTGGGAGGTTCAAGACATTAGGAGAAGAAGCCTAGCTGGAGGAAGAAAGTCACTCACAGGGGTGGGGAGTGTTTCCTGTAAAGATTTGCTTCGTTCTTCCTGACCCTGTCTCTTCTCAACTAGAAAGACCATCCTCCTTCTTCTCCTTCTCCTCTTCCTCTTGCTCCTGCTCCTCTTCCTTCTTCTCCTCCTGCTTCTCGTCCTCCTTCTCCTCCTCCTCCTCCTCCTGCTCCTCCTCCTCCTCCTGCTCCTCCTCCTCCTCTTCCTCTTCCTCCTCCTCCTCTTCCTCTTCCTCCTCCTCTTCCTCCTCCTCCTCCTCTTCCTCTTCCTCCTCCTGTTCCTCTTCCTCCTCCTCTTCCTCTTCCTCCTCCTCTTCCTCCTCCTCCTCCTCTTCCTCTTCCTCTTCCTCTTCCTATTTCTATTATCATGATCTCTCTTTCCTGGGTCCAAAGCAATGGATCCATCGAACTTTGGGTTGGCCTGTCTAAAACCAAGAGCCAAAATACACATGTTCTCCTTTTTAAATTGTTCTCTCATATATTTTGACACATCAACTATTATGGTTAATTTTCATCATCAATTTGGCTGAATTTAGAGTCGCCTCTGAAGGTGGGGCACATTTCCAGAGTGTGTCTGCTGGGTGTTTCAAGAGCGAAGACATATCTTAAACACGAGTGACATCAATCAGTGAGCTAGGGGCCCAGGTGGCATAAAGAGGGCCAAAGGAGAAAGGCAGCTGACCACCAGGCCTCCTCTTCACCATTTCCTGTCAGGAACCGCGATGTCTGCCACATCCCCCATCCTCCTCATCGTGATCTACTGACACCTCTGAAACAGAGAGCCAGCACAGTCCTTCTCTCTTCAAGGGATCAGATACAGTGATCCTGACAGGGACAAACACTGACCGAATACTAACACAGCAGGTAACCTGGGAGAAATAGAAGGTCTCAGGTTCCACCCCAGACCTCGTGGATGCCACACGTGAAGCTCAACCACTCTGTCTTCACAGGACTTAGCTGCCTAGTGGAGCTGAAACCCCCTCCCTCATATTCATATCTGTCAAGCCAGGAAGCATACAGGTTTACAATGGCTGTTGCCAAAAAAAAAAAAAAAAAGCCGTCTAGCTTGTTGTCTGCATAAATATGACAAGAAAGAAAAATGGCTCTGAACCATCCTTTTGAAAATGGCTCACATCAGCTGAGCCGGTAGCCCACAACTGTAATCCTAGCCCCCAGAAAGGCAGGATAGGAGGAGCGCCAGTTCCAGGCTGTACAAACCTTGTCTTCCCAAAAGGAAGGCATGTTTCCCATGATCAGTAATTCTCTTCTAAATTGGATAATATTGTTAGAGTGTGTACTTGTAAATCGTTAATGTTTTACCAAAAAAAAAAAAAAAAACAAGCAGAGCCAGGGAGAAATGCGGGGGAGGGAGACTTCCTGGGGAGAGGGGGGCTTCCCTGCAGGTACAGGGTCTCAGGGGCTCTGATCCATCACCTATCACACACCGGCACCTGAACCCTTAACAGGTTCTCACTTTCCTTGCCTGTGCATTAAAGGTTTTTAAAGATAAACTTTAAGCTGAGAAAAAACTAAGCGCGGTTTTTTTTTAATAGACATGATTTTATGTATTCATATCAAAAATCTCTCACGCACTCACCCCTTACTGAAATCTCTACAAAATCCTCTATCTCTGCTTGTCCCATTCCAGGTTCTCATTGTCAAAAACAAAAAACAAAACAACAACAACAAAAACCTTCTTGTCTATCGCTAACACCAATTAGCTTACACCAAAGTTCACAACAAGAAAGATTTCCCTTCCCTATTTCAGCGGCGGTCATTTAAAAAGAAAATGAAAATAGCGTGGAACTCCCTCCAAAATTAGCCTACGCTGTGATATAAATTGGTTTTCTTTGTGGTCGAAAATTGACTCGCAGTTCACTAGTTAGAAAATAGTTGCTAAAAAGCCGGAGCCTCGGAGCTCCCGGGTCCTGCCCGCCTTTCACCGAGTAAACAAACGCATCAGATTTAAAGCTTTCCCATAATTGTCATGCTAACTTTGGAGCGCAACCTCTCCATTTGCATTTGAAGGAGTTAAATATTAGGCAGGAAAGAAAGTGCTCTTTTTGAAAGCCTGAGAAAATGTCCCCGCTTGGGGCTGCTTTGCCATCTGGGCCCAGGCTGTGCACCGCTCCGCCCCCTTAGACCCTTGGCAGAGGCACCGGGTCCTGCTGGAAAGGAATGCGGGCATGCGCCCTGCTTCCTTGCTGGGGACGTGGGAGCGGCATTGAGGCGTCCTTGGTGACAGACAGAGCATCCCTAGGTCTCAAGGCACATTCCAAAGGCCAGCTACTTTGCAGGCTTCAGGAGCCCCAACCATGGTGCACCTGAACCTTGTAGGCTGTGGGCATGTGTGCACATGGGCATGCATGTATATACATGCAGATATGTGTGTGCTGTTTGAGGACGTACGTATTCCATGTAAGTATTCATACGGGTGATATACACATAAGGGTATGTGTGCATGTAAGTACGAGTGTGCGCTCACATACGTGTAGTGTGTGTCATGCACAAATGTATGCATGAGTAAACATGTGACCACAAAACACACATGTGCATGTATGTATGAGAGCTTGTATGTGTGCTGGTATATGTGTGGGGGGTATCTCTTGCACACACACACACACACACACACACACACATACACATACACCACACACGCTATAAAGAGAAGCACATCTTCGTAAGTGCCCTGGCCCACTTTCTATTTGGGTGACCAAGTCCCCATCCAGTCAATTCTAATAAAAGCACACATAGTCACATTAAATTTAGAGTCATTAACAAAAACACTGAGCGAAGTAGCTAAGTTTCAAATAGGAGAAAAAAGCCCAAAACTCCCACTAGAAAATCTACATGCTCCTCTAAGTTTTCATTAGACCTGATCTTTGCAGTCCCGGGAAATCAATTCTAGAAGATGTGTGGGACTCATCGACCCTGGGAGGGGGGTCTGCTAGATTCCCAGAAGGCACCTATAGAGCTCCCTTACTGCAACCTCTTTTCTCATGGAATTCGAGGGTGCTTTGATTTGAACCGTACTTCCCCATGGTCAGCAGCATTAGCATTCCTGTCTAGTCCTGAGAGACATTCCAGAGAAGAGTATTTTTATTTTCCTTTCTCTCTTGAATTTGACAAAGGTTTCTCATGCATCACTGGACTGTATTACAAAGTTCAGAGATTTTTTCCTTTCCTCAAAGAAGATCATTGAGGCTGCAAGTAACCCTGGTAGCTGCTTGGAGATGGAATTCTTTAGACCAAACTGCATGTTGCACAGAAGGGGGGCACAGAAGCAAAGAGGAATGCACTTGAGTCTTCCACAGAGCCAAAAATTGCCACACTAGTGACCCCAGAGGTACACCCACATAGAAAGGAAAGTTGTCTACCCTGCTCAAAAAGAATCTGACATGGAAGTTTCTAAAACACACTCACTGTCATTTCCGGTCTTCCCTTCCCAAGTCTTTGGTAAATGGATACAAGTTGTACTCTCTTCTTTGTCAACTGTAGGACCTGGGCCTGGAACAGACTCCTGCTCTAGCTCTGGCTTCCCTGGTAGGTCAGCCAAGTTCCAGTTCACAGACTTTACAGACAGTACTGCCATGTGTAAAGTGGATGTGGGGTGTCCATCTCAGAACATCCCCCAAAATGTCTGAGCAAGCAAGCACGGTGTCACGCATGTGGCAAGTACACCATAAGCCATTGATATTGCTGTTCCTATTATCAGTTTAAACATGAGAAAGGACATTTGGGTATATTGATTTGTTGTCAGATTCTATTCTAGTTACTGGAGATAAACAGTTAGAGAATAAACAGGCTTGTGGGGAGCAGAGGAGATCCTGAGTGAATGCATATTATTGACATGAGCAGAGTTGAGTCAAAACCCCAATGCCCCAAACTCCTGGGAGTGGCAAAGTCTTCTGGGTATGGGGCTCAGAGGGATGGCAGAGTCTTTTTCTGATTCAAGTGTAAGTGTTTGCAAAGGATTGACCAGTGTGTGCAAAAACTAGCGACTAAAGGTTTCCCTTCCATGATGACTGCAACATGGGATTGTTCCCCTACAGACACCTCCTACTGAGACTAACTGACCCTGCTTGGTGGTTATTGGGTAGTAGTAAGTACCCTCCATCAGAGTGAGCACAACCCATCTGATCCCAGATTTTTTATGTGTGTGTGTGTGTGTGTGTGTGTGTGTGTGTGTCCTTCCTTCATTCCCAAGTTGCTCCTGTCAGGTTTCTGGGACAAACCATCAGGACATGGCTCATGAAAATGTTCTCATGGAATTGATATTTAGTCATAGGTTAGAAGAGAAAAGCAATAAACAAGAAAACTTTTTTTAATTTAATTCTTTTACATACTGCTCAGTGCCTGTTCCCAGTCAGCCCCTCCCACAATCCTTCCCTCCTTCCCTCTCCCATTCTCTTCTGAACAAGTGGGACCCCCTGGGAATCACCCTCACCCTGTCACTTCAAGTCTCTGTGAGGCTATGCCTTCCTCTCCCACTGTGTCCAGACAAGGCAGCCCAGCTAGTAGAACATATCCCATGTACAGGCAACAGCTTTGGAATAGCCCCCACTCCAGTTGTTCAGGACCTACATGAAGGTCCTGCTTCATATGAGCAAGGGGGCTTAGGTCCAGCCCCTGTGTGTTACAAGAAAACTCTTAAACATGATCAGTGTAGAGCAATACAGAGAACAAAGCAAGAGCTGAGGAAGGAGGGTGATTGGTGTGCACACAAGAGGAGAAAACAGTCCTTTGTGACAAGGAGGACAGGACTCTTCTCTAAGGACATGACATGGATAGAAGCCAGTGAGGTAAGAGCACAAGCAGGACCAGATCTTTGCAGGTCAGAAGTTTCAAAGCCTTTCAGAACAATGAGAGACCATTTGAACTTTACAAACAAGAAGACCTGATTTTTGACTTAGGAAATGCATGCTAGCTCTTTAAAGGAAGCTAGACAATGGGAATTAGAGAAGACACCTGTAACAATGGTCCTCCAGCCTTGAGGCACAGAGAGATCCTAGCAGGGGGGTAACAGTGTAGAGAGTGATCCCACTTATCGAATGAGCAAAATGAGAGCAGTGCAGATGGGCGAAGGGACCATCCTGGTCTACAGAGTGAGTTCCAGGAGAGCAAGGGCTACACAGAGAAACCCTGTCTCAGAAAACAAACAAACAAACAAACAAAAAAGACTGAAATTGCGTATCTTCGCCACCTTCCACAGGATGCTTGTTAGACACAGATTGATACAATAAAAACCTAATGATGAAGCAGAGGTACCCATCAGGCAGCTGATTAGAGAGCAGTACAAAAGTCTCCCTTCTGCCTGTCAGAGCTGTTCAGAAGAACGTTCTGGAATGACAAGGACTATGTGTCTATGGTGTCCAAGGCAAAGAGGCTACCAACTTGAACTGGGGTTAAGATAGTGTTTGTGAAGAACTGAATCTTAATTTAATTAAAAGTCAAACGACTATCCATCAGTGAGACGTTTGTTCTGTCCCTGAACCAGTGGGATATCTGTAGCTGATTCCTCCCATGTGCTGTGAAAGAACTTAGGATTCTTACCTCGGTGCAGGTAACGGGTCAAAGTCATCCCATTGTTACTTATCTCATGGCTATGAGCAAATACCTGCCAAGAAGCAACTTAACAAGGAAGGGTTTGTTTGGACTTACAGTTCCAAAGGAGAGTCCAGTATGGCAGGGGCAGTTGCTGATCTCAGAAAACAGACTCCACTAAGGCAAGGAGTCTGTTTATTAGTTATTAATTCATTTATTTTCATTCATTTTTGCATCTTCTGTCAAGAAACAAGAAGCAATGAACACTGCTGCTCAGTCTCCCTTCTCCATTGTATCAAGTGCAGGACCCCAGCCCTCAGAATGCTTCCTCTCACTGTTAGTGTGGGTCTTCCCACCTCATTGAACCCTGATACAGAACCTTCCTCGAAGACAAGGCAAGAGGTTTGTTTGCTAGGGGACTGTAGATCTGCTCAAGTTGACAACGGAGGTGAAGCACCACAGCCAACGTCACTCTCAGCCTAGATTACAGCAGCATCCAGCTGTCTGGTCATATTCTCCCACCGTCTCCCTCTCTGTATTCTCAATGCGACGGCCAAAATAATCTTAACAGCTTAAGTCATGGCATGGCTTTCTCCTGCTTATAGTCCTCTGATGGCTCCCTGTCTGAATACAGTAAAAGCCAGAGTCACTTCAAGGGACCACAAAAAGCCCTACATCACTGCATCCCTCTTTTGCTCCCCTGACTTCACTGGTCCCTCAGCTCAGCAACATTTTCCATTGTGTCCTGTAATTAACATGCTTGTTAATTACTTGCTTGTTGTCTGTTTCTTTCCTACTAGAAAACAGACTCCACTAGGGAAGGAAGTCTGTTTGTTCACTTCTTCATTTATTTTGCCGGCTGTTGGACTCCTAGCATATTACAGGCTACCAGCTTGAACTGGGGTTAAGATGGTGTTTGTGAGGAACTGAATCTTAATTTAATTAAAAGTCAAATGACTATCGGCGAGACGTTTGTTCTACACCCCTGAAGTATATTTGACATATACTTACCAAATAACTAAAACCGTCTTTAGAAAATTTACGCTCACCTAGGTCATTTAGAAAAGACTTACACACTGAGTCAGGGCTGGGTCCTGAAGCATCCCAGCATGCAGAGCTATGCTATTCAATATGGCGGCCACATGTGGCCATGGGGACCTATGCTCATCCAAGCTTATCTCTTCTGAAAGTTCAGACGACTCACTGGATTTTGAGAACTACATGTATAATTTGAAAAGAATATAAATGATCTTAGTACTGTAGGGATTTATGCTGATTATTTCTTGAAATTTTAATGTTTGGGGCATACCAGATTAATTTAAACATGCTATTAATGTTAATGTCCTCCATTTTCTTTTATTGACAACAGGAAATCTTAACAGTAGGAGACTTGAAATCCCATGTGCGGATCATACTAAATTTTTGTCGGACACACTGGTTAGGGAGTGAGAGGAAACGAAGCCAATAGGTTCTGTCTAGGAAGACAAGAGAACACAAGGCAAGGTGGGGAACTGATGGGGGAGGCAGCTACTGCTTTGGGGAGATGACAGTTATCCATATCCCAGGAGTAAGATGAAGAGCTGGAACTGGCCAAAGGGTCTGACAAATGAGGGTTATGTCACTGACTACAGAAGCGTTTCAGTGAAACCGTGCGGATGGAAGCCCACACAGGAAGGGCTTGACATCAGAGTGAACAGTGAGGAAAGGGGCCTGGAGATGGAGCTCAGTGTCTGCCTGTTTGCCACATAGGGTCAGTGGGGTTTGCCCTTCAGGTTTATGAACAGTGGCACACACTGACTTCTCAAGTGTGTCAAATAACACAGCTTTACATACGGATGTGAAAATTCTAAGTGAATCAGAAAGTATGTACAGAGAACAATTCATGCTGAAGCACAAAAGCCCCTTCTATATACGTATGTATATATATATATATATATATATATATATATATATATGGAATATATATATGGAATATATGGGATATATGTGTGTGCGTGTGTGTGCACACACACACACACACACGCACACACACACACACCAAGGTCAGATCTATGACCAACTACAATTTCACTTGGTAAAATTAAAAACTCAATTCTGAGTAGTCACTATTTGTTTGTGTGTATAAAATTTAAAGTATGTAGAAGGGCTGGGCAGTGGTAGCACATCTTGTCATCCCAGCCCTTGGGAGGCAGAGGCAGGTGAATCTCTTGAGTTCGAGACCAGCCTGGTCTACAGAGTGAGTTCCAGGACAGCCAGGGCTACACAGAGAAACCCTGTCTCGCAAACACACAACACAACAACAACAACAAACAAACAAAAAACCAAGTATCTAGAATGTCCTAAAATGAATGAAAATGACAAGTTATAATAAACCATTCCCTGGTTCACCTCAGGTCAACAGAAAGCTGCTTATTATTTCAGGTCTGCTGAAAATTGTACTGAAATTTCCAGCATTTTTTTCCTTAATTTGTGGAAATCTGTTTATAACTTAATTTTTAAATAAGTCAACATTTCTAAGAGCCTTAGATCACTGTAATCAATATTTTATAATATCTATGTGGAACTCCAGACAGATATAAAAAGTCAGTATTGAGAGGGAGACAGATCTTGACTGTTCCTCAGAGGCATGTGTGTGAAGGCTTTGGCCTCCGTTTGTCAGCTGTTGGAGATGATGGGACGGTTCAAGGCAGGCTGGAAGCTAGAAGCTAGAAGTCTTTAGGTCACTGAGGTTCCTGTACTTGGGTGGATTTTAAGACTCTCGCTCTTTCTTGCTTTGAACATTGAGAAGTATCTGTTTCCCCATGGGCTCCTCTCTTGTGGGCACCCTCACGACCTCAACTCAACGCACCCCAAAGCAGACATGCTAACCAACATGTCCTTTTATCTGCCATGTGGGCTGCTCAGCAACTTACTCCAGCAAGCCAGAAACTCCAAAGTCCCCTCTACCCCTAAAGTCAGTTGTCTTTAGATAAACTCTATATGCAGACAGACTCTGAAGATGTGCATTTAATCTACTAATGTGTTAGTAGATATTTTTGTCAACACATCCTTCAAATCCGGTGCTCAGTCTGACTTTGTATAGTCACCACACCACACCCGCCCTCTGGCTCTGCCCTTTGCGGTTGTCTTGTGGGCAGTCAATATCCCCTTCTGTGTACCACTTCCACACCCATCCTTCTGAATCCCAAATCAGAGAGTGATGGATTGTTACACTTCTGAAGAAGCTGTGTAAGCGAACGTCCCAGCTCTCTCACCCGTGCTGTAATGTTCCGCTATGTCTCCAAACACATTCTCTTCTTCTTGGTTGACTTTTACCTTCCTTCTTCTGAGACCTCCCCCTCCCTGGGCTGTTTCTTTTATCTGGAGCGCCTACTCCACTTTCAAGGCATCTTGTTACTCTCTCTTATTATGTTATTTATTATATATTCATTTATTTATTATAAAGCATTTATTACGATGTCTTATAATTATTTACCCACATGTCAACCTCCACACTGGGCTGTATTAAGTGTCACAAGCTGTTTAAGGGCAGCAAGCACACTTCCGCTCGTTGTTGTGTCTACACGACCAAGCGTTGTACTCAGTAGGTGTTTAATAGATATACTGAACTTCAGACGCCTTTGTAGTATAGTCAACTGAAATGAGGTAACCATGTTAATGTACTGAGCTCATCTTCATTGCTCTCCCCTGTTGACAAGCACCCCCCTTGGACTCAGAAAGCAGAGGATTTGTGATCTCAGAAACCCTGGTTTATGTGGAAGGGAACAGCTTCCTGGTTTCTTCATTCTTCCCAGGAGAATCGATTGTATTACCCAGCTGGGGAGTCAGTTCGCCTTTTCAAGGGTATGCCCTGTAGATCTGCTCCAGCTCTGTGCCTGTCTCTCCTGTTGATCTTTCTCTGAGTCTGCTGCCCGGTTTTCAGAACTGAACATGCCACAAAGACTCTGTAACAACATGGCTGTATATTATCACGTTAGCTACAGTCATAATACAAGGGGCTGTGGGACCGGATTATACTTCACCTCACAAGCCATAGGGGGGCGGGGAAATAGGGCTTCATCAAGAAATTTATATAAGCAAATAACCAAATGGAAACTTGCTAATGCAATCGGAAGTTATCAGACATAATGAAATTCAGAAGTCCCACACTGTTAGACGCTCAGTAGGAAGAGGGAGAAAGGCCGTTTGTTGGAGGAAGCTTTTAGCAACGCCGCGCTTACTAATTCAGTAAAACTGCTCCATGTTTACTCTCCCTCTTCTCGAACGGCCATGTATCTACTTGGTTTTGGTTTTCAGTTGAATAATGTCTTTGAAAATTCACTCTTGAATATCAGAGGTAAATAAGAGGGGCCCACGGTCAGGGAGTGGCGAAATCGAAGAAATCCAAACACGGACAACGCATTTCCAAACCGTCCAGAGGGCTTTGGAAAGACTTCTGTAAATCTGGTCCACAGAACAAAATTACTGTCACCTCATGCAGCGTGGGAGCCCAAATTAATAAGCAGGAAATCGTATAGCGAGTGAAAGAGTCGGCACTCAATTTCCATCCAAAACAATGAATAAAAAAGATAAATCTAAGTGGTTGCAATTTTCTGCCTTTACCCAGCAGTTCTTGCATGACAGTCATCGCACCAAATTCAAAGAAAATGTTAAATGGAATTTTCTTCCTCATAATAAATCAAACTGCTGCAGAACTTCAAAGGAAGAATTAAATAGTCCTTTTCTTGTCTCTAGAAAATTCTGTTTGTCTAGAACTAAAGCAGGAGGATAAGTACATTGACTGGCAGCCCAAAGATATATTCAGTCTGCTATCTCATATATTTGTATAGAAATGCTCATCTCTAATCTCTATATTAGATATATAGATAAATAGATGTTAATAGATATATTAATATAATTTCACATGTGTCTATATTAGAAATTATATATTATATATGCGTTATATAATTAAGATATCAAGTATAATTGATGTGTCATGTGATAAATGAGTGTCATGTATCCCAGGTTGGCTTTGAACTCATGACGCAGCCAAGGATGGCCTTAGATTCTGAACCTTCTACCTCCATCTCCCAAGTGCTGGGATTACAGTCGTGAGCATCCATTCCTCGTTTATGCAGTGCCGGGAATAGAACCTGGTGCTTTGTGCATGCTCGTGATCTCTATAAACTGAGCCATATCCCTGCTCCAACTTTATGTTTGCTATATTTATTAATATTCTTAAATATTGTAAATGAGTGCATGCCAAACACACCATATTATATATAGATACAGATATGGATATGTTAGGGGGAAAGGGATGCTTTCTAACATAACAATGAAAAAAACAAAACGTTTGCTTAAATTACTCCTTCAGTAGTTTATTCCACTGAGATGTAGAAATCTCCCCCTAACCTGAGAATTTCCAGGGTGTGTTAACAGCAAGTGAGCATTTGTGGCTGTAGGAGTTTTTAAAGATTTAATTGTTTGTATTTTGTCTATAAGTGTTTTACTCACTTGTTTGTATAACACCAGAAAAGAGTGTCTATGTATAGACATCTGCCGATGCTATAGATGTCTTTCTATACAGACATCTTGGCTGTTCATGAGTTCAAAGCCAACCTGGGATGCATGACACTCGGTCTCAAAGAAAGTTAATACTTTCTAGCATTAATATAATTATTATAATACCATTAACAAGTTATTAATATATTGATTATACTTGATATGATAATTATATATGTAATATACAATATATAATGTCATATATAATTTCTAATATATACAACATGTGATATTATATTAATATATCTATATATAGTTTCCCCTGGAACTGCAGTTATAAACAGTTGGTAGCAGCCTGGCATGGGTGCTGGGAATTAAACCCAGGTCCTCTGGAAGAGCAGCCAATCCTCTCAACCTGCAAGCCACTTTCCAAGCACCCCAGTGAACACCCCAGTAATCGGTTCCTGTGCACTCAGTTTGACCACCTGGAGATTTTACTGACTCTGTCGTTTTCATCAGTGAGTTCTATGAGTTATATAGTCCCAATTTTCCAGTCTCGGGGTCTGCCTTGTGCAGGGAGGGGGAGGAGTGTTGCAGTCACACGCACCAGGACCCCACAGTTCCCACCCGCAGCATCCCACATGCACCAGGACCCCACAGCTCCCACC